>CM076572.1:1412567445-1413058819 GCA_034641835.2 Pinus albicaulis | reverse complement strand
AAGGAAAAGTCTGAAGCTCTAGAAGTATAGAGAGATCCATTGTGTGGTAAAAAGCGTCCATGCAGAAATGGCCAAGGTTGAAGACAGGGTGTCCTAACAAAGAAGGGAAACCCAGAACCATATGATTGAGATAGAACTAGAGAAAATTGTGCCATATACTGGTGTCTCATGAAGCAGGATACCCTAATATTCTCTCACAATGGACCTACGATGGAAAATCAAGAATATGATAGCCAACAACATGGACAGACAACCAAAATAAAATAACCTTATCTTGAATACCATCTTAGACACTCTTCAATTGCTATATTACAAATATGACTGCTTGATGCAATCAGGGGTCAACTATGGGTCACGGGGGTACAAAAGGAGGTTATGTAGCAAACGAGGACTCTAAGCTCCAAGCTTGAAGCAACCCAAAGCACCCCATATGCCTAGAGGATGGAGAGGCTTAACATTAGGCTTTGTTGAGTCTATTCTAATGATGTTTTGAAGCTTTATATTTATTTCGTCTTGTGCTTTTCATCCTCTGTTTAAAACTGGTTATTTCTACTAGGTCTCATGGAGTGTTGTGTCATCTTATACCATATAATTTATCCCTTCTCCCTAGAGGAGAGGGAGGATTAACCTTTTATGGATCCCTTATCATGATTTTTTCAATATTTCTATTTATTTCTTCTTCTTCTTGTCATCGGACTCCACATTCCCAATAGAGGTTGGAGTGATGCATTGGGATTAGTCCCTCGACCTCCACCAGAAGAGCAGGTTCAACCACCACCTCCAAATGGTGTTGATGTCATTCCTCCACCACTCCGTGTTGAATCACCCCCCTCCCCCTTAGCTCCATCATCATCCTCTGGTAACTATGAGGAACCTTTATACCTTGTTCTTCCATACACAAAACAATATATGTTAGCATATGTTCCCATTCTGAATTATCACTATTACTAATCTTCAAACAACAAAGTTTCCAACCCTGATTATTATGCTCATCTTGATGGTCTTACAAATGGAACACAACTGTCTTATTGTGAACATACTACAAGTGCATACATGGAAGGTTTGGGCTTGAATAAACCTCTGTAAGGTTTAATTTATTATAAGTCTGGTAACAACACAATACCTGAGAGTGCAAGGATCAATAACCGTGGAAATTCCACTTGCTATGAACATATTGGTGCTATCACTTATATTGGGAACTCAAGAATCAACGCAGACACTAATCAACTCAGTACTGAAGGCATCATTCATGTTTTTGGTGCATCATCGGGCCCATGAGTACAAGTGATGTTGCCTCAATCCAAGTTTTGACTTTTGTTATCAGTAGCTCAAATAACCTCGGCTACTATGGATCCCTCAACTGGAGGTATAGCAACAGTGACAGCGACAACTCAAGGAGGCAAAAATGTATCAAAGTTTAATTTCCAATAAAGTTAGTATTCTATACAGAGAGCTATCTTGTTCTCAAGTGCACTAGTGTTGATCTACTTTTGTCCTCTTTGTAAACCTAGAATTGTTGATTTCGACTCGCTTGGAGAGATGTCTCGTTCTCTACCTGCTAGCAAAGGAACAGGTGGGTATCAGGCCTGGAAATCTCGACCCACCTGGAGAGATTTCAAGGGCTGGGCTGATACACCAATACGTTTGCTTCAGAGACACCACTTTAAACGATCTTAAGACATCTTTCAATTTCAATTTCAGTTAGCATCGGGGGCCTACTCTGCATTACTGAAATCGACGACTTACCCACATTTTTACCATATGTCGTCACTCAGCTTCATATATATATATAATCGATTTAGCTTTGGACGTTGATATTCACAGCATTTTTCACATTTTTACAGAGCTAAAGCTAACTGAAAACCGTTCAAGTAAATAATTTTAAATACATACAGTTAGCAGAGAGCAGAGACTTACCTGCGTTCAAATTTGTCTCTTCACAGCAGCCTGGTTACAGCGATTGGCTGATTTGCCTTTACACAGCCACCTATTCGAATTTGTCTCTTCAGAGCAGGTTGGTCACAGTTGTTGGTTGATTTTCCTTTTCACAGCCACCTGGTCACCACGCAAAATTGTAAGCAGAGAAGCAACATCTGTTGAAATCCATTCACGAACTTGTTTGAAATCCAACTCCATCATCAGCGATTTATACAAGCTCTAAAACCCCGAATTTTACACGAATGAGCACGAAATAGCCCCTAACCCATGGCCATTCCTGCAAATGGGGGCTATTGAAACCCCATTGAAGCAATCAAATGAGACATGGCCAGTTTTATTTAAGTTTTATTTTAAATAATTTAATTAAATAATAATTAAAAATAATATTTATTAATAATTTAGTTACTTTAATGGCAAATAACATTTAAATAATAATTATAAATAATTTTTATTAATATAATTCATTTATTTTTATTATAAATAATTCATTTACTCTCTAATGTTAAATAATTCAATTAAATAACAATTATAAAATTTCATTAATGGTTGCGTTTAAGTTATTCAAGCTCTGTTGTGGATCCTTTGCGCGTCGTGCTGACTCTTGTCGAGACATCGTCTGCTTGGGTCACTGCTGCAATCTCGCTTCTGATGATGCTGTTGTCACCCATTTACTCCAGCTAGGACTCTTTCGTGTCTGCCCCACCTTAGTCGACTGATGGCGGCTTCTCAGGGCACCCCTCCGCCCCCTCCTCTTGAGGTGGAGGCTTTCTGCCTGTTGATCGCCTCTCAGAAGAAGAAGCTGAAACAACATGCATCCAAGTTTGTGAAGAAACTGGATGAAATCCCTGAGGGACCTATGAAGGTGGCCCTCTCTCTCGCGAAACGAGCATTGATAGGGCAGTTTACAGGTTTATGGCCATCTCCAAAGACTACGGAAGCTTGGGTTAATAGAAATTGGCAGTCACTCATCAAGAACAATGTCACATCTTACTTTTTGGGGCGCGGCTATTTCCTATTCGAGTTTAATTCAAAGGAGGATAAGGAACTCATCTTTAGAAATGGACCATACTTCATGGGTTCGCAGGGCCTGTACCTGAATCATTGGAACTCTGATTTTGATCCTTCGGTCGACATCCCCTCCGCTGTCCCAGTTTGGGTCAAACTCCCAAATCTTCGAGTGCACTATTGGAGCTGGGACTCCCTAATTCAAACTGGGAATTCCATTGGGAAATTTATTGACAGATCCTGCAAGAATGAACAATGTGATTGTGCTAGAATATGTGTGGAAGCCGACCTGGAAGTTGGGCTGCCTAAAGCCATCAAGCTCACAGTTGGGAATTGGTCCCACATTCAGAAGATTGACTATGAACCGTTGTCATTCAAGTGTCGCGCATGCCACGAATATGGACATTTCGCCAAAAGCTGTCCCAAGAATGCGACCCCAGAGAAAGAGAAAGAAGCATAATGGCAGCCAACAAAAAAAGCCAAACCTACCTCCAGGCCAAGGCCAAACAGGCAGCGAGTTGACAGGGGGGAAGGCAGCTCTTCCCCTTTGGGAAATGCCTCCATACCCGTGACTGGCTCGAAAGATAATGAGAACAACTTCGCCGCTCTGAGCTCGGGAACTGAGGAAGATCAAGACGTTGACCCAAAGAATGCAAAAAGGGCCCTCACTCACATGAAGCCTCGGGCTCCCCTAAATTTAGTGAGAAGCAAACCGAAATCCAAAAAGAAAAAGAAATAGGGTCGGAGGATGAAGACCTCGACTTAGAGGAATCAGAGGAAGAGAGAGAAATAGAGGAATCCTAGTCCTCTGTCAGAAGATCCACCAGGGGGAGGAAATCCCTCATTTAAGAGAAGATGGAGAAAGAAACCTATAGGGAAACGCTATTAGGCAGTTGGCCGACCCTGGAAAAGATGTTGGCTAAAAGCCACAAGCCAAGCAAGATTCAAAGCTAGGGCCCTAAGGGAGCCCCTTCAG
This sequence comes from Pinus albicaulis, assembly GCA_034641835.2. Taxonomy (NCBI): domain Eukaryota; kingdom Viridiplantae; phylum Streptophyta; class Pinopsida; order Pinales; family Pinaceae; genus Pinus; species Pinus albicaulis. The sequence continues at coordinate 1,413,054,900 of CM076572.1, read as the reverse complement.
CCCAAAAAAGAAAGTAATGAAGATCGTCTCCTGGAACTGTAGGGGGATGGGGAGACTGGAAAAGCCTAACATTTTTCTCATCCAGGAGAGCAAAATGGAGGAAGGAGACTTCCTCCAAAAAAGTAAACAATTTTTGGGTAAGGGCAGAAGCATAGCTGTCTCCTCCACAGGAGCATTAGAGTGGTCTAGGAGTTTTATGGGACATGACCTCATTTAAAGAAATCTTGGTTAAAACATCCACAAATTGGATTCTAATTCAGCTTCAGCATTTGCAAACTAAGGACACACTGAATCTCATTAATATTTACGCTCCAGCCATCTTGGCAGATAAACAAAGTTGCAGGGACACCATTCGTGATTTAGCCTCTGAGTTGCCGATGGAAAATGTCATTCTTGTTGGGGACATGAACCTCACTCTACGCCAAGATGAAAAGCGTGGGGGCTGCACAGTAAGGGATCCTGCCAGGGAATGGGTGGAAGATCTTATTAAGCACTGGGACCTTCTTGACATCAAGCCTGTCAAAGGCAAATATACATGGGAAAATAGAAGAGCGGGGTCGGACCACATAGCAGCAAGGTTAGATCGTTTTCTTATTCAAATCTCTTCCCTTCTTCTTGGTCTTGAAATTATTTCTTCTATCATCCCCTCTTCGGTCTCTGATAACAAGCCCATCCGGCTTGAGACGAAGCCGCTTTTGAATCTGGGGCCTATTCCATTCCGCTTCAGCCCCCTTTGGGTCCAGCAATTTGATTTCTTGGGGATAGTTGAGGATGCCTGGAAGCCCCCTGTCAATGGTTCCCCATTTTTTGTATGGGAAGAAAAACTAAGGGTGAAAAGGGCCCTCAAAGATTGGGTCAAGGGAATCCCTTCCCCGTCTGCAGCTAGGAAGGAGGCTCAGGACAGACTTGAAAGTCATCAAATGCAGATGGAAGACATGGGCATATCAAGGGACAGTCTAACCCAGGAAGAAGAAGTCCAAGAAAATTTCCATAAGACTTGTATCTAGGAAGAAGAATACTGGAGGCTCAAGTCCCGCAGTCTCTGGCTCCAAGCTGGAGACAGAAACACTTACTTCTTCCACAAGCAGACACAGGATAGAAAGAGCTTCAACTTCATATAAGAAATAAATTCTACAAGACAATCCCATAATGACTTTGCCAGCATAAAAGCAGCTGCTCATCAACACTTTAAGGAGCTGTATACGGAGGAAGCGCAGGCAAATCTATGCCCAGATTTGTTGAACCTTGTCCCCCAAAAGGTCAATGAAGAGATGAACTCGATGTTGAATGCTCCTATAACTATAAATGACATCAAGCATGCCCTTGATAACATGGATCCAAATAAAGCACCTGGACTGAACGGATTCACTGGCTGCTTTATGAAAACATACTGGAATATTATCAAGAAAGATCTGCACAAGATGATCCTGAAATGCCAAACTTGCCATAAACTTGGTGGGAGCACTAATTTGCCCTTTCTGGCCCTTATCCCCAAAGAGAATGGTGCCAACTCTTTCAATCGGTTTCGGCCAATCTCGCTCTGCAATATTGGCTACAAGCTGATAACAAAAATCATGGCTAATAGATTGAAAGGTCTCTTCCCTAAAATTATCCCTGTCAATCAAGGGGGATTTGTCAAAGGAAAATTGATTACGAACAATTTCATCTTGGTCCAAGAAGCAATACACTCTAGCATTCAAAACAAAGAAAAAGGCATGGCTGTAAAGTTGGATCTGGCTAGTGCCTTTCAATGTGTAAGGCACAAGTTCCTTTTTGGGGTTATGCAGCAGTTCACAAGTTTCGGAAGGTATTAAAAGTCATTTCGTAGGGAAAGGATTCTTCGTATTTGTTTTCGAGAACACATAAGACAAAAGCCTCATATTCAGAAATGGGCCATACTTCATGGGGCCTCAAGGGCTATACCTAAATAAATGGACGCCCGATTTCGACCCTGCTCAAGACGTGCCTTATGTTGTCCCATTGTGGGTACGTCTTCCCCACCTTCCTCTACATTGCTGGAACCAAAAATCCCTGCAAACCATCGGCAACACTCTTGGAAGATACATCGATCAAGCGGCGAGAAAAGATCAGTTACGCTCCTGTGCTCACATATGCGTTGAGATGGACCTGGAAGTTGGGCTGTCAGAAGCCATAAAAATAATAGTCGTAGATTGGACCCACATCCAGGAATTGGACTATGAAAAGCTACCGTTTAAATGTCGGCATTATCATGGCTTTGTTCTACCCAGTTGTTGCGCAGCACTGTCAGTTCACTGATAGCTTTTATGATTTTATGTTGTTTCTATTTTCTTTATTTAGGATGGATGAGGTTTGAAGATACACAATGTTTCAAATATGTTTTTCTTTTGGATGAAGGCAAGTGTCTTATGAAATTTACCTTTTATAATTTTTTAAAAGGATGTAAACAACCATGATGTTTATACTTTTCAAGTTTTTGTTGATCCTCTCCCTGGATCGAACATGTTTTATATGCAACTGTTTATTACACTGATATTTTGCAGGTGATCTAAATCTTGGAAAACTTGGAAAACATCATTGTTGCAGGTGATCTAAATCTTACCTTGCGCATGGAGGAAAAGTGAGGAGGCACAATCATAAGGGACCCTGCAAGGGAGTGGGTGGAAGACCTCATGCAGGACTGGGATCTGCTAGATATCCCCCCAGAAAATGGTAAGTACACTTGGTCCAATAAAAGAATAGGTCCTGGTCACATTGCTGCTAGACTTGACAAATGTTTGGTGCAGAGTTCCTTCCTTTTGCTGGGCTTAGAATTTAGATTGCATATACTCCCATGCAGTGTTTCTGATCATAAGCCCATTATGCTTGAGATGTTGGGCCACATTGATCTTGGCCCCATTCCCTTCAGGTTCAATCCTCTTTGGGTCAAGGAACCTGAGTTTCTGAATCTGGTTCTGGACAGTTGGAAAACACCAGTGAAAGGTTCACCTTTCTTCATTTGGGAGGAAAAAATTAGAAGACTGAAAGCTATTCTTAAATCTTGGGCCAAATCTCTTCCCTCCCCTTCAAAAGAGAGAAGGAAGGCCCAAGAAAATCTTGCCCAGCATCATGCCCAAAGCGAAGATGTTGAAATCACTAAAGAAGTATTAGATAAGGAAGCTGAGCTTCAGCAATGCTTCCATAAAGCTTGCCTTTCGGAGGAAGAGCATTGGAGACAAAAGTCTAGGAGTTTATGGCTTAAAGCGGGAGACAGAAATACTGCCTTCTTCCACAAACAAGCTCAAGCCAGAAAGAGCTTCAACTCTATTGCAGAAATCAAGGATGGTAAATCGACACACAAAGACTTTGAGAGCATAAGAGAGCAGCTTTCAATCACTTTCAAAACCTGTACAGAGAAGAGGGAGTGACCGACCCAAACTCTAAATTTTTGGAGGCGGTTCCCCCTAGGATCTCACCTTTAATGAATCAACAGCTGGAAGTGAAGATCTTTATACAAGAAATAAAAGATGCTCTCTCCGACATGGAGCCGGACAAAGCCCCAGGCCCGGATGGCTTCACTGCAAGATTCCTTCAAACCTGCTGGCAGATTGTGGAGAAAGACCTCTACAAAATGATTTTGAAATCCCAAAATTGTCAGAAAATAGGGGGCAGCACCAATTCAGTTTTTCTCGCCCTCATTCCCAAGGAAAAGGGTGCTAAAGAATTTAATCGGTTCCGGTCCATCTCTCTTTGTAATATTGGATATAAATTAATCACAAAGGTAATTGCCAACAGGCTGAAGGGTATCCTCCCAGTCATCATCCCGGAGAATCAAGGTGGATTTGTTCAGGGGAGACAGCTTGCTGACAATTTCATTCTCGTGCAAGAGGCGATTCACTCAAGCCATCTTCGCAAAGAGAAAGGTATGGTAATTAAACTTGATTTAGCAAATGCCTTTGATCGGGTCAGACTTAGCTTTCTTTGGGAAGTTTTGAAAAAATTTGGCTTTGGAATGGGCTTTTTAAATTGGATCCGTGCTTGTATTGTCGATCCTTGGATCGCCCCCTTGGTGAATGGGAGAGCATCTGGCTTTTTTAAAGCTTCAAGAGGGGTTAGGCAGGGTTGCCCCCTCTCTCCGCTTCTCTTCATCCTTCATGTTTCTGTCCTGAGTTTCTACCTTGATCAGAAATTGGTTGACCAAGAGATCTTGGGGCTCAATATAGCCAGAGGGGTTAAAAATGTAAATCACACCCTGTTTGCGGATGATACCCTCTTGTTAGGGGCTGCCTCTGCCAGATCTGCTTTAATATTTAAGGAGGTCTTGGATGAATACAGTGAAGCTACAGGCAGCTGTTTAAACAAAGGTAAGTGTAAAGCTTTTTGCTGGAATATCTCTGCTTCCACCCTCTCTGCCATCTCCAGAATCCTTGGATTTTCTGCCTCCCTTTCTTGGTCCTCTTTTACTTATTTGGGCCTTCCCATCTTTCGTAAACTGGCTTACAGCAGAGACTGGATTCCTCTATTGGAAAAATTTAAGGCCAAAATTCAAGCTTGGGGATTCTCTTGGTTAAACCTTGCCGACAAAATTGTCCTCATCAAATCCGTTCTCAGTAGCCTCCCCATTTTTCAATTCTCTGTTTTCCTTGCACCTTCAGGCATCATCAAAAAAATGGAAGCCTTCATTCGTAAGTTCTTCTGGAAAGGGGGCAATCACAATGACAGGAAAATCCCTTTGGTAAGTTGGGAGAAAATCTGCAAGCCTCAGATTGAAGGAGGCCTCAACTTCAAAGACCTCAGCCTCCAAAACATAGCCATGGGAGCCAAGATCTTCTGGAGGATCATTGGACCACACCTAGGTTGGGCGCAAAGAGCTCTATGGAGGAAATATTTCAGGGGGAAGAGGAAGAGATGCCTGGACACCTCACTACCCACTACAGGCTCGCATCTGATCAAACTTTGCCACAAAGAATCCCCTTTAATCAGAGACAAAGCGTATTAGATTCCAGGCAACGGCAAAGAAATTAGGATATGGGACGATTGCATCATGATGTATCCTCCTCTATCGTCTCATTGCTCTCTGCATGCGCTTCGTTTGTGGCTGAACAACGCAGGTTACGTAACTCTTTGGGACATCTCCCAGTGGGCAGGCAGCAATTGGCTGCGTTGGAGACTTCCTCCAATTCCTCCGGAGCTGATTCACGCATGTGATCTCCTCCTGTCTCTGCTAAATGGTAAGGCGCCTCTGCGCGTGGGAAAGGAGGATGCCCGTGGTTGGGGAGCCGCCCCAGGGCTGTACACTATTGCGCAGGGATATAAAAGCTTTCAAGATCGTCCTAACGTCCCTCCTGATCCTGCTGTTTGGAAAGGGCTCTAGAATTTCAAATCCATGCCAAAGGTTGACTCATTTTGTTGGTTGTTATGTCACAGAGGGATTTTAATAGCTGACAGATTGAAGAAGAAAGGGTTCCAAGGTCCCTCTCAATGCCATTTATGCTGTGACAGTGAAGAGAACACCCAGCACATCATATTAGACTGCAAATTTTCAAGAGAAATCTGGCAAGGTCTATTGAGCTATTGGAAAACTGAATTCATCTTACCCATGTCTATCACAGATCTATTTGCAAACTGGCGAAATCTCTATCCAGAAACGCTCCCAAAGAATGAAAATTTTAAAGCTGCATGGCTCTCCTTGTCGAAATTTGTTTGCTGGCAAATTTGGCTTGAGCGTAATAGAAGAGTTTTCAGAGATGAAAGCTTAAATTCGCAGTTCATCATCATTAAAATAAAAAGTCTATGGAAAGAAAGTCTGGGGGAACATTTTCCGGATTTGAATCTAAGCCAGCAAGACTTAGAATGGGGTGCCTCATTGGATCTCCAATTCTCTGGCGATATAAGGCATCACAAGGACATAAAAGAGTGGCAATTCAGAGGAAAGGAGAATTATCTATCAGATCTGCTCCTCGGGCAATCCAGATACTCCTTGTTTTTCGATGGGGCAGCGAAAGGCAACCCCGGATTGGCTGGGGCAGGAGGAATTATAAAAAATAAAGAGGGCATAATTGTGACAAAGTTCGCTTGGGGATTAGGGCAGTCTACTAGCATGCAAGCTGAAGCCTTGGCACTTCTGCAAGGTCTCAAGCAAGCAAAGGCTATTGGTATTTCAGATGTCAGTATCATTGGAGACTCTCAATCTATTATCAAAGTCTTAGTGGAGGATTCCTCTCTAGTAGATATCAGATTGGCAAGAGTGATTTCAAGAATCAGAACTCTGGTGAAATCTTTCCAGACTGCATCCTTTCTTCATGTTCTGAGGGAAAATAATAAGGATTCTGATTTGGAAGCCAACAGGGTAGTTCCACTTCCCGCAGGCTTTTTCTTGACAGAAGGAAGTGAGGAGTGGGATTCCATACCATAAATTTTGCTATGTTTTTCTGCATTCTACTGAAACAGTTTGTATGTCTATTTAAGATAGGGAAAATAACGGAGATAGACTCGATAGTCTTGAGTAAAATCTGTGGATTCCCAAATTTTGGGACCTATGATCAGTTCGTGGAAGAAATTTTAAGGGCTATGCCTGACCTAATGTAACCAGTGAAAGGCATTTTGGCCAAACTCTAATAGAAATCCATACCCGTTCTTGTTAAAAAAAAATTAAAAATAGAAGAGATCAAGGGTGAAAGTGAAAATGATTATCTAGGAATAGTATAAATGCACTAATCTTATGCATTGGTTTAATTGGGTTTATTTGCTAGAATCCTCAAAGAATCTCCAATAATCTATGGATTTATGGTTTCATCTAGTCTATTTTGAAATTTCTAGTGACTTTTATTGATGTTGGTTTTTTATTTCCTTGAAAAAAAAACCTTATTGTTCCAAATATCATTTTAATTTTGGATTATCAAAATGTTTTAAAATCACAAAACATGGTAATGTTGTAAAGATACACAATGATTAAATTGGATTATTGAATTTTATTTTTTATTTTTATTTTTAAATATAAAAATATAAATTAATTATTGAAAATCTAAATAAAAATTAAATCCCCACCAAACAACTTTTCACTAAATCCAAAAAAGCAAAAATACATTTAAAAAAAATAAATTAGTGTTTGCCCAACTAAATTTTGGCGGCACTTAACCATATTTAAGTCTACGGGAGGGGTTTATAAAAACCCTTCTTTTTTATTATAAGGTTGAGCTCTTTTGGGACAAGTTGGAGGAGGACGGGCTTTGCCTCAAGCGTTGCAGTGGAAACAATTCGCTGGGTATGGGAAAGAATTTGAATGTCACCTAGAACCTCTTGAAAGAGGTGATCCAAAATTGTCTTCCACTCTCTACATTATCCAAAGAGCTCGAGTTGCAGAGAATACAGCAACCAAAACACCCCGCTCGCTATTGAGTGACGCGATGGATTAATTGTTTGGACTGTGTGAGAGCATCCTCCATCTTTTTTAATAGAGACTTCATCCATTCCATTCGCGGTAACTGTTAGCCTCTGTGAGGGTGATACTGTGCCACTAATTTGTTGGACTATGCGATTTTCATTTTCTCTTCGCCATCAATTTCCACCGCAAGCAATACCAACATAGCAAGGAAGCAATATCGACACAGCAAGGATTTTGAAGGGCGTTGGTTTCAAATCTTGGCAAAGCTTAAAGTGGTAAACGTAAGTGATATTGCTAATTCTCCCTATACTTTAATATTTGATGCCAGAAAATAAAAACAGGGTGAGTTAAACTTATTTTTATCATTCAATTTATAAGCTATTTTTCAATCTCAATATATACAAATGCTGATACATAGTGTCTATACTCATTAGGTACTCACATTCTCTCCATAGATTTCTATTCCTACTACCAGCGTCAGAATTTTTTTATCATCACAGCACAGCCATTAACATTTTGTTTACGATTGAAAATGCTTTAGGCCAATTTTTTTCCTAACAAACACTATTTGGAATGGGAAAAGTTTACTGGGTTGTTGCACCGAGAGAAGCAAGGTGAGCTACAGCCCTGATGGGGGGAGATCTTCATTACTTCATATGTGTGTAATGCCTAAACAAAGGCCAACATGAAATAAAATTTGCTTTATGGGTGGTGTATTTCCTACAAGTGGCGGAGTTTCATCACAATTGGAAGTCGCAATGAGTACTTTCTCTGGTTGTGTTAATGGATTGAGTAAGAAAGGTTGACCTATTCAAAACAGGGGAGTTGAACCCCTATGATAACTAGTTGAGTTTTGGTGATATATAATATATACAATTATAGATCAACTTAGCTTTAGTGGGTTAACTAGATCAGTTTGAACCAACCAGTTTCAACACGGAGATTAGTGACAGGTCATGGATACAAGTCTAGTAGAGTTCCTCTAGGTTAAGAGTACATATTATAAATCAGCAGAATTTATCCCAGGTACCACTCACGAAATGTAAGGAGGTTCCTAAAAGGTTTCCTCGAGGAAGTTTTCCAAATAATATAAATAAGAAAAACATAGATCTGTCTTAACACTGGATCTATTAAGCTTCAAGAAGTACGGTGTTTTTCAATCTCTCTTAGTGCTTAATAGATTCATGTTAAGATGAATCTATGCCAGTGTAAAGTTTATAGTGGGTGGTGAAATTCCTACAACTGATTGAGTTTTATCACAATTTGAAATACCACAGAGTGCTTTCATTCCTAGTCTGGGTGGTGAAATTCCTACAGCTGATTGAGTTTTATCACAACTCGAAATACCACGGAGTGCTTTCATTCCTAGTCTGAGAACTTAATGAGAAAGGGAATTAGTGAGGAGGGTTGAGTTATTCAAAACTGGGAAACTGAACATTGGTGATCATAGTAGGTTCACAATAGGAAAACTGAATTTCAATAATCTAGGTGAGTTCAAGTTTTATATGGTTCCGTTATTGACAATCCTGCTATAGTGGGTTGTGTAGTATTTTTTGATCCTGTGTCAGAACATAGATTTGTATCTAAGAAAGACTTGTTTAAGTTATTGGAAATTAGATATATCAGAGGGGCTAGTTCAAAGAGAAAGAATGAAAACCCTGAAATGAAAACCCAGGCAGTAAAATTTCAACAGAGAACGAAAGCAATGTATTTTTCAAATAATTAATTCTGAGCAGATTTTTATTTGCCTTCTAGTTAGGCCATATGATAATTCACATGTGTTTGGCTCAAGCTTACTACCTTGGCATTTCATCCTGGGCATGAATATTGCTTGTTTTTGCGTGGTAATTTAAATCTTTCTGATTTAAATTAAGATTCCTTCCCCTTCGGCTGAAATGTCGGTCTCTAGGGAAAAGGAGCTCTAGTTTGAGGTAATGCATCCTGCAAATCCCGAGTCCTCCCAACTGCGTCATGGAGTGTAGCTGGCCTCGTCGACCTGACTAACCCCCGAAGAGGCTCTGCCAATCCGTCGATGAACATATAGATCATCTGGGCTGCGGATAAATCAGGCACCATCACGGAAAGTCTCAAGAACTCTAAAATGTAAGTATCTGGACTTCTGGTCTGCTTGAGCTTGGTCAACTCAACAAGTGCTCCTCTGGATCCCTTTGATCAAACCGCTCTATCACCGGCCATGTAAACTCGACATATGCCGTCACTCCTGAGTGTCCCAGCGTAGCCATCCTATTAAACCACCAATCATGGGCCTCCCCATCCAAGTGCAACGCTGCCACCTCGACGGTTTCTGTCTCCGCCATCTGGTTAAGCTGGAAATCTATATCCAACTTTTCCACCCAAGCCTTCGCCGAACTCTTGGCTGATCCATCAAATGTCGGCAGGTAGAATTTGCCTACAGTGCGCTGAATATCCCCATCATGTGAATTCCTGTTCCCCCTGTGATGATTGAGGGGTCTGCTGTCCCGCTTGAGCTGGACAGAGTCATGAAATGTGAGGGCATCTCTGAACTCTTGTCCGTAGGACTAATACTCAGCAAAGTAATCTCCTATGTGAGGCGGTTCCTGCTCCTGCTGTGCTCTTGCCCTAGTGTCTGCTGCAAGAAACGTGGGCATCGTGGAACGTGGGGGTGTATGTGATGCCATCTGCTGCGCTGTGAGGTGCTCCTGCAAATGATGGGATGTACCCTATCCCTCTCCGGTATAGAAACCTCTTGGGGTTTCATGCTGTCTAGGGTCTGCCATGAGCTTTTGCCCCATTTCCTCTATCCGTTTTGACAAATCCTGAACTGATTTGAGGATGAGTTATGCAAACTCCTTCCCGACATCTTTCCCCTCTACCATAGGTTCCTCCTCTTCTGTGTCCACTACTGGAATGCAGTCACCCTTTCCAAAGGTGATCTCTAGCCTCCGCTCTTGTTCTATATATTTCCTTCCTCTGTAACAGATGTATTACCTTCCCTTTGGTGTCATAGGCAATATGCTCCACAGGCTGAGTTAAGTCTATGAGCTCTGATACCACTGTAATATTCCAAGTAGAAATTGACATCAATATAAAGCACATAAACAAAGACAAACAACAACTAGAGAGATATCACATGAACAATAACCAATATGGAGAATGCTGAGCCATTTTATTAATACTGAAAGATAAAAATGACTACAAAGGTGATTAGAATGATGGCACCTTGTCTTGCACTAGGCAAGCATAGAAATACTCTCAGGATATGACCGGAATGGTTGTTGTCACAAGACTACATAATCTCCAGTGCTGCTGGTGGTGCTGCTACTATTGCTGGAATGGAAGGACTATTTGGGGTTGCTCCCCTCCTTAGAAAATTGTGAAACTCTGGGAATGGCCTCTCCACACAATACCCAGAAAATCCCAGAGAGCTTTTTGGAAATGGCTGACCTCTGAAATGACTCCCTTGAGGCACTACGCTATCCCCAACTGAGTACGCTGACCCTAAATGATCTGCTGAGAATGATGGCCTCTGACTGTACCAAAATAGTGGAATAGGGAAGGGTTGACCCCTTTCCAACTCTCTCGGGTTGAATCCCGTGATAAACCTCCAATCCGAAACTACATCTTCCAAGACTGCGTCCTCCCTCTCACTGACTGCGTTGTCTCTTCCAGTGAATGCTCCAATTGTGGTTGCTGCTACTCTCCTGGCAAAAATAAGGATGAAACTCCTCACCCGAGCAGGCACTCGAAGTCCCCCGGGGCTGAGGTTGAGATCTCCGCACGGAGACACCTGATGTATTGAACAGTACGTGCAGAATTTGCTCAACAGCAAGCGTGCTCAATGTCAAGAAGACAAATAACAATATGCATAATCAAAATGAATGGAAATGAAGAGACCCTCTCCCTTTTTATGCTTGGAGAGCCTTTCTCTCACCTAGGCCCCACCATCAATTGCGCTATCCATTTGAGCCGCGCTGTCCATCTCTCTCTCTGCGCTGGCTTGGTCCCACACTGCCCACGCTGTCTCTTTCTCCTGCGCTGCCACTTGGCCTCTAGGCCCCACGCTGCCAATTAATCATGCTCCTCAAGTGACTTTAGGAAATAATTTTTATCCTAAGTGTGAGTAAGTGTCCCCTTCACCCACTTTATTTCTAACTTAACTTATTAAAGTAAAAGTAATCAAAATTAATATTTCCAATTAGCTATTGCTAATTGGGAATATTACAACTATACAAATTTTTAAAATGAGAGAAGGCTGCCCTTTTAACGCTAATGATATTGTTACAAGTAATGGTCTCTTCCTTGATTTCTGAGATGGAGTTGAAGCATTTCTGCGCTTAGGCTTGCTTATGGAAGAAGGAGGAGTTCCTATCTCCAGCTTTTGGCCAAAGACTGCGAGATTTTTGTCTCCAATATTCTTCCTCTGCCAGACATGCCTTATGAAATTGTTGTTGTAATTCTACCTCATTGTCTATAACTTATTTTGTAATTTCTACATTTTCTGACTGCAAGTGATGGAGCTCAAGGCTGCCTTGGACTTTTTTTTTTCTTTCAGTTGCAGTGTTGGGAAGGGATTTGGCCCAAATTTTCAGAATGACTTTCACTCTTCTGAGCTTTTCCTCCCAAACATAGAAGGAGGAGCCCTTGACTGGCCGCCTCCAACTTGCCTTGACCATATGCATGAAGTCCAATTCCTTGAACCATAAAGGACTACATCTGAATGGGATAGGGCCGTGATCAAGATGGGCTAGCAGCTCAAGTTTGATAGGTTTATGATCAGAAACACTGCAAGGGAGAATGTGCATTCTAGCCTCTAATCCTAATAGGAGAAAATAACTTCGAACGAAAAATCTATTTAACCTTGCAGCAATATGCCTCGGACCGACTCTTTTGTTTGACTACGTGTACTTACCAATAGAGGGCTTGATGTCGAGCAAGTCCCAGTCCTGCATGAGGTCCTCCACCCATTCCCTTGCAGGACCCCTTACGGTGCTGCCTCCTCACTTCTCTGACAAAAGCAAGGTGAGATTAAGGTCGCTAGCAATGATGGTATTTTCCAGATTCTCCATTCCTGTAAGATTTCTGATGGAGTCCCAGCAAGCCTTTGTCTCCCCTGCATTTACTGGGGCATACACATTGATGAGACAAATGATCTCTTTTGTTTCAAGATGTTGAAGTTTCAAGAACAAATAGTGAGTGTTTAGGATCTCTTTGACCATCGAGAATTTGTTAATATTCAAGAGAGTACCCAGCCTGCCCGAGGCTCCTTGAGCAAAGACTGCTTGTCCTCCACCTTTATTCCAAAATTTCTTACTTATTTGGAGGAAGTCTTTGTCCTCCATCTTAGTCTCCTGAATGAGAAGTATGTATGGGGTTTCTATCCTTAGAATACTTCTTATGGCTTCTTCTTTAACTCTGCTCTCCATACCCCTGCAATTCCAGGAGACAACCTTTATCACATACTTTTTTGGGTGTGATGAGCTCCCTTGGAGCCCTGAGTCTAATTTCTTGTCATCTTCAGTGTTTTTGCCAAGAGTTTCTTGAGGGTTGGTTGATTGCCCTGGAGCTTATCTTTGTAGGTTTCCTATTCTCTCTTTTCATGGGCGGGCTTACGGCCTCTTGTGGATCTTCTAGCCGAAGTTTGTGAATCCCCTATTTGTCCTTCCTCCTCTGAATCCTCCGATACATGTTCTTCCTCAACTTCTGCATGTTTTCCTTTAGATCTATCTGCGGCACTTTCTCCTTGCCTTGAGCCTGAAGGGGTCCCTTTGTCTGGGGATCCTTTCTTGTGCATCTTGACCTCCTGGGTGTCCTCTATTGCTGAACTTAGGGGCCCGAATTTGTTTTCTTGACCATTCGAGGGAGGGGTTTGAAGAATAGAAGCTGGCTGAGGGCCTTTACCATTTGGGATGCCGGATTTGTGGGATTTATCGGAGGTCTTTGTCCGCTTGACCTGGTTCCAACCCTCCTCCCTCCCTTTCTCCGCCTCTCCATTACTCGGAAAACCCCTAGCCAAGTGATCGTAGACATGGCATTTCCGACACTTGAAGGGAAGCTGCTCATAATATAGCTTTTGCACATGGTTCCAACTGTCGACATTGATTTTTATTGCCTCTGGAAGGCCCACCTCTAGATCTACCTCAACGCATATTCTGGCACAGTCATATTGGTCCTTGTTATTTCCTCGGTCAATAAATTTAGCCAGGGCATTGCCTATGTGCTTCAACGAATCCCAGTTCCAGCAATGCACTGGGAGATTCGGCAACCTAACCCACAAAGGAACAACAGTTGGAACATCAACTCCTGGGTCGAAATCCGGCGTCCGCTTATTGAGATACAGGCCTTGAGGACCCATGAAGTAGGGTCCATTCTGAAAGATCAGATCTTTATCCTCTTTTGAGATGAATTCAAACAGAAAATAGCCTCTCCCCAAGAAATACGAGGTTACATTGTTCTTGATCAACGACGTCCAGTTCTTGACAACCCAGTTCTCCTTGGTTTTTGGGGAGGAGCAGAGACCTGTGAACTGTCCCACGAGAGCGCGATCCACCAAAGACAAAGCTACCTAGATTAAACCTTCAGGGGGAAGAGAGATTTCTGGAATATCATCTAGATTTTTCAAAAACTTGGCTGCTTTAGTTTTCTTCTTCTTCGGCATCGAAGCCAGTAGTAAGTTGAACGCATCAGCAGTGGACGGAGGAGGACGGGTGGAGGAACCTAGGGCGAGCCCAAAACCTCCATGGCGGCGAGGGAAGCCCTAGGATCAGTCGTATTGCAGAGCATTAGTAGAATGGTTTGCAATCATCATTGTTGGGATGGAGATGGAGTTGACATCCAGTGCCAGTGTCTGAATAGTTAATCTTTTCATGAATATCAGAGTTGCTATTGTTTCTCAGACGACAGTGAGGAATTAGGGTCTCTTTGTCCGGGGTTTATTGCTGTGATTTGTTCTTTTGCTTTCAACACTATTCAATTTGGGTTTTTTTTACAAGCTACACACAGAGAGATCGAGATTGCAAATGCAAATTCATCAACCATCGGGCACTGCATCTTTATGCAAAATTTTCTTTCTAACATTCGTGTTTTAGCTACTCATCCTGTCAAAGCCAGAGCCCTGATTTTATTATTTCGAATTTTAAGAGACATTTGAATACCATGCATTTTAGCTTGGCAGGCCTCACATGGTTCAAAATTGTAATTTGAAAATTGTCAGAATAAATCATTTGTGTACCTTGGGGACTTAGTTTTAATAATATGATTACATCACTAGAATTTAGTATGCAATTAAGTGCTTTCCATGTAACTACAAGTAGATGACAAACAATACAACATACACCTTGAATATAATTGTGAGCTGAAAAACAAATAAAACAACAGAATCGAGTACACATAATGAATACATTAAATTAAGGATATACCATACATTAAATTAAGGAATCAATTTTATATTGGCTACCTCTGCCCCTTCCGAAAAATGTTCCACATCAAGAAATCAAGCTAACCATAGATTCCCGGTGTGTTCTTATTTCACCAAAAAAGAAACGCAAAAACAACTTTGCCAGTATTTCATCATGCTAGACTCTGTCACAAGATGGTAGAGTCCAACTATGACTTACAATACCAACCAAGGCGATAAACCCCAAAATCAGTATTGCAATACCACACCATCCACATTCAAATTTGGACACTGTCTAGCCCTCCATACAAATTGAGCCATATGGAATTATGTACAGCATAATGCAGATTTCTCAATGTAAATATGCTTTAAAGATTGCCTATGATGTATTAAAACTCCAAAAAGAATGCTTCTCGTTGAATATGAAAGTATTAATCCAATGGCTTACTGAATGTAGATGCCTGCTATATCTTCCCAGTTTATCAACGAGGAGTCTACTTAATTGAGTATCAATTTCAAAGTGCTTAGTAAAACCTACGATAACATTTCCTTTAAAAAATTAATCCACTTAGAAAATCCATGACATAGCCATACAAATCACAGAGATCATTGCCCAGGCCTACCAAGATCTCCTTCACCTCATGACACATTTCCTTTCCAATAATAAATGTAATCTTCCAGATCCTAAACTGGCCAGGTTCTTCCTACTGTTCTTTTGATTGAGCCTCTTACCCCTCATGTTGTATGAGGCCTTGATCCACATTGAAGACCTACTCAAGCAGGCTCCATATGGAGGAGGTTGGCTTGATAGCCATTTTTTTTGCTCTTTATGCCTTTTCTTTATTATGAATCATCTTTTGAAGTGTTACTTCACATATTTGGGGCACTTTTGAGGTGTTACTTCACATATTTGGGGGCACCTTTTGAAGCCTTTATCTGGACAGTTTCATGCATTTTTGTTTGCTTGAGAGAACAGTTCACATCTCCCTAGGCACAAGCAAATATGTGGAGGCATGCCACATCAACAGGGGCTACAATCCATATTGCTGTTTCTATTGACTGTAAATTACACTTAAATTCTGCTGTAAAGGGCTTTGATTAAAGGGCAAATCTGCCATCTAAACAAGGATGTCTGTTGAGGTGTTTCCTATGCTTTTCCCTTGCTGATTCTTGTTATTAAATTGGATGATTTATTGCAATCATCTAAGTGAAAGGTAGGGTAGATCCTAGTTTATAGAAAGGTCACCTCTTTGTTGCCATGCATATGTACGTGGAGCACCCTTGGAAGGGCCCTCTAGTTAATTTTCTGCAATCTGAAACAACATTCATAGATAGATCCTAGCATGTTGTAACAGCATTATCTCTCATCACCATTCAAATATATTCCAACTCTCTAAATATCCTTCGACCCCATTTGTCCTAAGTTCATGTTTGGCACCAGTCTTCCTTTTGTATCTACAAACTTCCCATCATCTTTTAACACAATTTCATCGTTACTACTACTATTACCACCAGTATTAGTTGATGTTGTTATGTTGTTTGTTTGACCATCCTCTACTCTGGGAGATGACAAAACAAGAGATGTCGGCACTGACCAGTTAGTATGCCTGTCATCTTGAAGGGAAAACCAATTTGTATTGGTGAACATCGTCTCTCTCAGCCTCACACCATCCTATTTTCTGCCCATTCTGAGAGAGAAGACAACCAATTCTGCTGACTCATCATCAAAGAAGGCATCCTCATTGTCTCTACCAATGGCTCCACGAGCCTCTTCCCCATCTTCACTGTCAAACATTCCATATCATAATACTTGACTCAGGTTATTGGCCATTGTTGACTTATCATAATCTCTGCCACGAAAATCATCTTCATCACCAGCTATAGTCCATTTGTGTACTGTTGATTGGCTACAAAAGGGTGATTTTTCTCCCCTCCATTTTATCATTATTCTTTCTGCAGTCTTCTAACATTCAAAAGCTGCAAAAAATTCTTCCACATTTTTCATGTAACTGGGACCCCTATGTGAATTCAAATTTGATCCACATGAAGTTGGGATAATGATGAAAGGCCGTCAAGTAGATATATGCCTGCTGCCTTCTCTTCTTATTTGTTGATTTGGATAGTTTTCTTTGTGTGATAGATTATCTTTCAATAATGCAGGTGGTTGTGCAATTTCTTCCATGTTTTTAGAATTCATAATTTCTATTGCAAAAATGTCCTTTTCCATTTTAACACATGCACCATCAAAATCATCAGCTACAACCTTTGTAAATTATGCTTTTTGACCATGTTCTGTCCCTACTCCATACTCGGTGTTTGAATCAAATATTTGCAAATCACCTGCATGCTTCATTTCTTCTCTTGCTAGGTCCTCGCAGGCACTTGTCTGCTTCTTGTATAGCCACAACCAAAGATTGGAACGTAGATAGAAGCCCAGGAACTATAAATACTCAAAAGATGAATCAATTCCATCTATTATTCTATGATCATCACATGTCTGAGTTCAAGTAGATAGAAGCCACACCTGTTAAGGGTGATTTTGATGACAGTTTGGGATTGTTGTGAAGGTGCCATTCTCCTTGAAGCCATCCGCACTAGTTTGGGTCACCTACAGCTAGGCCACAGGGCTTAAGAACCCTGTCCTGGAGGCCGAGAACCTACAGCAAGAAAGCCACAGTCAGGGCTGCTTTATCATGAGGCCGTGTAGTGGGTTTTGAAGCCTAGAAGAGGCTTATGGGCTACCAGCATTTGAAGGGAATGGTTGAGGGTAATACAATAAAATGCTTTACTTAGTCTAAACCTACCTCCATTTTGAAACTGATGTTCTTCTTAGTTGCTAAATCCGTTCCTTATCAATAGACGGTCCTGACATACCCTTCAAAAGCGCAGCTCATTAGTTTGATGTTGAAGCAGGAATTGAAATAAAACTGTATGAACTTTATCCTAATTACCAGTTACATTCATCACTCTAGTATTGGGGCAAAAGGAGACAGCCTCATAGTTGGAACAATCACTGATAATACATGTTTAGCTTAGGAACTATCTTTTAGTCTGTCTGCCATGATGGAGTTTGATAATACACTCTCTCACACACTCTCAATACTTTGTTAGCCTAGGAACCATCTTTTAGCCATTGTATCTCTTAGTCTTTGTTCTCTTGTAGTTTGTACCATGATGGAACTATGATTGGAAATGGATGTGGTGAGCTTGATCATCAACTGGACTGCCTTGAGATGCAATTGAACTGGAGGGAACCATCCATATTTTATTTATTTATTTATTTTTTCACATTTTCAGTTTCCATAAATCTTCTCCATTCTGTATCTGGGCACTGTGGTTGAATTTTTTTCAGCAAAATGAGGTGCAATATACAAGTTTTTTGTGCAGGTCAGGAATTTGGTAAAAGATAATCTTTTCCAGGTACCTTGTTCAGGTATCCATTGTCAAAGTCTAGTACCCTCTATTTTAATTTTTTTAAGGGACTGAGGCTTGTAGTTCAGTTCTTGCATTTTTTTTATTGAAATTGTATCAGATAAGATTCAATTTAAGGGACTGAGGCTTGTAGTTCAGCTTTTGCATTCTTATACTCAGTTTCTTTGCTCAGAATTTTAGATATCCATTATCAAATTATTTTGAAAATTTGTTTTTCAAGACATGGAGTAATAGTCCTGCTTTTTTTCTCTATAGAGTTGAAGAAAGATATCCCGAATAAGAGATTTGTGGATAGATTTTTCAGAGATTGACACTCTTAATTGGGGTAAAGTAGTGGCAAGAAGCATTGGAAACTAGGGCTTTCTAATGAGGTCGTAAGTTTTAAGGCTTATCATTGATGCTGGCAAATCTTAACAAATATTGCATGTTGTTTCAAATTAAATTCTAAACTTTAATTTTGTTTCCTTTGAATAAACTCATTGCTTATTGTAGTGTCTTCTTAGTTATTTGAATGTTAGTAGCATCTGTAAATTTGTGAAACAAAATGCAGTACCGGCCTTTGATGCTTAGTGTTATTCTTATATTTTTTCTGTTTATATCCATTTTTCCATTTTAAAGTATCAAGAAAAACATGAAAATTGAAAATATTCGAGTGGTGACTGTGTTGAGATAGTTTTAAGCACCAACAAGAGCTGTAATGCGTTTGACCCCTGCTATAATAGATCACTAAAAGAGTGGAAACCTGCATAAAAATGAGGAAAATTTTGAAGATAAAAATTGTGCAAACTTTGATGAGTATAGCTTTGAGCAGTTTGTAACAATTGCATGGAGTTGCTTGTACTGTGAACATTAGTTTAGGACCAGTATAGCTTTGAGCAGTTTGTAACAATTGCATGGGGTTGCTTGTACTGTGAACATTAGTTTAGGAACAACACAAAACAAAGGCAAAAATGATTAAAACTATATTTCTCAATTTGTACCAAATAGATAGATTTTGAAGTTATGAATATCTGTTTGTAGCCCACTCCACCTATCTCTTGGGCTGCCTTTTTATTTTTAAATTAATTGTTGTCATATTCCAACAATTTCCATTTTGACAAAAATTTATCAGATAACTTGTTCAAGCCCATTCATCACTCTCTTTGTAAACCAAGAGATGCCAAAAACCACCACAGTTCTCTAATAACATTGCTTTCGTAATTTTGTCTACACAATTTTCTTGGGCGTGGACTTTTAAAGATCTACTCCATCATCATCATTGACTTGTCTTACAAAATGATACTTCATATCAATATGCTTAGTCTTACTATCAATGTTGTATTTGTAGCCAAATCAATAGAACTTTGGACTATCATAGAATATAATAGTGCTGTTTGCGTTCTTCCAAGCTCAATTAGAAGACCCTTCAACTGAATTTTTTCTTTGCAAGCGCATGAAACAACGATGTGTTTCTGACTCTAGTAGATAAAGCAATTGTTCCTAAAGCTTTAAGATCCAACTAATAGATCCATCCCACAAGAATAATAAAAGCAATTGTTCCTAAAGCTTTTAAGATTCAAATAATAGATCCATCCCGCAAGAATAAAAACATAATTTGAAGTTGGCTTCTTTCTTCTTCTCCTCTTTTTATTTTTATTTTTTATTTTTTATTTTTATTTTTATTTTTAATTTCTAAATCACCTTCAAATTTGGAGTAGGTTTTTTGTTTTTTGTTTTTTAATTTCTAAATCACCTTCAAAAGCTGCGGGAGGTGCAGCATGTTAACTCACAATTAACAGGATGCCACGTGGGAAAACAAGCAGAGTTTGCAGCACCCAGTTTTACAGTTGCTTGGGGATAAGAAACATTTGAGAGGGGAGAACTGTAATATCCCTTCCTAAATAATTTTGTCAATAGTACCACAAATTTTCTATTTTGCTAATTTTGGGGGCCTAAGATAATTTTGGAGAGGAAATATAGGACAACGGGGTCGAAATGTTTGCCTTGGTGGAATGTGGGGGCCACCTCCCCAACTAATATGCACTCCTTGAGGAGAGAGAAATCGTATGGCCAAGGGAAGAGGTTTGAATTGCTCATTGAGGGGCCCACATGGAGGAAATGAACATAAATTATAAATAGGAGAGAGGAAGCAACATTTGAGGCCTTTTGATAATTTGACATTTGAAGTGTTGCTCTAGCTGTTTAACAGAGTTACATAGTGTTGTTCAACACAAGAGTTTCTCAAGGAGGAAGCTCAACCTTTCTTCGACGGACTCTGAGTACCGCCCTAGGAAGGATTCTTCATAAGTTTCAGGAGTTGGATAGAGGGCCACGCATGTAGTATGGTTTTTGAGCAACTGAGACGCATTCAGGAGGCCACACAGAGAGTTGAGGAGGAAGAGCTAGAGTTGGGAGTTGTAGCATTGTTGAAGTAATTTTTGGTCAATTCTAGGAAAAAGGAGGAAGATTTGCAAGGGTAGAATTCAACACAAAACATCAAACTGATTTTCTGGAGGAGAAACTATGTCATTCTACCCAGAAACTGCGCAATCATTGTGTAGGCACAATTGTGGGGTGGCTTGTGAAGGGATTTTGAGAGATGGGTTTCTTGGGCTTGGCTTGGGGTGCAATTGAGAAGATTTTTCCAGCCATTTTGGGACATTCATTCCAACATTAGTCACAGCTCTAGTTGTTCTGCACTTAGAGGAGGGTCAAGCAATTTGGGGCCATTTTTTGAGCATCAAAACCAGGGCAAACCCTTTCTGGGTTTTTCTAGGTTTTTGACAAGGATTCCATGTCTAATTTATCAGAATTTTCTGAGCAGTTAGTGTTGAGATTTTTTAGTGTTGGGGTAGCATCAGATGTGCTCTAGCTCCAAAACTTTGTGGAGGGACTAGAGTACGTGAGATTTGCAAGACCCAGAAATGGATTTGAGAAATTCCATCCAGTTTAAGAGATAATTAATTAATTAATCTTTTTAATTAAGGACCCTAAGTTTGACTTAGGAAGATTAAAAGATTAAAGGTAATCAATTTAAACATGTGATGGAAATTACTTAAGTCACACGAATCAAGCTTTCTTTTAATCTTAGCCGTCGATTCAAGATTAGATCACAACTGTTGGTTTCCCAATGAGAAAAGTATGAAGGAAAGACTTGGGGTTAGTTGGAGAACACACACAGAGGCGGAGCACTGAGACTAAGCTGAAATTCTAGGGCGTGGTTTGCTAAGAATTTCCAGAAGTGTTTCAGCTGCAACGAGGGGTAGTATTGGCGAGAGGGATGATCTGATCCCAAGCCAAGAGTCAACAAGAGGCAGAGAAGCAGCAGTCAGAGCAGTGCAGAGGGAGCAACAACTGCACAATGCAGAGGGCTCAGTGCTACGCAGGTGCTATGCAGGCCCAAAAAGTTCAGTGTAGAGGCAACAAGAGGCCATCAGGGTTTACGCAAGCCTAACTATGGCAACGCAGGGACAACGTAACCCAGTCTGGGGTTATGTAGGCCTCTCCTGAGCAGAGGCACACACAGGCTAGCAGAGCTTACACATAGGGCTTCAGAGCTGCGCTGGGGTTTCTAAAGACAGAAAAGGGCTGAGTTCTGTAAATCCTATTTGGGGGTTGTTTCAGAGATGGAAAACTGGATTGATCTCCTCTTTTTATTTTTATTTTTAATTTCTAAATCACCTTCAAATTTGGAGTAGGTTTTTTGTTTTTTGTTTTTTTAATTTCTAAATCCCCTTCAAAGGCTGAGTGCGGCATGTTGCTCACAATTAACGGATACCACGTGGGAAAACAAGCGAGTTTGCGGCTGGGATTTTTATAGTTGCTTGGGGATAAGCTTCATTTGAGAGAGCTATGTATCAACTATAAATATTTTGTCAATGGTACCCTGTAAATTTTTTCTATTTGCTAATTTTGGGGGCCTAAGATAATTTTGGAGAGGAAACATAGGACAAGGGGGTCGAAATGTTTGCCTTGGTGGAATGTGGGGGCCACCTCCCCAACTAATATGCACTCCTTGAGGAGAGAGAAATCGTATGGCCAAGGGAAGAGGTTTGAATTACTTAGTGAGGGGCCCACATGGAGGAAATGAACATAAATTATAAATAGGAGAGAGGAAACAACATTTGAGGCCTTTTGATAATTTGACATTTGAAGTGTTGCTCTAGCTGTTTAACAGAGTTACATAGTGTTGTTCAACACAAGAGTTTCTCAAGGAGGAAGCTCAACCTTTCTTCGACGGACTCTGAGTACCACCCTAGGAAGGATTCTTCATAAGTTTCAGGAGTTGGATAGAGGGCCACACATGTAGTATGGTTTTTGAGCAACTGAGACGCATTCAAGAGGCCACACAGAGAGTTGAGGAGGAAGAGCTGGAGTTGGGAGTTGTAGCATTGTTGAAGTAATTTTTGGTCAATTCTAGGAAAAAGGAGGAAGATTTGCAAGGGTAGAATTCAACACAAAACATCAAACTGATTTTCCGGAGGAGAAACTATGTCATCCTACCCAGAAAATGCGCAATCATTGTGTAGGCACAATTGTGGGGTGGCTTGTGAAGGGATTTTGAGAGATGGGTTTCTTGGGCTTGGCTTGGGGTGCAATTGAGAAGATTTTTCCAACCATTTTGGGACATTCATTCCAACATTAGTCACAGCTCTAGTTTTTCTGCACTTAGAGGAGGGTCAAGCAATTTGGGGCCATTTTTTGAGCATCAAAACCAGGGCAAACCCTTTCTGGGTTTTTCTAGGTTTTTGACAAGGATTCCATGTCTAATTTATCGAAATTTTCTGAGCAGTTAGTGTTGAGAGTTTTTAGTGTTGGGGTAGCATCGGATGTGCTCTAGCTCCCAAAATTTGTGGAGGGACTAGAGTACGTGAGATCTACAAGACCCAGAAAGGGATTTGAGAAATTCCATCTAGTTTAAGAGATAATTAATTAATTAATATTTTTAATTAAGGACCCTAAGTTTGACTTCGGAAAATTAAAAGATTAAAGGTAATCAATTTAAACATGTGATGGAAATTACTTAAGTCACACGAATCAAGCTTTCTTTTAATCTTAGCCGTCGATTCAGGATTAGATCACAGCTGTTGGTTTCCCAACGAGAAAAGTATGAAGGAAAGACTTGGGGTCAGTTGGAGAACACACACGGAGGCGGAGCACTGAGACTAAGCTGTAATTCTAGGGCGTGGTTTGCTAAGAATTTCCGGAAGTGTTTCAGCTGCAACGAGGGGTAGTATTGGCGAGAGGGATGATTTGATTCCAAGCCAAGAGTCAACAAGAGGCAGAGAAGCAGTAGTCAGAGCAGTGCAGAGGGAGCAACAACTGCACAATGCAGAGGGCTCAGTGCTACGCAGGTGCTATGCAGGCCCAAAAAGTGCAGTGTAGAGGCAATAGGAGGCCATCAGGGTTTACGCAAGCCTAACTATGGCAACGCAGAGACAACGTAACCCAGTCTGGGGTTATGTAGGCCTCTCCTGAGCAGAGGAACACACAGGCTAGCAGAGCTTACACATAGGGCTTCAGAGATGCGCTGGGGTTTCTAAAGACAGAAAAGGGCTGAGTTCTGTAAATCCTATTTGGGGGTGTGAATCAATCCAGTTTTCCATCTCTGAAGCAGAGGTATTGCTATAGATTTTTTCTCTGTCGGGTTGACCAATAAGGTGCCCAGATTTGCTGTAATTAGAATCTACTTAATAATAAAAACCCTCCAGTAGCTAGAAGACCGATTTTCCCGCATTGGGTTTTTTTCGAGGACAGTTGTCCAGAAAATCTTGTGTGTCACTTTGTCTATGTGCATGTATTCAGTTTAGATCTGGATCTGTGTAGGCCTTTAAAGTGTTTACTTCAATGTTAATAATGAACATTTCAGATTAATAACTTGTATAAGTAGGAGAAGTAAATCGTGATTTAACAGTAGGGTTTTTGCATAAGTAATATTCATAAATTTTCACAGTTAGGAGGGGGCTAATCAGGTTATCAACACAACCAACAATGCAAAAATCACAAGGTCAGTGCAGATTTTTAGTGGGAAAATTGCAGCAATAGTTTGGCATTGATAAAACATCCACCTGAGGCTTGTAGCTTGCCTTGTGAAAGCCAGGGTGCGCATTTTTTTTTTATATTGTACTCCAACAATATATTATAATAAAATTTGCCCATTTTGGTGTGTTTGGAGCATTTTTGTTTTATGGGTGTTTGCTGAAAAATATTTGTGTTCAGTTTATTGCATGTTTTTGTTATCACTCTTAATTTTACCATTGGGAATATTATACCTTGAGAGGCTTGATCAACATATCAAGTCAGATTTGAAACAACAGTAAAGTAATCCTTATCGATCGAAGGACATTCTTTCAAGCACACATGAAGAGCCTAGGAGACACCTTCATTGAATGATAAAATGATAACATACTTTGAGCATCTTTTGAGTTGACAATAGAGTAGATTTATCATGACATTAATTGAGCTTTCTTCAAGCCTTTGTTGAAACAATAGTCACTCTTGAAGCATAGTTGAATACCAACACTTGAAGAGTTGTTTTTTTGAAGCAATCACCCTTGGAGTATTGTTGAAGACCAACACTTAAAGACTTGTTTTGTTGGAGTAGTCATACTTAGAGCATAGTTGAAGAACAACACTCGAAGAAATGTTTTTTTGGTGCAACCATAAAATTTTTGCTGAAGCAGACATGAAGTTTTTGTAGAGGTAGATTTGAGAGCACTTTCCAGACCTATCTTGGATACATTTTTTAGAAGTATTTGAATTTTTTGATGGAGGCTTGAAGCAGTTTTGAAGTCACCCAAAGGGATTGAAGCAAACTAAGAGGGTTGGATCCGTAGAGGATTGGAGTTGTCGTACAAGGTTGGAGCTTGGATTTGTAGTTGAATTTTAGAGTCCTCATTCAGGGTTCAAGCCTTGAAGGAGTTAAGGACTTTGTTGTACAAGTTGAAGCTTTGGTTTTTAGATTTCTCAAATTCATTAATAAAATTATTTTCTTGTTGCACATCTTATGTTTTGGTTCAATTAGTGATTTTAACTGGCATAATATAACAATTGTAAAGAAATATTGATTCAACCCCCCTCTCAATATTTCCAACACTAGCACACCTTACATTTTTTCCACCTTGCAATATTTTTACTGACATGTTAGAAGGAATTTTCACAATGCAATGTTATTGTTCGTAATTTGGTTGTTCATGATAGAAGGAAATCTAACATGTGTTAGAGTTCCTTCACCTTGGAATGTTCTTACTAGCAATGTGCTTGTGCTTGTGTTAAAACGAAATATAGCACGCACTAGATTTCTTTTGGCATGCAATGTTGTTGTTGGTAGTATGCTTGTATTTGTGCTACATGTAAAGCTAACACTCATTAAATTTCTTTCACCTTGCAATGTTGTTATTGGAAAAACGCTTCTATTTGGTCTAGAAACTATGCTAGATTTCTTTTGGTTTGCAATATTGTTGTTGTCTAATTGGTTGTTTATGATAGAAGGAAATCTAGCGCGTGTTAGATTTCCATCACCTTGGCAATGTTATTGGAAATGTGCTTGTGTTGGGGCTAGAAGTTGTGCTAGATTTCTTTTGCTCTACAATAATGTTGTTGTCAATTTGATTGTTTTTTATAGAAGGAAATCTAGCACGTGTTAGACTTCCTTCACCTTGGCAATGTGCTTGTGTTTGTGTTAGAAGGAAATATAATATGTGTTAGGTTTCTTTTGGCATGAAATGTTGTTGTTAGTATGCTTGTATTTGTGCTACATGTAAACCTAACATGCATTAAATTTCTTTTACCTTGCGATGTTGTTATTGGAAATGTGCTTGTGTTTGTGATAGAAGTTGTTCTAGATATCTTTTTCCATGCAATGTTGTTGTTGGCAATATGCTTTTGTTTATGTTGGAAGCAAATCTAACACGCTAGATTTATTTCACCCTACAATGTTGTTGTGTGCTTGTGTTTGTGCTATGCATAAATCTAACACGTGTTAGATTTTCTTCACCTTGCAATGTTTTTATTGCCAACATTCTTCAATTTTGGCTCGAAAGAAATCTAGCATGCGCTAGATTTTTTTTTTCACTGCAATGTGGTTGTTGACAATATGCTTTTGTTTGCGCTAGAAGTAAATATACCATGTGCTAGATTTCTTTTATCTAGAAATGTTGTAATGTGTTTGTATTTGTGCTAGAAAGAAATCTAGCATACATTAGATTTCTGTCACCCTTCTATGAGTTTATTGACAATGTGTTTGTATATGCGTTAGAAGGAAATCTAGTGTGCACTAGATTTCTATCGCATTGCAATGTTGTTGTTGGAAATTCAATTGTTTGTGCTAGAAGGAAATCTAGTATGCGCCATATTTCCTTCACCACAATGATGTTATTGGAAATGTGCTTGTGATTGTGCTAAAAGGAAATCTAGCATGTGCTAGATTTCTATTTCCCTAGAATGTTGTTGGTAATATGTTTGTGTTCATGCTATAACAAAATCTGGCATGCGCTAGATTCTTAAGCTCTAAAATGTTATGTGTTTGTGTTTGTGCTAGAAGGAAATCTACCACACTGGATTTCTTTTGTCTTGCATAAGGTATTTTTGACAATATGCTTGTTTTTTCTAGAAGAAAATCTAATATGTGGTATGTTTCTTTCACCCTGCAATATTGTTATGTGCTTTTGTTTGGGAGAGAAGGAAATCTAGCATGTGTTAGATTTCATTCACCTTGCAATGTTGTTATTGGTGACATGTTTGTGTTTGAGATAAAAGTACAAATAGCATGTTAGATCTAATTCACCTTGCAATATTGTGATTGGAAATATGCTTATGTTTGTGATAGAAGAAAATCTAGCATGATATACATTTCATTTACCCTAGAATATTGATGTTGCCAATATGTTTGTGTATGGTGGGAGGAATTCTAGCATGCACCTAATTTTTTTTGCAATGCAATATTGGTGTTAGAAACGTGCTTAGTTTGTACTAGAATAAATTCTAGCATGCAATAGATTTGTTTCACAATGCAATATTGTTGTTGGCAACTTGCTTGTATTTATGCTAGAATGAAATATTACCTGCATTGTATTTCTTTTGCAATGTAATATTATTGGAAATGTACTTATGCTTGTGCTAGAATGAATTCTATCATGCATTGGATTTCGTTTTCACTACAATGTTATTGTTGGCAATGTGCTAGAAGTAAATGAAGCATAGGTTATATATCTTCCACCCCGCAATGTTGTTTTTGGCAATGTGATTTTGTTTGTGCTAGAAGAAACTCTAGAATGTGTAACATTTCTTTTACTTCGCAATGTTTTTGTGAGTAACATGCTTCTATTTACGCTAGAAGCAGATTTAGCATGTGTTGGATTTCAAATGCCTTACAAAATTGTTGTTGGAAATGTGCTTGTGTTTTAGAAGGAAATCTAGCATGTGCTAGATTTATTTGACCATGTAATCTTGCTTCTAGCAATATTCTTATGTTTGTAGTAGAAGGAATGATATTGATTGTTAGCTTTCATTTAAGGTGCAATTTTGTTGTTCGAAATGGGATTCTACTTGTGATAGAAGGAAAGCTAGCATACATTATATTTCCTTCATAATGTAATGTTGTTATTAGAAATATGTATGTTGTTATGCTAGAAGGAAGGTTATAATGTGTTAAATTTCCTTCATCTTGCAATGTTATTGTTGAAAATGTGTTTGTGTTTGTGATAGAAGTAAATCTTGCATCCGTTGAATTTTTTTCGCAATGCAACATTATTGTTGGAAATGTGCTTGTTTTTGTGTTAGGAGTTATAAAATACACTAGATTTCTTTGTTCTTGTTCCAAAAGGAAAACTATCAAGATTTCACCCTCACCAAGGTTAGTGCTCTGAAATTATTCTTGGCAATGCATTTGTGATTATGCAAGAAGGATACCTAGTGATTACAAGCTTTCTTCTAGACACCATTACACTTATGCAACCAATGCTCTAGGGGTGACATTGTCTCAATAATCACAATGGTTAGAGTTATAGCTTTTGATGTGCCCTTTTATTGAATTTGGAACAATTTATGGAGATCAATGATAGTGCAAAATAATTGTATATAGATATATGTTGTTGTTGGCACTACATTTGTGCTTGAGTTGGAAGGAAAGATAATGGTATAGCTTTCCTTTTGGTAGAAACAAAATAATCCAATCATAATTATTTGATCCATGGAGAATAATGTGATCTTTGTATAATTTTGAAGTTTATGAATAAATGTATTATTGAGGTATACTATATTTTGCTTCCAATGCAAATATATGCAACTTTAAAGTATCAAGCATAATTTTTTAACATGTATTGTTTTTCTCTCTATTTTGTTGTATAGTTATGAACTTCAAAAAACAATTTCACTAATGCTTGGATGCATAAGATAAGACTCTTCCTCATCAACATAAAAATCTAGGAAAACTCAAATCTACACTTTTCGAGGACCTAAAGTTAACATCCTTTTGTATCCATCCTCAATAGTATGTCCTTATTGTGTATAGGTAGGGAGTGCTAACATTGGAACTAAAGATTTGTAAAATGAATTTTCTTTTCTTTTAGAATAAAAATGAGAATTATCTAGTATTTACAGTACCAAAACTTTTATTTGGAAGAAAACCTCTAGTTTGCCTTTTGATTATCAAGTTGAAACATCAAACATCCTTTCTAAGTGAATATAATTTCTCCTTTTCATGGGGCTTTTAGACATCTCATGTAGCATCAATCTCGTAATTTCTTAGATTTTACAATGGACCATGTTTTGGTTCTTCAACTTCTACAAATTTCTTAAGATCATTATTCATACACATGCATTAAGACTACAAGTGTCATTTCTGAAGTTAAATAGGATCTTGGTGGTTTGATATGAGCTTATATTTGTCATTCAAAACTTTTATTTGGAAGAAAACCTCTAGTTTGGCTTTTGATTATCAAGTTCAAACATCAAACATCCTCACTAAGTGAAAAAATATTTTCTCCTTTTCATGGGGCTTTTAGACATGTTATGTAGCATCAATCTTGGAATTTCTTAGATTTTACAATGGACCATGTTTTGGTTCTTCAACTTCTACAAATTTCTTATGATGATTATTCATACACATGCATTAAGAGTACAAGTGTCATTTTTGAAGTTAAATAGGAACTTGGTGGTTTGATATGAGCTTATATTTGTAATTCTATGATGCTATCTACATCTCTAATTGCATGGTCTTCATATATGTTTTTTGTGTAATTTGCATGTAAAGTACTTTTTGGTAGTAGGCACTAGATGGTGGGGAACAATGTTTCATTACATACAATATGACTACCATACTATTTGAATTATTGCATCTATATTACTTTTTGAAAGTTGTGTGTTTTTGCGAAAATATAAAATCACACTTTACATGGTTCAACCTTTTAATTACAATTTATGGTTTAATTGTTGTTACAGAATTGGTACAAGCTACAATGGAAAATATATCAAAAGGAGACTATGTTGATCTCCTTATTAATGATCAAGTCATTGGGCTAGGAAGGGTCGAATCTATAGAGTCTGGAACTTATCATGTCGGAGAAAGGGTTAATGCATGTTATGCTGCAATTTTGATAATTGATGTCACTCGACCACATTTGATTGAGGATGTTGATGAAGGGGACATACATCCATGGAAGATCAGGGATTTGAGGCACAACATAGGTAAATCAAAATATTGAAGCATGTGTTCAAATATTATTGATAGTATAATACATTTTTTTTGAGTAAATACTAACCTTATTTACATTCGTTTATAGGTGCAAATGTTTCTTCTACATTTTCTATTGGAGAAAAGGTAGATCTTCTGCAAAATGGAGTGAAGGTTGGTGAGGGATCCATATTCAATATAGAGCTTGGGCATAAAGTACATGGAAAGATGGTAAATAAAGGATGCATAGTGGTTAAAATTGAGAAGGTTTTAAAACATGATGTTGCTCTACCACATCCAACAGGATTTGAGCATACACTAGGGGGTGCATTGGAATCTTATGAGATTTGGCTAGAATCAGATTTGGAAACTCATTGTCATGATCATACCATAAATATTCCCCAAGATAGGGTTAAATTCATATGTAAAAAGGTTTCTCTTACACATGAATGCATGGGAATAAGCATGTGCATTGCCAAAGGAATGCTAGTTAATGTCTGCGAGGATGACATTGTTGAAGGTGAAACATTAGGAGAAATGGACTTTGGTGTTTTTTTGGAAGAGATAGATGGAAATTGTGAAATATGCAGAATTGGGGATAAGTCTATACATTGTTTGTTTAGATGGCCAATAAATAAGTTGGTGGACAATAAAGGTGTGATATTAAGGGTTAAGGAAAAGTTCAAGGAGCCGACCAAGGAAATGGTGTTATGGGATGTTATAGAAGACACAAATCCCTTAAACAAATGGGATGAGAACCTTTGTAATGAAAGAGATATAAACTCAATTGATATGCATGTAACAAGGCCATATAAAAGGAATAAACGAGTTATGGCTACAACAAAAATTGCAAAATGTCAAACAAATATAGATGAAGGGAAAGAAATTTGACTTTTGGCAGCAGATGTATGTTGTACAAAAGATTGTCTTCAACATGTGGATAGGAAGGCCATTGCAGGTGCTAGAAGGGGTATGAGACAAAAAAATAAAAATTGTATTAGGGAATTTGTCTTGAATTCACTCATGTCAAACACAGTCATGTCAAGGAGCCATGGCCATGGCCATGGCCTACCACCTATTTCTAGAAATGTAAAGGACATGAGATTTAATGGGAATATTATTTGTAAGAAAGCATGGTATAAAATACATAATATTCCTCAAAGCACATTCTATAACTACCAACAATATTTCCAAAATGGTCAGATCAAAGCTATTCATGGTAACACCAACACATGCAAAGCACGAGGACACACCATGGCAGCCATAGAAATATTGCACAAAATTGTAATTGATAATTCAGATTTTTCACCAAACCAAACATGTCAAGTTGAAGAAGATGGAACATCTACTCCTTTAAGATTCCTTCCTTCGACTTACACACAAAATTCTCTATTAAAAGAGATCAATGAGGCTCTTCAAAAGCTCAATTACCCATCAATATCACAGTCAACAATGAGCAAGATATGGAATACTAAGTTTCGAGATGTGGCATTTTCAAAGAACACCAACTTCAGTAAATGCAGTGAATGTATTGTGTTGAAAGCACAGATGAAGTCAGCGACTACAAAAGAGATGGAAGAAAAGGCACAAGGTAGGTTGAACAAACATAACAAGATTGTTATGTGTGGAAGATATTGCTACTATGCCCATAGAATTATGTCAGAGCGGTTTCCAAGTGAGTATTTGAGCATTATCCATGATAAAATGGATAAAACAAAGACTTCAATCCCAAGGCTACGTGTCAAATCAAAATCTATTGTAGGAACAAATTTAGGTGTGTCATTGACAGGTATGCTAAAACATGGGCATAACACAGGAGGTTTTGGTCATTTCTCCCTACCATTTGTACAAATGGGATCACAATTTACTATTACATCCCTTGCAAAGTGCTTAAGGGACCTTGAAGACCCACAAATTGATATGTATGGTGATCTACTTTATGAGAGTGGAAGTTCAAGAAACCCACTTACAGATGCATTACTTGACACCTCTATTTACTCAAAATGTCAAGTTTACAAGGATGATTTTATATCTCATGGAAGATCAAAGAGCCAAAATGTTGATTTTAAAACTCTTCCACCACATTTGTTGTTACAGTTGGACAATGCAGCAAGTGATAATAAGAATCGCTATCTTTTCATGTTTTTATCACTTTTAACTGCACTTGGTGTCTTAATCACTATTGAGGTTGGATTCTTGCCTGTGGGGCACACCCATGAAGACATAGATGGAACCTACGGAAGAATGTCTTCCAACCTAAAAAGTAAAGATATATATTCTTTACCTGAAATGATGGATACATATCGCAAAATTGAAGAAAAACGAGTGTTTCCACCTACACTTATTGACAAGGTCTATGACTTAAAAAGTTTCCTTAATGGATATATCAAGGAGGGAAAAAATGCACTAGTTGGACATCTTAATGTTCAATACTTCCAGTTTCTTGTACTCAATGATATTCCAGTACTAAGGTACAAAGAATCCATTAGAGATACTGAGTGGTCAGAACCAGTTGAGTTATGGAATATATATGATGAAGGTCGACCTATAATTCCCATAGGGAACCCATCTTTCTTAGATTCCAAGAAGAATGATGCCTATTTCAAAGAACTAAAGGAAGGGATAACATCATACATAAAAATGTGGAAAGACACTATCGGGAACGAAGATTCACCAATTGTTACAGAGGAATGGAAAAATAAAGTAGTGTATTGGGAAAGAGTTCTTGATACATTAGATGGAATCTATAATGATCATAGAATAATAGATGGAAGTGATTCATCTTTTGAGGATTTTTGGCCCAAGACAAGGCACGTTGTTGATGTTGATCGTAATGCACTCCATGTAATCTCAAGTATTATGGATGAAGATTTCGATAATGCAATGGATGAACCCATATATGTTGGACCCAAATGCAACAAGCCAAAGCCAACATTCAATCCAAAGATTGATGTTCAGAAAGGAATGATGTTGCTAGTTAGATCAGGAAATGAGGATGCAGGAGAGATGATTTGGATGGCAAAATCCATCTCAGATATATTTAGGGATAATGAAAGTGAGAATCTTCATGTAAAGGTTGATTGGTGGAAGCCTATTTCAAGGAAATACAATGGAAAATTTTTAGAGCAATATTGGATACCAAATCTTGATGACACAGAACTTGGCTCTATTCCAATTAATACCATATTTTGGGCATGGCTGCCGAAGAAAGAACATTGCAAGAAGACCAAGATAGATAAATATGGTCTAGAAGCTGTTCTTGACCTACTTGGGCGAATATCTTAAGATTAGGTTTATATGATTAATGAATGTGATTTTTTTTTTAAGGATCTTTTAATATGCATTCAGACACTTTTCAATATTTGTTGTATATCAATATTATTCTCTTCATATTATTTTTGGTGGAGTTTTATATTATTTAGTATTTCAATGTAATCATGTGGTGATATAGATGACATGATTGTGCCATAAAATATTTAAATTTTAAAAGTTTTGTTTGACCAACATGACTTGTCACCATATCAAATATGCATAGTCAAATTCAATAATGCACTTAAAAACATCTTCTAAACTTCAAGGTCTATTAAAACAATAATGGAGTAGCTAATTAGTATTCTATTTAATATAAACCATTTAAACACTTAATGAAAAAATGTTAGACATTTGTAATAATGTTTGAAGTGAGTTTTCCTTAATATTCCTTATTATAATTTATCTAAATCAAATTTGTTGTTTTGTTGCACTCTAATTTAAAAAAAAATGATTTTGATCATTGAACAACACAACTAGACTTATAAAATATTTTCTCTTATAGACTTTGAATTGGTGCCAACATTGTACTAGTATAATAAATTTGTACTCAACATAGGAAAAGTAGTTAGTGTCAATTTAAAATGGTTAATAATAGTAAGAAACACAATATTGATATATTGTTAAATAACTTTATAGGTAAGAATATTTTTAAAAATTCAATTATTCATGAGTCAAATTTAATACATAAATATAAATATTAATGATAATAGAAATAATGTAACTTGGAATCTAAGTTTTAGATGAATGTCAATATGTTCTTTTCAATATAATATCCTTAAACACTCCAGGAATAAAAACTAAACATTTGTAGTAAATAGTTTAGTCAATTTTCTCTCTTTCCTCTTAGATTTGAAAATAATCAAATTGTATTACTTTGTTACTATTCTAATTCATGATTGATTTTGATAATTAAAATGATTAGTAATTGAGTCGAGAGGCGAGGCTCATTCTACAAACTAGTATGAGGGGATGTGTAAGTTCAACTATAATTTTTTTTTTGAATGATCTATTAATATACATTCATACACACTTTTCAATATTTGTTGTATATCAACTATTCTCTTGATATTATTTTTGGAGTTTTATATTATTTAGTATTTCAATGTAATAATATTATTTAGTATTTCAATGTAATCACGTGGTGATACAAATGACATGACAGTGCCATAAAATATTTTAGTTTTCTCACCATATCAAATATGCATAATCAAATTCAATAATGCACTTAAAAACATCTTCTAAACTTGGTCTATAAAAACAATAGTTTTTAACTTAGTTTTTAACACAAAAGTACAAATAATAAATAATAAATAAATTATGCTACAGTTACTCTCATTCAACATTTAAATCAACATTTAATCCCTCTAGGCTCATGTTAACTCTGTATTTAAGGTGGATCTATGCTGGTATATATTGGACACATTACTATGATAATTTGTCATTAAATAACTTTATGTAACTTAATATATATCTTGCATATTAATCTATTATTCATCAAGTCAGTCTCAATTAAGTTAGTTTTTTACACAAAAGAACAAATAATAAATAATAAATAAATATACTACTACTCTCAATGATTCAACATTTAGATTGATCCTAAAAAAATATTTTCTCATGTCAACTTTAAAATGATTCAAACTTCCAACAATAGTATGTAATGATGATGGTGATAATGATGATTATCATCCACTAAGACCAAATAATATGGTATATAAGAAGCCATAAAGATATTACTCTAAATTCTTAAGAATTTTATTGTTATGCTAAAAAAGCATTAAAATAAGTGTTTCAAGATCATCATAATTTTGTTTAGTTAAAAGATCAAGAAGGTTGGTAGTGCCACAAATATTTTGAAATTTAAATCCAAATTTGAGTATAATGTGGATGATCTAAGAGGGTTTTTCATCTTCAACCTTGTCGTAGTAATAATCGTAATTTAACACATACATTGTCATGATATTTACTATATCAAATTATAATTAAACGGGTTAATAATAGTAACATACAAAACATTCTTTTCATATTAAAGTTAATCATAATAACATACAGAACATTCTTTTCATAAAGTTAATAATAGTAACATACACAACATTATTTTCATAAGATGACTTTAACAAACTTAGCTTTTATTACAAACCATAAAAAATCTTAAAAGAGATAATGTAAGGAAACCAAGATTAAGATGTGAAATATTTGCTTTTGCAAGTTTATATAAATTTGTTTAATATACTTTACCATGACAAAATTTTCACCAAAAATGGTGAATATCTACATTAAAATTACTAAACTAAGTGATTTTATAATCCCACATTTTGAAAAAACTAAATCTAGTTAAAGTTTCTAAATTCTAGATCGATGAAAAACATCCAATTTTAATGAAATATGTGTTATATGCCTTGATAAAATATCTACAACTTTGTTGTAAATACCTTAATGAACAAATGAATTTTTTGTAGAAATCCCATCCATCTGAAATGTATAGCTTGTTGTAGCTTAGTTTGCAATTTAATATATTACAAAGGTTTATTTCCAATATGAATAATCGTTTCTTTACCCATCAAATAATGTTTCCATTTCTTCACACTTTGTACCAAAGCATACTATTTTTTATCATAAGTTGGATAATTAATTACCGCATTGGAAAAGGTCTCAGAATGATAACATATTGGCTTACCATTTTGCATCAATACTACTCCCATAGCATATTCGCTTGCATCAGTTTGAATTTCAAATGGTTGCTTGAGATTTGGAAGTGCTAGAACTAGGTTTGTACTAATTTTCTCTTTCAAAGTGTCAAAGGATTTTTATTGCTTGCCTCCCCACTAAAAGGCCTGCTTCACACTTGTCAAAGCATGTAATGGTGTTGCAATGGATGAGAAGTTGGTGATAAATTTTCTCCAATATTTGGTTTCTCCCAAAAAGCTCCTAACTTCAGTTACATTATTGGGTTTGGGCCAATTCAAAATGACTTCAAATTTGGAGGGATCAATCTTCAGTTCACTACCTCTTACAATATGACCTAAGTAAACCAAAGAGGTTTTCCCAAATTCACATTTAGAAATCTTCAAATACAACTTTTTCTTTTTCAAGACATCTAGAACTTGCTTTACATGCTTGATATTCTCTTCACGAGTCTTACTAATCAAAATATCATTTAAGTAGACTATGAAAAACTCATCAAGGAATGGTCACAATACATCATTCATAACTCTCATGAATGTAGTAGGTGCATTACAAAGCCCAAACGACACAACTAACCATTCAAACAATCCTCGTTTTGTCTTAAAAGAAGTTTTCCAAATATCATCTTCAAGAATCCTTATTTGATGATAACCACTTCTCAAGTCTAACTTAGTAAAATAAACAACATCCTTTAACTAATCTATAAAATCATCAATGTGAGGAAGAGGATTAGTATTATTTATTGTGATCTTGTTCAAAGTTCAGAAATCCACACACATGCACCATGTACCATCATTCTTTGGAACCAAAGCAATAGGAGACCCATAAGGAGATGTACTAGGTTTGATGACCACCTTTTCAAGTAGCTCTTGAATTTGCGTCTTTATTTTTGTATTCTCCAAAACTGACATTCTATACATGCCAATATTCATAAGTGGTGCGTCTTGCTACAACTATATCTCATGTTGAATTCCTCTTTTTGGAGGTAAGCCTTCAGGCTCCTGAAACATATTGTCATAAGTATTATAAACTTCAACCAATTCATTGTTGATTTTAGAATCACATGCCGAGAAAGCTTCAGATTCAACAGTATCTTTAGCTTTTATCATCAACAACACAAAATTATTACTAGCATTAACAAACCTTTCATTTGTCCTACACTAACAAGAGATAAGTTCATCTTCCTACGATTTTATTTAACAATATACTCAACTCAATATTTGAAAAGATGATACTTGTTATCATGACGATAGAATATTTCTTTTCATTCATATAAATATGGACTCCCGAAGACAACCCCGCAAATTTCATGTGGTACAACATCAAGCTCAACCTAATTTATAAAATTAGTTGTGATGACAAATTTGAGTTTACATTTTCTTGTCACTTGCAATTTGGCATCCTCACATACCCAACCCAAGGGATAACGTTTTTCATGAGGTGTAGTCTCTAAATTAAGTTTCTTGACAATTACTTCTGAGATAAGATTGACTTGATATGCACTATCAAATAGTGTATAAACTTTTGTATGTTTTGTAATGACCCTGATATGAAAAAACTCACCTTTTTCTTTATCATTTTGAGATCCAATAGACTTGATAGAAGAACTAGTACTTGCATTAGAAGTTATTCCTTTCATCCATGGTTTTTATTTTAGTTTCATCACCTGAATATGATCCTGGATCTTGTAGAGTTGTAGTAGCATTTGTTACACTAAAAAACCGTCATCCTGACATTTTGCTGACTGTATGAGATCATTAACACTCATACATGCCTCCTCTGCAAGTCTTACATCCTTTGTTCCCTATTCCAAGCCTCAGAACTGGAAGAAAAACCCTAAAAATCTCCTAAACTTTGGTATCGCACTTTCTCTATACATTGCCTGCTGTCCCGCACCTAATGTTCAGCTCTCCTGCAGACCTATACCGCACGTTCTCTGTGTTATAGGTGCGGACCCCTGTAAAGTCAAAAAGCGCGAAAGAAAAGATTAAAAAGTTGAATTTTGGTCAATTCTAGAAGGTTCTAGATGAGATTTTTTGGGGATAAGTACGCTTTGATAAGGTGCATGTATCCCACACCTTAAGGAACTAATCCCTTGATGTAAGGAGCCTATCCCTTTGAAGGAGGATTCTATCCCTTAAAAAGTGGAATCCTAACCTCCTCATTTGCTCTATAAAAGGAGGCATTGGGTAGCCTCAAGGGGTTAACAAGATTGGTTAACAACAAGAACAAGAACTTTTTTGGAGATTGAGATTTTGGAGATGGAGAATTAGAATTCAAGTTTTATGTGTGATTGAGTTGAAGTGCTGTTGAAATTTAGTCTTCTTTCTATTGAGCTTTTGAGAGGAAAGATCACATACCTCTTATGCTCCTGGAGGAAGAGTGCAAGGCTTATCAAAGTAGAGGAGACTCCTGCTTCGGACCCTGGGAAGGCCTTTTGAACATCAAGGCAAAGGTTGTAAGGTTCTTCTATATATTTTAAGATTAATACAATCAAGTTTTGTTTTTCTCAATAAATTTTCATTCGATTGTTTATTTCAATAAGCTGTTGTTTGATCATTTATTTCATAGATTCCTTGATCACTATGATAGGTATGTTTTATGATTATTTGTTATACAGGTGCTATTGATATGTTTGTTTGTGATTGCAGGTCAACAAAGGATTCTTGTTGCGACGGAAACATTACGACCACAAATAAGAATTTGGATCTAAGGTAGGATCGACACCTTCATAGCATTTAATTGTAAAACGAATATATCTAGAGAAAGACAAACTTAGTTGTTCGTTTGTTGCTAGATTGTCTTCTGACACTAGGGAGATTGGTCTTGTCCGCAAGAACGATTTATCCGGCTAACAAATTGGCGACTCCACTGGGGAAAGAACTTGTTGTTTTTGGTTCTCTTTTATTTTGATTTGAGGAAAAGTTTTTCTTGGTTTTTGATTGATGGATATCTGCCTGGGTAGCTTAGGTTTTCTCTGTTTTTGAAAGTTTTGAAATCTTTTATGTTTTTCTCTAATTTTTCCTGGGACCGCACTTTGTCTTCTTTTGACAGTGCGGGCAGTTTCGCACTTTTCCTTGAGTAAACAGTGCGGTACTGCACCTGTTACTTTTGGAAGCCTGCGGACCCTGTTAAAATTTTGGAAAAACTTCAGATTTCTTTTTTCAGTTTAGTTTAGATTTAATTTGGGATTCTTAGCATCTACCCAGATCTGTATTTTTCTGTCAAAAATCTCTTGTTTCTGAGTTTCTTTCAGCTAATTCTTCATCTCATCAATCTCCATTAAGTTAATTGGGTGTTTTGAGTCTCTTTTTTGAGAAATTGTTAATTTGATTTCCTTTGGTCATTACTTGGAGGTTTGTCTCAGTCTTTTCACAATTTTGCATCTTTTTGCTTTTGCTTTTGCAAAAAATTTCCCCCTCATTCGCCGGGGGGGCTAAATTGTGTATGAGTGTTAATCGCCTTTGAGTGTTTTTATTTTTTGATCTTTGGAACTCTCACCCGATTTTCTTGTCTTCCACTTGATTGGTTCTTAGATTACATTAGAATCATCTTGTGTTTGAAAATTCTCTTGCATAGATCATATTTTCGTAATTAGAATTCTCATTTTCAGAATATGAATGAAAAATGTGCATAGATTACATTTGCATAATTTTCAAGTGAATTGTGCATAGATTACAACTGCATAGTTTACATTCTGAAAAATCAATCATAGATTTAGATCAGTTTTCTTTGATTTGAATTTAGATGTTTTTATGCTTGTTTTAAAAACACAAAAATAAAAAATTGTTTTGGGATTGATTTGCATTAGTTTTTCTTGATGAAATTAGTGCATTAGAGAATTTGTTATATTTTCTCTTAGTTATCAATCTTTGCATTGTTGGAAGTGAATGGAAACTCTTTCCTTATATTAGTTAGGATTCATCGAATTGAAAATATTACATTATCATATTCGATTTCATTCAGTTTTGGTTCGGGTCATAACACCATTGGTTTCATATCCATTTACCCTTTTTAGTAATAACAGCCTAAATAACACAGCGCTTAATTAAAATTCATCTAGTAATTTTTACATTTTTAGGGCTCTTTCCACCAATCTAGCTTAGGCTAGTGTCTTGGAATAGGTTTTAGTTAACTCTTCAAGACAGTAAAACAAACAAGTAGTCGATCTTGCGGTAGGAAAAATTCCAATTGTTGCATGTATGCTCTGGGAAGCTCCTCCTAAAGGAGTCAAGCACGAGATCATATCTGAACCAGTGAGGTAATCAA
Source organism: Pinus albicaulis (assembly GCA_034641835.2). Taxonomy (NCBI): domain Eukaryota; kingdom Viridiplantae; phylum Streptophyta; class Pinopsida; order Pinales; family Pinaceae; genus Pinus; species Pinus albicaulis. The sequence goes on along the minus strand of CM076572.1, from coordinate 1,413,014,838 downwards.
TCCTTCCTCATTGGGAACGATAGCAGATATACACGTATTAAAAATGGTAAACCTCGGATTGACCATTGTCGAGGAGCCTGGGATCACTTGTCGGTATACCTTGGATTATGTCAAGGAGCCTTCAAGGGGATTGAGCTTTGTTACTCTGCCCTTGCGTGTGTATCGGATCATAGACTGTTCCCCAAGGTATATTTGTTTTTGTTGGTAACCTTAGTGGCCATAAACTTTAGGATTATTTCCAAAGGTGACGGTGGAGGGAAGATCCCACTGTACGTGGAGCAGACGTCGGCTAGACTCACTTGGACTCTCTGGAGGGTTCTCTTCACTCGAGATGGTTTTGTGGAGAAAATTGCACCGGTCTATTTCATTAAGCAGGTTGTCGGGGTAACTATTCCAACCGCCCTTTCTGTATTAAATTCTATGATGTTGGATTTCATCACCAACTAGTGTTTTTAGTACGGGAAGTTACTGTTTGTGTGTGGTTTGAATCCTAGATTTGATAGCGCGTGTTAATTTGTTGTTTTTTACTTTTAGAGACCATAGGTGTGAATTGTGAATTTTAATTGTTAGGTGTGAATTGTGAACTGTTAATTTTAGTTTTAAATTGTTAATAAAATTCACTGAAGTTGAATATAATGGCAACTGTTCCAGAATTTACCAACCATGGAATCCCTCTTAACGAGAATCCCAATACTTTTCCCTCCTTTGGAAATTTTGGTCCTCCTTATATGGCTACATTGTCATTACCTGGATTTACAATAGGTTTACCGATATGGTTATTTTCAACTTCGTTGGCCCCGAATACTCCAATTGTTCCACCTCAACCGGATGCTTCACCTCAACAGAGTTCACCATCTCAACATCACCAACCTCATGTTGACCATTTACCTTCTTCGCCTAATATTTCTTCCTCCATTTCTTCCTCTTCGCTTGGTAAAAGCCTTGACGCTAGTAACCAGGTGGCTAAGAAGAAGAAGAAAGAGAAGAAGAAGAAGAAGAAGAAGCAAGATAAGAAAGAAGTCAACCAACCAACCGTGGCTGTAAGTGTTAGTTGTGTTGAGGAAACCTCCAACATGCATCGTAAACCCAAATACCCTTGCAAGCTTTGTAAGGGTGACCACTTCCTTATCAATTGTCCTAGTATTCCAAAGGTCTTGGAAGTATGGTCAGAAAAATATCATCAACTTTTCGTTGATCCATCAACTAGTGATAGTCAGGTTCCTGGGAAAAAGGGTAAAGTTAGGCTTCCTTGTAAGTTATGCAAAGGGAGTCATCAAACTCACATTTGCCCTCACATGGATGAAGCCTCAAAATTATTGAAAAACCTTACTGTTCCACAACAAGAATTTCCAATTGGTTACTGTAAACATTCTCCCAACCTACCGTCAACTAACGGAGTGATTGATCTAATTTCAAGTACGGTCGATCCCACTCTTCCATTGGAGAGTGAAACTCATATCACTCAGGTTGATGATCCATTAGTTGATCAAGTGGTTGATTCCATTTTACATTCGGTCGATCCCATTCTCCCTGTAGAGAGTGAACTTCATACCGCTCAGGTTCTTCTTGTTACATCAGATTCTTCTACGCCGGGGGGCATTTCACTTGTTTTTACAGAACCTCCTCCAAGTACTGAGGTCTTTTCCTTTGATTGGAATAGACTGACAGAACCTCGTCTTCCTTCCTCCATCCCTTTCCAAATCATTGCGAAGTTTGGTGGTAGGGACATACACTGAACACAGGTAGATGAAGGTGCTTCTGTTAGTATTTTATCCTCAACTGCTTGGAAAGCTTTGGGTTCCCCTCAGCTTGTGCCTATTACGCAGAATTTGAAAGCTTTTAACAGAACCATTAGTGAACCTGTAGGGATCCTTCCTAAGTTTTCTATTACTTTGGAAGCTAAAACTGTCTGTATTGATCTTCTAGTAGTTTGAGGCCCCTTGGATTTCAATTTACTCCTTGGGCGAGACTATGTCTATGCAATGAAAGCTGTCATATCGACACTCTTTCGCGTGATGTCTTTCCCTCACAATGGAAATATTGTGACTATAGACCAGCTTTCATTCCCTAGTCTTAGTTCGACTACCAATAATATGACATCCCTAAATGTTCTTGATTCTAAAGTGGTATCTACCCCACCACAGGTTAATTATGTGGCAACTAGTCCCATGTTTTCAATTACCAATGTAAGCGAGCCTCTTACTGTTTTCTCGTCTTCCTTTGATTTAGATCCGGTAATTGACATGGAAAACTCTATGGGATTATTTGAACGCGATGTTCTTATCCCTTTTGAGTCCCTTGACATGTGTTCCTTCCATAGCACTATTCTTCCTTCTGATGAAGACCTCTTGGAAGCCATGATCAAGGAGTGTCCATTGACATTTGTTTCTTCCAGTTGGAAACCATAATCAATGGGTCTGAGGATAGTTCTTTTCCTGTGTCAACCTCGTTAAAAAATGAATCAGTTAGTTCGAGGAAAGTTCCTTTTACTGTGTCAACCTCGTTAAAAAATGAATCAGTGAGTCTGAGGATGGTTCCTTTTGCTATGTCAACCTCGTTAAAAAATGAATCAGTGCGTCCGAGGATAATTCCTTATACTGTGTCAACCTCATTAAAAAATGAATCAGTGAGTCTAAGGAAAGTTCCTTTTACTGTGTCAACCTTGTTAAAAAATGAATCAGTTAGATATGAGGAGAGTTCCTTTTACTGTGTCAACCTCGTTAAAAAATGAATCAGTGAGTGAGAGGAAAGTTCCTTTTACTGTGTCAACCTCGTTAAAAAATGAATCAGTAGGTCTGAGGACATTTCTTTTCCTGAGTCAACCTCGTTAAAAAATGAATCAGTGGTCTGAGGATAGTTCTTGTTACTGAGTCAACCTCGTTAAAAAATGAATCAGGTGTGAGGACAGTTCTTTTCCTGTGTCAACCTCATTAAAAAATGAATCAGTAGGTAGATTGTAGAGAGTAGATTAATAGATTAGAAATAACTAGTTTTTGAGGACAGTTCCTGTTACTGTGTCAACCTCGTTAAAAAATGAAACATGTAGGTGAGGATAGTTCCTATTACTGTGTCAACCTCGTTAAAAAATGAAACACGTTGCCATGAGCATAGTTCTTTTGCTGTGTCAAGCTCATTAAAAAATGAAACAAATCCTCCCCTAATTGAGTCGAGTCTTTGACTAGATCTCATAAATGTTAATTGGTATATTTAGGTTAGTTTTTGGATAATTTTCTTATAGTTTTAGGTCGGGTCTTTCATATGATCTCGTAAATGAACCTTCATTCCATCCAGCTATTAATTACCAGATGTGTACTTAGTTGAATGAAATGAAGCTGGGGGGGCATGCGCTCTAGCAGTTATGCTTAGGGGGCATCAAGCACAGTTTTCTCTTTGTTTCAAGCTTGTGTAAAAATGAAACTACTCTGAAGCATAGTTTTTCTCTATTTCAAGCTTTTGTAAAAATGAAACCTATCTTGAGTGAATTTCAGTTATTTTCAAGACTCATTAAACTCATGAAAATCCCGAGATTATTTTGCTATCTTTCATTCTCGTAAAACACATGAAAATGTTGAGTTCTTTCCTTCTTTTCTTGCTCGTTAATTAAACTAAAAGTCGGCCACATGAGTACAATTTTATCCCTTTTTTGAACTCATTAAAACTTACCGAAAAAGTGAAACCCTGGAGTTCTCTTTTAAGCCCTTTTCAGACTCTCTAAACATGAAAAGATTGCCGAGCACTTGATTATTCGAACTTGTTAAAGTAAATGAATGATCGTCCCTTCAGTATAAGTTTACCCCTTTTACGGACTGAAATGGACTATTTACGAAAAAGGTATACGTTGACTAATTACGGTCAATAGAGTTTTCTCCCGCATTATTTTATCTTTTTTCAGGTTCGAGAGACTAAATTTACGAAAAAGTACACCCATGGAGTTTTCTTAAGTTTTTCTTCTGACTCCCTAAAATTGACAAACACCGAGTTTCTCCTATACTGGACTCGTTAAAATGTAACAGTAAAGGACTTGTTCAATTTCAAACAGGAACGGACCACTCCTCCTTAGGGTTTGAATCTTAAACTAAGTTAGACTCATCCAAAGGATGAGCTTATAAACAAGCAAATGTTATCCTCCTCAAGCTTGTCAAAAATAAAGAGGTACTTGCTAGAAATGGTGGGGGAAAAGAGAGAAAAACAAACTTGTTTGTTGTATTTTGATTATTCGGAAAACTGTTAACCACTCTTGAACACGACACTTTTTGTTCACCTGGGTTGGTTAATCCTTTGCCTAACAGTTAATCAAACCATATTGAAAGTCTTCAACCAGTTTCTGGGTATTAGCTTTGGGTCAATTGTCACCAAGCCATCTGCAGTGTCGTTATGTGTTCAAGAGGACAGTTCAAACAAACCATTCATCTGCAAAATATATGTCATTCATTTTGACCATCCCTGAGTCAGTCCTTGCCAATATATTTCTTCAAAACTTGATCTATGATTTCGTGTTGTGGGCTTGCCTACAACGGATCACTTTCTATCGACGACAACTCATTATCTAGGAAGTTGATCCAGAAATTGTCAGTACCTTGAAATCTGCATGCCTCAATGGCAGGTTTCTCGCCTTCGACGACAAGTTGCATCATTGACCTTCGATCGAATGATTCTGTGACATGTTCAACTTCAGCTCATTCATTCACATTGCATGGATTGTACTGGGTACTTTGAGAACCATTGACATTACTGGTGGTTTCTCTCACACTTGTTAACAGTTTGCATCATTGACTGGTAATCAAGTGGTTTCTACCATGTTCGACTTCAACACATTTAATCACATGGATAGAATCGTACTGGTTCGAGAAACAGAAATCAAGACCCTGGATCTAGTTTCCACCATCCAGGCTGTGAGAAGTTTTATTATTATACAGTAGACTACTCATTACAGATGGCTGCGCCCATGCTGTGTCTACACTATTGATATAATATCAAAATCATTTCTGTATCAGAACAAGTTTAGTTAGTTTTTGATCTGAGTATGGGAATGCCTAACTCAGCGATGATATGATTACATATATATATTTTGCATTGAATGTTTTTACAGGTTCCGACTGGAGTGTCCACAGGATGATCCTTGAAATGATAAAGTACTTCACTCTTCATATATGACAGACTTCATCTTCATCTATTCCAGACTTCGCACTTTAGGGGGCAATCTGTTACACTAAAAAATGTCACCTTGACATTCTGCTGACTGTATGAGCTCATTAAACACTCATACATGCCTCCTCTGCAAGTCTTACAACCTTTGTTCCTCATTCCAAGCCCTGAAACTGGAGGAAAAACCCTTAAAACTCAAAAAATCCTTGGGTACGCAGGTAACATGAAGTCTGCATGCGTTTTTAGCTTGGGTACGCATGTAATGTGAAGATAAACTGCGTTCTAGAACGCACTTTCTCTGTGTTATAGGTGCGGTACCCCTGTAAAGTCAAAAAGCGCGAAAGAAAAGATTAAAAAGTTGAATTTTGGTCAATTCTAGAAGGTTCTGGATGAGATTTTTTGGGGATGAGTACGCTTTGATAAGGTGCATGTATCCCACACCTTAAGGAACTAATCCCTTGATGTAAGGAGCCTATCCCTTTGAAGGAGGATTCTATCCCTTAAAAAGTGGAATCCTAACCTCCTCATCTACTCTATAAAAGGAGGCATTGGGTAGCCTCAAGGGGTTAACAAGATTGGTTAACAACAAGAACAAGAACTTTTTTGGAGATTGAGATTTTGGAGATGGAGAATTAGAATTCAAGTTTTATGTGTGATTGAGTTGAAGTGCTGTTGAAATTTAGTCTTCTTTATATTGAGCTTTTGAGAGGAAATATAACATACCTCTTATGCTCCTGGAGGAAGAGTGCAAGGCTTATCAAAGTAGAGGAGACTCCTGCTTCGGACCTCGGGAAGGCCTTTCGAACATCAAGGCAAAGGTTGTAAGGTTCTTCTATATATTTTAAGATTAATACAATCAAGTTTTATTTTTCTCAATAAATTGTCATTCGATTGTTTATTTCAATAAGCTGTTGTTTGATCATTTATTTCATAGATTCCTTGATCACTATGATAGGTATGTTTTATGATTATTTGTTATACAGGTGCTATTGATATGTTTGTTTGTGATTGCAGATCAACAAAGAATTCTTGTTGCAACGGAAACATTACGACCGCAAATAAGCATTTGGATCTAAGGTAGGATCGACACCTTCATAGCATTTAATTGTAAAACGAATATATCTAGAGAAAGACAAAATTAGTTGTTCGTTTGTTGCTAGATTGTCTTCTGACACTAGGGAGATCGGTCTTGTCCGCAAGAACGATTTATCCGGCCAACAGCAGTCTTTTGTTTCCCATTGTTATTAAACTTCTTTGGTCCCAATTATGGATGTAATTTCCAGAAATGGTCTTCCTCGTGGCCATATTTTGAAAAATGTTTGTAAGTGAGTTTCTCTCCCTCTTCCATGAATGTGGCATTCTTCTTACCTTTGAATTTGGATTTCTCCTTTCCTTTTTCCCCAAATTTAAATGGTTTCTTCCTGGACTCTTGAGTAACATTCTTACCTCTTGATTCTAAATGAGTAGCTTGAACACATACTTCATCTAGACTGGTGGGATTAAACATAAGTGTTGTATGTCAGAAATAAATTTGTAATCCACCTATGTATTTAAGGAGAGTATATTGTGAGGTCAAATAAACACCCAAGATTAATGATATTTTCTAAATTCTTATGTGTAACTTTGGACACTTTGACCTTTAAATTGTCTAAAAATTTTCCAATCCATTATTGATTTTTGCATGTAATATAATGTATGAAATTAATTCCTTAATGTAACTATAAGAGTTGTACCTCCCAAACGAAGAAAAGAAAGTTAGATATTTGTGACATCATCGTCAATCTTTTGGATCCTGCTATAAGCTTCAATTTGACAAACTCCATTATCAAACATGTTAGCATTTACTTCTTCATCATACATTGGAAATTCAAACTTGACATTAAGCTTAAGCAAAGGAGACTTAATATGCCCTCTTGGAGTTGTTGGAGTTGTTCTATGTGAAGAAGGATGTGAAGAAGAAGGTTAGGATGGAGGTGAAGGAGGAGGAGGAGGAGGAGGAGGAGGCTTGCTCCCATAACCACCATCACCTTTTGGTTGATTAGAAATATATCCTTGCAAGCATGTTGTTATTTCATTATACAACACTTTCACCATCTCAGTCATATCAAAGAAATGTTTTTTGAAAACTCTCTCATCCTAAGACATCAATTCTTGTCCTTGTCCTTCTTCATGTGCCATCACTTGTGGATTATGTGGTCTTCTTGAGCCAATTTTAGGGTTAGTTTGTTCAAGTTCTCCATCTCCTCTTATCAATATAGACCTTGTAAGCATTCAAAAACCTTGCAAATTCCTTCAAACCTTCACAAAAACCATGCTCTGATACCAAACTAATCCAAAAATGAAAGTGATAGTTTCATTGATTAATTTGCATGTTTGTTTATGTCCTTTTGGGCAATGGACCGAAATTGAAAAAGTGCACAAACATAAGATAATTTAATGTTGTTAAGATCTTCTGGAGAAATTTTGCAGAAATTTTACAGAAATGAGAGGACAAAAATGCAGCCAAAAACATGAGAAAATTGATTACAGAGTTCACCCATCTTAGGCTACATATTTGAGTCTAGCTTCCAATGGTGACCACTTCATTAAAATTCTAAAATTTTAATTAAATTAGTTTATAATATTCATCATATTCTAGCCTTCCACGCTACTCAGAACACTCAAAAACCCCCATTTAGGTTCTTCTTGAGCTCAAAAAGGTTAAAAATTGAGCAAAATAACCCCCTTTAACCAAACTAGTATGCAACCTACAACTCAATAGCTCTTAGCCCTGTTAAATTAGAAACAAAATGCATATAGCCCAATTGATGGAAGTGCTTGTTAAATCACCACAGGTTGGGGGTTTGATCCGCACCCATTAGTGTTCTTGGAACATTATAGTTTTAATATTAAATAATACATTTTTTTAATTGGGTAGTTGGCCCCATGCCCTCCTTTGTTGTGGTCCCATTGCAAGTGGTGGAACCATAGGCTGTTGGCTCGACGCCCTATTCCCCCACGCTTTTGTCACATTACATAATCATATGGCCAGAGGCACGGCCAGTAAAGCTACATGCCCAACCCCTCCTAACCCCTCCTCTTAGTCGCTGACGGTCGTATGCCACTTAACGAAATTATGAGTTGGGCCAGTCAGTCGTGCTCATCGACCCACCCATTACCCCAACCGTTGGCTCCATACTCAAAAAATACAACTCCTGACCTGTTATCTCATTTTAGCTTTAGAGTATAACGCTAAACAAATTTAATTTGTTTTTTATTCAAAAAAAAAATTAGGTGCACTGACAGTTGGGTTGTCAACGCTAATTCAAAAATATAAAATAAGGGCACTGACAGTTGGATGGTCAATGAGGAAAAAAAATTCAAAAATACATCAAACTAAATTCATTTATGGTTGTATTGTTAGTGCTGATAAAAAATATATATGTCAAGTTTAAAGTGCTCACATCTTACACGTCAACAAAGGAGCGGGTGCCAAATAAACGGTCTGACATGTCGTTTCATGATTTCACATTATAATTTGTTTGAATTTTCATTGCCAAGATAATAATCATTGTAAATTAGAGATATGATTGATCATTTTTATATATGATTAATTTACTCTTTCACCATACCGTTTAATCTCAAGTTTTTATGAAAATAATCATGTATGGTTAATCCATTTTGTTTTTTTATCCACCAAGGTAAAAAAATTAGTTATCCTACACATTCATGATTGCATGCCGCTCTCGCTTTCATTTCCTATGGTTTTGAATGGTGACAGTTATGGGAAAAAGTAACAATTTGCATAGGGGGAACCCCGAGGACCTTATCTCCTCGAAGAATATCTAGAAATGCGAGAACGATTTCAGGAGGATGGTTGGGACGAGTTATTTTACAGATGCAGTGGTTATCATGGTAGGGTTACTCGAGCCTTTGCTGAAGGGTTTGATGTTTAGGGGGTCAATATTAGATATCTTTCCTTCCCTATTACAAAGGAAGTGATTACTGAGGCTACAAGCCTCCCTGTTGATGGAGAACTCTAGTTTAAAAGCACATTTTAGTTGTACTTAACATTTCTTTATTCTTAAAGGATGAGTATAAGGATTGACCATGGAATTTGGAGGTGCAGATATCTTGGCTGGAGGATGAATGTAACCTTCTCCTTAGAACCACTCAGTCTTATTTCACCTGTGAAGGGCGCTTCAACATACTCAATATATATCATTTTTTTATTTTTTATTTACTAATGAGTCTCAAAAATATTGCAGCAAGAGTGAGGTCCAAACTCGATTTATCATCCCCCTTCATTTATCACAAGATCCTAATCAAGTTATTAATTGAAAACCATTTAAGTAAGGTTAACAGAACATGGGAGCATTTTATTTTCTAGAGGGTTTTGTAGAGTATGTCTCACCTAAATATTCTAAGGCCATCAACAAAAGTAAAATAAGTAAGAAGCCTATTGAAACACCCCGTACCTTAGAGCACAGGACTTCATCTGTCTAGACTAGGGGTCAAAATAAAAATGTGATGACAAAACCTCCTCCTCTAGTTCCTGAAACGAAAAAGGTCTACACAAGAAGAAGTAGGAGCCTTCTATAAAATAAAATCTTGTCCCCTCCTCATATGTCATCTCCTGAACATACAAAAACAATTTAACCTAATACAAAAGAAACAAGAGCTATTAAGGATCCCAAACTAGCTGAGATCTATGGGGGAAGAAATCCTCACACTAAACCACTGAATAAGTTGATGCTGAAATTCAAGCTTAAACAAAACCCTATCTTGGCACAACAAGTCATTAGGGCAGACGATACACTTTAGAGAGATTTTTTCATAAACAAAGAGAAGTCTAGGAGTTCTAAGAAGCCTAAGGTTCAAAGAAAAGAACTTGATGCTAAAGCAAATAAAGTTAGGAAAATGAGACAAATTGAAGTTGATATTTTATTGGAGGCAGTTAGCAGTCTCAACTAAAACATTTACAGCGCGAAATTTAGTTTTTCAGTATTTTTGGAGAATTTTGATGAAGCGAAAACAATTAATCTATTAGTGCTACTTTCTCTTCATTTTAGATGAGCGCTGACAGTTAGATTGTCAGCATGAATTTTCATTTGTTTTGAGACAACACTGACATATAATCTATCAGTTGTGCCCAGTTTTTCTCCTGATTTGAGGTATGCCAGTTAATCCATCAACACTCAGGAAAAGAATATTTTTGAAGGCAAAAGGAGAAATTTGGACCGAGTACATCCCTGAATGAAGGATTTACATACCAAATTCCCTTTTTTGTGGATCAAGACCAAATTTCAAGGAAGAAACTACCATACCAAGCATGATGATGAAGCAATATTTTCAGAGAATCTGGGAAAAATATCAGTAATCATTATTTATCATCTGCTTCAGCTAGGTCTTCAGCAACAACAAAGTTCTCAGATACAAAATATTATCATCTTGTTTTATGATTGAACAATGTAATGTATTTAGTTTTAATAAGAGATTTACTTAGCTATTTTGATACTTTTTAATCAAGGCTTTTCTAAAAACATGGTTATGGTTTTGTAAGTACTCTATAAAGATGATAATGAAAGAAAACCAATGGTTCAAAATTAGAGAAAGAATTGTAATTTGTGTATGTGCTCTTATTATGTTGGTTAATCATAGGTGACTAGTGATCATAAGAACATAGTGTTTCAAAGATGAGAATTCATGTGTTGATATGTTCCAGTCTGTTTCTTAATGAATGTGTTTACCTTTGTTATTTTCATTTAAATATTTTCTTCTTTATGCTTGGATGAAGGTATTAAAGGTGCAATTCATGTTTCATTTTCATTCTTTTTCTTTACTATTCAAGTATCACTTTTATTATCTAAAAAGAACATAATTATTCTATCAAATGCTCTATTTTAAATAGTTTTTTGTTATTTTATTCTACCACTCTCAATAGCAAGTTCTTCTAAGGATATATCAGCTGTATTTCTCTTAGCCTCTGTCACTACATACAATTTCCTAGTGACCGTTGATTGATTTACAATTTCTATGATTCCATGCCCAAGGATAACTTTCTTTGCCTTACCATCATTTCCAAAACCCTATTGAACTCTTGATCTAGCCATTATACTAAAGACCCAACCAACTGCTGAGGTAACACTGGGTAGTTGAATTGAAAAGGAGAGAGCCCTCTCTAGGTTGAAGGGGCTAGCCTTTGGCCCTAAAGTCAGTTTGAAAGAGTCACCTTAGGGGTTTTTCCTTTATAGCCAAGGGGAAAAATTGTGAGAGATAACATGACCCATGATTTAATGAGCAGTACATGCGGCATATTGGTTAGGTGGTCATTTCATTGAAAGTGTGGTCAATCCGTTAGAGGTTGGTCGGCCTATTAACAATTTTTTTGTGCCAATACTAGGTCCACTTGGCGGTCTCTCATAGGGCCACGTGGTACCCTTTAATTGACCCACATGATGGCCTATGATTGGAACACCTCACCAATCTATACCTCTAATTCAACTACCACATGCCCTCCCATGATTGGTCCACCCGGCCTCTGTAAAACACAGTCAATAGATGACATCAGCACCACGTCAGTGTACGAACTGCCATGTTAGCATTTGTACCCTGCACAATCAACCCTGCAAGTTGACTTTTTTATTGTTTGGCCAAAAAATTAGAACACGATAACTTGTTCATGCGGTGTTGGATTGAGGTTATTCATGTTAGGTCTCTGTAATTTAGTAGAGTGGAAAGACTAAACGCTGCAAAGGCTACATCAAAAACCACTTTGGGATTCTAGGATCTAGCCCTCCTGAATCCAGAGAGGGATCTCTTTATAAGTTTCGAAGATTGATTTATCTTTAAGGCTTTTAGTATGATATTAGGCTAGTTATTAAGAACAAGGGTTTTTTGTTTGTTTGGTTGGTCAGGTATGATTTTTTAATTGGATGGAATATCACAAAATGAAATAGTTCCAAAAGGTGAAGATGCAAATGTATTCAGAAGTGTTCAGCAGATAGGATTAGTATGATGCAGCTTTAAACCATTGGGCAATGGAGTCACAAAAGGGTTTAATTGTGCAAAAATTTCAAGAGTGGTTCAAGGGGCAAGTCATCTATATCAAAATATCCTTTAGATTAAATGATGGAGTGGAACATTAAAAGTGTTGAGAAAGTGGAAAAAGCCAATAATTTCAACAAGGATTTATCAACTTTCCATACAAGAAAATCCTTTTTAAGCAATTGTTTAAAACCAACCAAAGGACAGGGCTAACCATAAAATTCTTTGGACAAGCTTGTATTAAAGCTAACTTATCACACAACAATCCAGTAATCTCACTAGACTACTTTCAGAAGGGATGAAAACAAATAAGGAAAAAAAGTGCAGCTTAAGATCAGGTCAGATGCATTAAAATCTAGGCCTGCTTTCAGCATACTCTTAGGGAAACTTTCAAACAAATTTTGGAGAAAGAACTAGAAGACAAGGCAAACCATAAACTTTTCTAGTTTAACTCTAATTAGCATGTAATGAAAATATCATTCAAGAACTTCCTTTCAAGTTTTGCATTTCAAGACATGGACTAACCAACATTCCTTGATAATTTTTACACTTAATTTAAGTCATTCTTAAATACACAATTGGAGGAAAACATAAGGATAAAGCTTATCAGTGAGAGTAGGGTACTTCTAATAGTAAATCCTAGCTCTATGCTTGCTGTTCTTTATCAGAGAAAAGTGAAAAAAATGGCATACATGAAAGGAAAACAATAACAGTAAGAGGTACTTCACCAATGATATAGACCAGGATCCCAAAAATCAGCTTGTGTATTGATTGTCAATCCAGTTACAAACTACATGTCCAACGTTTCATCACCGCAAAAACTTCTTTTCTCAGCCTAACTTCTTCAATAACTTAACAGAGCTTCAGAGCTTCAGAATTTATTTACATTCAACAATGATTCGATACAGCAACTATTACATCAGAAATCCAGCAACCAACCCTTTACACTGTGCTCCTCAAGGAGATTTTATAAGGAAATGAGGAGGTGGAAGAGTTCCTAGGGTTGAAGTGTGATTAATTCTATACTAAATGCAACTCCTAGCCTTGAAAACCATGCAAGGCATAAGGCAGGAAAGCATCAATTTACAACTCTGTCTCATAACTCTGTTTTCTACTTTTTAGGCTTAGTGGGTGGAAAGATTGACTTTAAGGTTCTTTTTATCTTTTAAAATAACTTCACTAACAGTTTAAAATATGTTCTTTAGTTTGAAATAATTGTTTTGCTGTTTTTAGGCAAATATCTTTTGACTGGGCAATAACTATGCCTTCATTCGATTTATTGAGGCTATAGGTGGCACTTTTGGTAGTTGAAAGGATATTTTAGCCTCTGATGTGGCAGTGGAGGCCTCTTCGAATGATCTGATTCTCTGTTTCATAAACACAGTGATTTATCTTTGGATCTGTGTTTAGGCTTGATTAAGCCATAATCTTCATCTTTAACATTGATACTCTTTCATTAATTGATTCTGACTGTGTTTGTTGTTTGTAGGTGCGCAGAGGGTTTGTCAAAGAATTTGTTCGAAAAGTCGATGATCATGACTTATCAGCCTTCTTAAGATATGTAATTTATCATTTCAAAACCCTTTAATTTGTATTGAAGGCCATAAGGATCGTCATCCTTGGCCTGTAACACTGTAATCATCTGCGGGAGGGTTTTATCTTGAACTCCATTAAACCTACATAAAAACACACAAACGTTATTTAAATCCTACGATTTATTGGTTTAAACTGTTTTGGAAGGTTTGTGGAAATTTTTCGGAGCCGTGAGGATGGAGAAATTTGTAGTGGAGGATGGGTTTCTATGCCAAAACAGAGACCCAGGGTTTAAATTTAAAATATGGTGCGAATTGGGAAGAAGCGGTTTCAGGAAAACCGGCAGCAGTTTTCGCATTGCATTTAGGGGGTAGGCGGTATTGCCTGAAAGAAATGAGATACAATACATCGGTCGACATGTGGAAAATGAAAACCGCCTATTTCACAAAAAAATTTAGCGTTAAACTTTGGGTGCAAAAATTTTGCGATATGCAATGTCAACCGTTAGATTGGAGGCTCCAGATCCGATGGTGCAGATCACACGCGATTGGAGGCTGTACCTTTCTTGTTTTACAATCTGCCCTCTTTTCTATTTTCTTTTCTTTTTGTATTTTTATTTTTCTAACTTTGAAAGCAGTGATAGATATGATATTTACAATGGAAAGTAAAAAGCTTTGAAACTCATGATTCCTGACAGAAATAATGCTTGAGCATCCTGCCATTGACAGGACCTCCAAAGAGTTTAGTTCCATTCAATTCCCGCAAGAAATAAGCATTGTTACCAACAGTAGAATGAATGAGATAAGGGCCTAGCCATAAGTTATCAAATTTTCCATGTTTGCCCTTATCTTCTCTCCTGGAATCCCACTTCAAAACTTTGTCACCAATGCTGAAATCACTAGCTTTTGTCCTTTTATCAAACAGCTTCTTGATGTTTTCTTGCTTGTGTAGTGCTCTGTTATAGACTTCCTCCGTGGTTTGTTGAAGATGTATAGTCTGATGTATTCTCCTTGTCATATCATTTTCTTCAGACTGCACTTCTTGGATCAGCTTCATGACTGGCACTCCTAGACTGGTTGGAAAAATTGCATCTACTCCATAAACTAGCTGGTAGGGTGACATTCCAATTGATTTCTTAAGTGTTAATCTTGCAGCCCATAGTGCATGTACTAGCTTTGTGTACCATGATTTCTTATTGTCTTCCAGCAACTTTTTGATTATGTTCACCAAAATTTTGTTGGAGGATTCTATCAACCCATTACCTTGAGGGTAATATGTAGTAGAATGGCCCAACGTAATCTGATATTTATGACAAAATTCAATCATATTTTTGGATCCAAATGCAGCAGCATTATTAGTGATAATCTTTCTAGGACAACCAATTCTAGACAGGATATGATTTTCAAGGAATTTTATGATAACAGAGTTAGTGGCTTGCCTAGAAGGGATGGCTTCTATCCATTTGGTGAAATAGTCTGTTGCGGTGAGAATCCATCTATGTTGGGCAGATGAGGGGGGATGGATTTCCCCAATGAAGTCTAGACCCCACTGCTGAAAAGGAGCTTCAATAGTGATTACTTGTAGAGGTAAGGGAAGCAATTTTCTTTTGCCTTCAAAGATTTGGCACTTATGATAGGCAATAATCATTTTATGGACATCTTGAAAGAGGGTGGGCCAATAGTAACCAGCTCTAAGGATTTTGTTGGAAGTTGTCTTCCAATAGAGGTGGCCTCCACATTCTCCTTCATGGAACTCATGCTTGATTTTATCTGCATCATTCTCAGGCAAACATTTAAGCAATAATATACTAGCATTTTTCTAATATAGACATTTATCTAAAATGCAGTAATTAACAGCTTTCAACTTTAAAAATCTTGCCTTTGTTTTAGATAAACTAGGAGGTGTATTTAAATTGAGCAAAACAATAAAATATCAGCATACCAAGATGAAAATAGAAAATGATCTTCAATAATGGGAGTTGATAACTCCTCCTGTTCATCTAACGCATCTATCATGTTTATATCAAGAGCTTAAAAATTAGACTCAGCCATTAATCTTACTAGTCCTTGACCTTTTATGAGCTTAGTGGGCTTGATTTCTAAATCATATTCAAGTATCACAACAATCCACTTCCCTCTTTTGCCATCTGGATCCTGGGTTAAAATGTCTTTTACAACTGAATTTGGCACAAATGTAATTATGTGGGAATTTAAAATGTAAACTCTGAAGTCTTTTAAGGCTTTGACTAAGGAAAAGGCTAGTTTTTCCATGATATTATACTTTAGAGGTGCATCTCTTAATGCCTTACTAAAGAATGAAATTGGCTGTTCTTGTCCCTTCAAATTTTTCTGTAATAGGACAACAGCTACTATGTGTTCTGATGCAAATGAAAAAATGAAGAAATCCTTGGTAAAATCAGGACTAATGAGAACTGGTGTTTTGGTTAATGTTTGTTTTACCAGTTCAAATGATTTCTTTGCTTCAAAGGTCTATTTAACTCCTTCTTCCTTTTTGAGCATATTGGTCATGTTTCTAAGGAGTTCAGCTAGATTGGGTATGAACCTTCTCAAGAAATTAATCTTCCCAATGAAAGATTGAAGTTCCTTGATATTTCTAGGATGGTTGATTTGCAATATACCATCAATCCTCTTTGGGTCTATCTTTATCCCTTCTTCTGATATGATGTGTCCAAGTAGTTTGCCTTCTTGGAGCCTAAACATTGCTTTCTTTGTATTTAAAGATAACCCATACTTTCTGCATTTCTCAAAGAATTTTCTCAAGTGTTCTAGGTGTTCTTCATCTGTTTTGGAAAAACCAGTGATGTCATCAAGGTAAATAATGATGAAGGATCCTAATTCTTCTGAGAATGCAATATCCATGGCTCTCTGAAATGTATCACCCGCATTCATTAAACCAAAGGGCATTTTCACATACATAAAAGTACCCCAAGGTGTAGTAAAGGTTGTTTTGAGTTGATCATCAGGATGTACTAATATTTGATTGTAACCTGAGAAACCATCTAGCAAAGAAATTCTTCTAGAACCAACTACCTTTTGTAAAATGTGATCCATTTTGGGTAAGGGATAGTTGTCCTTTAATGAGGCTCTGTTTAAGTTTCTAAAATAAATACAAAGCTTTTTTTCTCCTGTTTTCTTCCTTACTGACACAAGATTAGACACCCACTCTGAGTCTCTAATAGGGACAATAATTCCAGCTTCATACATTTTCTTGATTTCTTTCTCAACCAAAGGTAATTGAAAAGGGTTGATTCTGCGCAATTTTTGTTTAAAAGGTTTCTGGTTTTCTTTGAGGGGTATCTTATGCTGAATTATCTCTATGTCATATGATTTTAGATCCTCATAACTCCATGCAAATACATCAGAAAATTCCTTAAAGAGCTCAATGTATTTCAATTTAATGTGAGTTGGCAAGGTTTTAGACAATTTAATCATTTTTTGCTTTTGTTCACTGCCTATGTTACATTCTTCTACTTTAGTTTCAACAGGTTCTAGTTTTGGTTTTTTGGCAACAGCATTGAAATCAAAAAATTCTTCTAATGGGACCAGTCCTTTTGGCAAGCTTGGAGTGCTAGATTGTAGCATTTCTAAGTCTTCTTTTTCTAAATCTGCACTAACTTCTATTGCATGTTCAAGTTTAATAGACAATAGATTTATATCAACAATCTCTGGAGACTTTACTTCTTCATCAAGTAAATTTTCTTCCATAGGACAATCTTGTTCATAATATAAATCTGAACTTGGTAGCTAAAATTCATTTCTGGACTGTAGGAAGTCTTCTATTTTTTTATCTCCCTCAAACACTTGCCAGTGCTTTTCATTGTCTGGGACAGCTGGTCTAAATTTGACTTGGGTGGTGCATTGTTTGGTTTCATAAGGTGTTAGACAAGTTCTAGCAGCAAAGGTTAATAAGTTGGAATTCATCAAATTTTTTTAATAAGTCCATGACATCATTTCTATTGGCTCTAAGTCTAGGGTGTTTGGCACTATATTCCCCATTCACTTGCCTAATAATCAACTCTAAATCCCCATGAACTTTTATCCTTTTGGCCCATAATTTTTTCAATAAGTGTAGGCCTAAAAGAAGGGCTTCATACTCAGCTATGTTATTTGAACATTGAAAATTTAACCTGTAGGAATGCCCTTCAGCATGATTGTTTTAAGTGTTGTGTATCCATATGCCTGCTCCGGCATCATTCTTAGTACAAGATCCATCAAAACTCATACTCCAGAGAGGACTGTTTTCAGAATTATTAGTTAGGCTACTATCCTCTTTATCTATTGTGCTTTTAAATTGCTCTCGTAAGTCAGCACTATGTTGAATTTTATTTGGTTCCTCATGTTCTTAATTATGTTGAGGATTATTCTCTTGACTCTCAATATTGACAAACAATGGATGACTATTTTGTAGCTCTAGACCTGTAATTTGTTTGTTGTAATTTTATGATTTGGCAAACTGTTTTGATACTTTTGTCTTATATTCCTCCTTTTCTGTATCTGCCATTATGTTACAGTGAGGGGTGGCCACTAAGTCAGTTAAGGTTTCTTGCTCATTAAATGTTTCATGATTGAAGAGAATAAATGAGTCAAGGCCTGTATGCACAGAATAAAGAGGGGAGTTTTTTGGCCTCTCTTGGCTACTGATCATGTATTGCATGTGAGATTCCCTATAAAGTCTTCTAGTCTGATTAAAAACAAGGATGGTAGCATATGTCATATCCATTTGCATTGTTCCTTGTAACTTAGCTCCCCATGATCTTGATAACAACATACCATATTTGGGGGGAACATCAGCCACTACAATATCCATCACTAAACACTTGGATGGTATTTGTGCTAAGTTTACACATAGGTCTTTGATCAAACCTAAACATTTCACTCTACTGGAGTCAAAGGAATATAGATCTTTGTATGGTCTGGTGATTTCAAGGCCTAGACTCTCCATTACTGCTTTGGGCATTAAGTTGTGAGAGGCCCCTAAGTCATGCATAGCATTGTGTAAAAAAATTTCATGAATTTTCAAAATAACATAAAATGGAGGAACTGGCCCTTCTTGGTATCTTCCCTCAATCTTAGGACCAAATAAGAGCTCTGGTTGGTCATCATTGAGGTTTACAGTGTCATTATTTTCTGCTATGTTGAAAGCTTTCAAAATTTGTGATCTATATACATCTTGGGTGACTAATTCAGTGAGAGGAACAAAGATCTTAATCTTGGCAATTTCTTGTTCCAAACTAAAAGGCAGCTGATTTTTTACAATGTTTGTTTCAGCTTTGTTAATCACCACTCTATCAGCAAAATTAGCTTGCTGATTTCCTCTATTTACATTGGTCAAAAAATTTTTAATAGGAGCACTAGCTGAGGTGCTAACGCTACTAAGATCTGCACTCTGTTTTTCATTAATTTCAGTGCCTTTTTCTTTGTTTTGATCAGAATTTACAGCAACTGTTTTGTCCTTTTGTTTAATGTTTTTGGGTTTGCTCGCAGGGCTGTTTTTTGTAGAATTGTCAGAGGTTTTGTTCTTGGGAGCTTCCTAATTCTTTTTACTCTTAAGGTCATATTCTTTTGGGGTTTCTATGATGACATTTTCCAGCTCTTGATAATAATGTTCATCCTCTATTCTTTTATCATCATAGGTGTGTATAGACCTTGTTTTTTGTAAATAGGGAAATCAAAGTGGTCACTACCTATTCCCAACATATTTATGTTATCTTCCTATGTTTGTTCATTTATTTCTTCAACCTCACTTACATAGTTTTGATGAAAAGGAGGTATAATCTCCTGATCAGAGTCTCTTGATCTATTTTGAGGTTGGTTTTTCCTGAAGTTCTGATTTTGATTTTGAGATTGATTTCTATTTTGGGGAGATGATTGGTTTTCTCTAGATTGTGCTCTCTCAAGTATGCTCATATTTTTCATCATTTCCTCCATCATTCTTTCCATTTTCGAGCTAGATGTGGAGGGTGTAGATTCTTCTGTAAACAATACTTTCTTTTCATTCCTCATCCTCGCTCTTTTCTCAATCAGATTTACTTCCACAACAAGAGCTCCCTTCTGCATGTCTTCTAAAGTCAAGGTGTCTCTTTCTCTTAATTGATATGCCATTTCAGGATCAAATCCTTCAGGAAATTTGGCCAAGGCTAAACCTTGTGGAGGTTTCAATTCTAGGGGTAGTGCATTATAAACACTATTGAACCTAGTGCAATAATTTTGAACACTTTCTCCAGTGTTTCTTTTGAGGTTGTTGTAATCTGAAAGTATTTGGAGAGGTTTTTTTCTAACTTCCCATTTGTTCATGATTAACTGATGGAGAGCTTCGAGATCATTAATACTGTTAGGGGTTAAGATTTTAAACCATTTTCTTGCTTCTTCCCCCAAGCTTTGAGCAAATAACCTAAGTTTGACAGTTTCATCATCAATCTTTTTCCTATCAAAATAGTCATTCATCTTATCCACATGTTGTGAAGCATTAGGAGCACCACTGGCATCATATAATGGTATCTTGGACTGATAGTCTTGTGGCAGATTGACTAGAGGTAAAGGAAGGACTAGGGGAGCATAACATGTTGCCATGATAGGAGGTTGTGGAAAAAGTGGAGGGTTTACAGGTGGAGGATGTAAGATGGGAGGGGGTTGATGGAATGGTGTGGTTTGAACAGTGGGTGTGTGAAGAATAGATATGTATGGACCAGCAAGAGATTGTTGAGCGGATCTTGGATGAGAGAAACCAAAATTATAAAGGAAATGTAAATCAGGTGGAGTAGTTTCTCTGCTACCAGTATGTTAACCTATATCTTGGGATGAGGATGGAGTCTCAAAATCTATCTGATATATATCATTAAGTGACCTAATTCAGAATGGGTTTCTTAAGTCAACTTGTGAATCTTGTAGAGCTGTAAGGTTTTTAGGAACAGAATTAGCTCTATGAAGTTATCTAACAATAGTTGAAGCTTGGGCCTTAGGATATTTCCTAAGTATACTTTCAGGATTATCAACTATCTCAGGAGGATTTGGGTCGGGATGGCTAATAGTATGAATTATTTTAGAAGCCACTATGCTATGTTTTCAAACCCAATAACAAGAAAAGTTTAACCAAATATGACAATCTTTAATAGGCTAACTGATCTATTGACAAAGAGAACTTAATCCTCAGAGTTTCTTTACTAAGTTTTAATGATGTTATGATAAAGGGTTTCCCAGTGGAGTCTTTGGAAAACCAAGGAAAATCAGCAGGCTTACTGATGTTCAGTGGAGTCACCAGGTGAAGGATTTTTACTTGATTTCAGGGCTTGAAAGTTGTTCACCATCAACAATCAAAACCACTCTAGGCAGACATTTGATTCATCAGTTAAAAATGGGATTATCTGAGTTGTGAAGTTATCTATTACTTCAGAAATTCCCTAGTATGGTCGCCAGAGAATGTTAGGTCTCTGTAATTTAGTAGAGTGGCAAGAGTAAATGTTGTAGAGCCTACATAAAAAACCACTTTGGGATTCTAGGATCTAGCCCTCCTGAATCTAGAGAGGGATCTCTCTATAATTTTCGAAGATTGATTTATCTTTAAGGCTTTTAGTATGATATTAGGCTAGTTATTAAGAATAAGGGTTTTTTGTTTGTTTGGTTGGTCAGGTATGATTTTTTAATTGGATGGAATATCACAAAATGAAAGAGTTCCAAAAGGTGAATATGCAAGTGTATTGAGAAGTGTTTAGCAGATAGGATTAGTATGATGAAGCTTTAAACCATTGGGAAATGCAGCCACAAAAGGGTTTAATTGTACAGCAATTTCAAGAGTGGTTCAAGGGGCAAGTCATCTATATCAAAAGATCATTTAGATTAAATGATGGAGTGGAACATTAAAAGTGTTGAGAAAGTGGAAAAAGCCAATAATTTCAACAAGGATTTATCAACTTTCCATACAAGAAAATCCTTTTTAAGCAACTGTTTAAAACCAACCAAAGGATAGGGCTAACCATAAACTTCTTTGGACAAGCTTGTATTAAAGCTAACTTATTAGACAACAATCCAGTAATCTCACTAGACTACTTTCAGAAGGGATGAAAATAGATAAGGAAACAAAGTGCAGCTTAAGATCAGGTCAGACGCATTAAAATCTAGGCCTGCTTTCAGCATACCTTAGGGAAACTTTCAAACAACTTTTGGAGAAAGAACTAGAAGACAGGGCAAACCATAAACTTTTCTAGTTTAACTCTACTTAGCATGTAATGAAAATATCATTCAAGATTTTCCTTTCAAGTTTTTCATTTCAAGACATGGACTAACCAACATTCCTTGATAATGTTTACACTTAATTTAAGTCATTCTTAAATACACAATTGGAGGAAAACATAAGGATAAAGCTTATCAGTGAGAGTAGGGTACTTCTAACAGTAAATCATAGCTCTATGCTTGCTGTTCTTTATCAGAGAAAAGTGAAAAAAATGGCGTACATGAAAGGAAAACAATAACAGTAAGAGGTACTTCACCAATGATATAGACCAGGATCCCAAAAATCAGCTTGTGTATTGATTGTCAATCCAGTTACAAACTACATGTCCAATGTTTCATCACAGCAACAACTTCTTTTCTCAACCTAACTTCTTCAATAACTTAAAATAGCTTCATAGCTTCAGAATTTATTTACATTCAACAATGATTCGATACAGCAACTATTACATCAGAAATCCAACAACCAACCCTTTACACTGTGCTCCTCAAGGCGATTTTATAAGGAAATGAGGAGGTGGAAGAGTTCCTAGGGTTGAAGTGTGATTAATTCTATACTAAATGAAACTCCTAGCCTTGAAAAACATGCAAGGCATAAGGCAGGAAATCATCCAATTTACAACTCTGTCTCATAACTCTGTTTTTTGCTTTTTAGGCTTAGTGGGTGGAAAGATTGACTTTAAGGTTCTTGTTGTCTTTTAAAATAACTTCACTGACAGTTTAAAATATGTTCTTTAGTTTGAAATAACTGTTCAGCTGTTTTTAGGCAAATATCTTCTGACTGGGCAATAACTATGCCTTCATTCGATTTATTGAGGCTGCAGGTGGCACTTTTGGTAGCTGAAAGGATATTTTAGCCTCTGATGTGGCAGTGGAGGCCTCATCGACTGATCTGATTCTCTGTTTCATAAACACAATGATTTATCTTTGGATCTATGTTTAGGCTTGATTAAGCCATAACTTCATCTTTAACACTGATACTCTTTCATTAATTGATTCTGACTGTGTTTGTCGTTTGCAGGTGCGCAGAGGGTTTGTCAAAGAATTTGTTCAAAAAGTCGATGATCATGACTTATCGACCTTCTTAAAATATGTAATTTATCATTTCAAAACCCTTTAATTTGTAGCAAAGGCCATAAGGATCGTCATCCTTGGCTAATAGCACTGTAATCATCTACGGGAGGGTTTTATCTTGAACTCCATTAAACCTGCATAAAAACACACAAATGTTATTTAAATCCTACGATTTATTGGTTTAAACTGCTTTGGAAGGTTTTTTGAAATGTTTCGGAGCCGTGAGGATGGAGAATTTTGTAGCGGAGGACAAGTTTCTATGCCAAAATAGAGACCCAGGGTTTAAATTTAAAATATGGTGCAAATTGGGAAAAAGCGGTTTCAAGAAAACCGACAGCGGTTTTCGCATTGCATTTAGGGGGTAGGCGGTATTTCCTGAAAGAAATGCGATACGATACATCGGTTGACACATGGAAAATGAAAACCGCCTATTTCGCAAAAAAATTAGCGTTAAACTTTGGGTGCAAAACTTTTGCGATATGCAACGTCAACCGTTAGATTGGAGGCTCCAGATCCGACGGTGCAGATCACACGCGACGAGGTGAGAGATGCGGGGTTAAAGTTCATGCGGGGTCCATGGTGACGTAACGCCTTTGTCACGTAGTGGACGGGTGTAATAGGCTATCGGGTTAAGTCCCGATCATTAGATCCTTTTGATGGACAGTCGAGATTAAAGGAAGGAGCGGATAATGTTGAAAGGAGGAAAGTGACGAGAGACGAAAAGGTAGAGGAAAGGAGGCCAGATAGTCGTTGATCTTTTTTGGATCAACGGTCCAGATTCATTGAAAAATCGAAATCTCGGGAAACACAAATAGAAGGAAATAAGGGTTCAGAGGAGGGTTTTAGGCCTCTAAGCGCCTAATTGTGGGGCTTCGGCCATATGAGGTGGAGGGGCTAAAGGAAATAAGCCCCGGGGGGCTTTAAAAACCTCATAGTGTAGAAAAATGATTTTTAGGCCAAAAAAAGGTTTTTTAAGGCCAAGCAAGGGTTCTGATAGGTGGAAGGAGGGATTTTTTAAACCAAATAAAGGGAGATATAAGGTTTAAAAAGGGTTTTGGATGATTTAGAGGTTTAAATGAAGGTATTTTCAGGGATTTTATGGAAGGGAAAAATGGATGAAAAAGTAATTATTTATGAGTGAAAGGAGGAGTGAAATGATGGAAAATGGAGTTTTATAAGCAGTTTTCTTTTGGTGAATAGTAGGTACTTTAGGATTAATAGTGAAACAACAGTGAAGATTAATTCAAAGGGTAATTATCACCATAAGATTTCAAGAACTCACAATTTGGACATGAAATTGTTTCTTGAAGGCCTAAAAAGATTTAGCCACCATTTGGTATGACAAATTTTTTATAGGTGGCTAACAGTTCAATCGGTGTTTGAATAAAAATGATGCTCTCTATGATTTGGCATTGGTTTTGGGAGATTTTGAACACTTTTATTTTTGAGAATTTTTTGGATCCCTTGGATCAAGCATGGATCTACTACAACCTACTATATTTCCTTGTAATAACTTTGAAATATGTTCTTTTAACATGGAAAAATTTCTTCAATGTAAAGAGTTGATTGAGTAATGGTCTAATAACCCATATGATGAAGTATGTGATGCTTTACTATTAGATATTATAAACAAGCATTGGATGAGAAGTCTTTGCAAGGTAGCAAAAGCTACATCTTCCAAGAAAGAATGGAAGATCTTGGAAGTAGAATTTGGTACAAAGGAAAGTGACATGCAATAGTAAGTTGTGTCACAGTCTATTGAAAAATCAATAGAGAAGTCAGCCACAATTCTAAGAGTTAATGAGAAATACTTTGGGAATAAAATAGAAATTGGGGAATTCATTCATATGGATGAATAAGATGCAGAGAGTTAAGATGAAGCCTTTGTGTGTGAAGTAGAGAAAGAGCATATAGATGCTCGATAACTCGACTGTAACATGGATGGTGAAGATGATGATGACCTCTTTGCATCAGAGGTTGAGACCTTTAATTTTTAGAATGACAAAGAGATTTTTTCATATGAAGTAATGGTTTTCACAGCTAAGATTGCATCTCTCGTGACTTCAACAAAAACTGAATAATTTGGGGAAGTTTAAATTTTTAATGAGCACATGCATGCTCAGATATCCCACCATAGAATGGACGAAAATTATGTTGATGAAATTTGTGGTATCCTGCTTTAAATAGGGATTGATCATGGCAATATGGAAAGTGCCATGTTTTATGAAGTATTGAAGGTTGAAGTTGTCACTCTAGCAGGAGGTTATGAAGCTAAAGTTGAAATTTCTCATGAAGTTGTTGAACCCTTAGTTAAACTGAGAGGGGGGGGGTGGTGAATCAGTTTAACACATACATGGACTTTTAAAAACTTTTCTCTTAAAACTTATTTACACCTTTACTTCATGATCAACTTGATATGTGAGAAATCTTTATTAGTGAGCAGCAAATATCAAACAGATTTGTTAATGTAACAACATTCGTAATATGTGAGCAACAAGTATTAAGCAGATTAGATAAATCACATCAACACATGCACAAAGACACCAGATATAAGTGGAAACCCATAAAGGGAGAAAACCACATCTTATTATTGTTGTGATGCAAAGGCAAGCTCCAACTCCCTCTCACCACTGATTTTCTGTAGGCACCAACCTACAGGAGGCTCCTACCTCAATTCTGCAAGCTACAACTTGCAAGGAAGCTTCAACTCCCATCAATTTTTTGCAGGCACCAACCTACAGGAGGCTCCAACCTCAGTCAGCTACAACTGACATTTTATCAAGCTACAACTTGATGTGGAAGCACCAACTCCCATCTATTTTCTGCAAGCACCAACCTACAGGAGGCTCCTACCTCAGTCAGCTACAACTGAAATCTATCAAGCTACAACTTGATAGGGAAGCTCCAACTTCCTTACTCTTTCAAAAGAGAAACACTTGCTGATTTACCTTGGATATCAGCTCTGTTCTATTCCATCTGCTCTGCTGTTCATCTATTCTCATATCTGCCCTGTATCATCTCTGCATCTTTTCAAATTCTCTATCAGCTTCTCCTTCTTCTCTGCTTAACTCCTCCTTCTTCTCTGCTTCACCGCTTCATTTCTGCATTCTCTTCACTCACTCTCTAACCTCTCTTATGCATATCCAGTTGATATTATTTATAGAGTTCCTCACATGACTGTTTGTATTTCACAAGGAATTTTGAGTGAACAGTCATGACTCTTTGGCTTCTGTCTTCTCATTCCTTTATCCAACTCATTTTTAAAATTATAACAATATGTACAAATTTCCATGCTGCAGTGGGATTTTGTCTTTTCCTTAGGATACTTGCCTTTGCATCACAAACAATATAAACAACAAAAAATATTACATTTTCAGTTACACATGTCAATATCACTCAGCTCTTCTTTTGAACTTTGGCTTTACTGGATTTTGTCTTTTTTTACTGCTGTTAAGAAACTGTTCTACATTCTCTTTGTTTACTGTCATCTGTATATTTCACCTGTTCACTGCACTTTTGAATCCCTTTGCTATACATCTCTTCAACTCTGCAAATTTCGTTTACCTCTGTCAGGCCTCATACTTCCTCTTTCTATGTGCATATAAAATGGATAAAACAAATTTGTACTCAATCCAACTGTTGATCTGGGCAATTTCAATACTCCATTTTTTGGGCTGGCAATTTAAATAATTAAAACTTACTTGCACATAAAATCACCTGCACTCAATTTAGTACTTAACCCAATTTTTCTTTCTATGCATATAACCATGCATCTCCAAATTTTTGGGCCTTTGCACTTATATGCTTGATTTAGAACAAATGTAATATTAGCTCACAGCATAATATACCAATATATTGTAAATTTTTCTACCCGGTGTTTTGAAATGCTGCATAGTATCCTTGACTTTGGCTTAAACCCCAACGCATCAACATTCGATATATATTAACATAAATAAACTCTTATATGCTCATGGTTTCCTCATAATATATATATATATATATATATATATATATATATATATATCTCCAAACCTTAGGACTAAATTTATAACCCTTCGCACTTTATATTAAATCCAACGCTCTGTTTTAAACACATAACCGTATAATAAATCTTGGCTTCGGGCCCACCTCTCTGACCAATTGCCCCATGATGTCATTGCGGAGGCTCCTGGAGTACGGCAGCACACTTTGGCTAGTCCCCCCTGCAATGAATCTACATCGTTGATCGTTGTTTACCCCGCGGTCAAACAAGTCAACTGCAAAGGCTCCTGGAGTACGGCGGCAAACATTGGCTAGTCCCCCTCGCAATACTCGGGCCCACTCATTTATTCGTCAATACCAATGCAACATACCTTTGTTAATTCCTCGTGCCCATCCAACGGCTGTTATCACATCGCATCACTTCAATTGATCCGACAGATATCGCTCGGGAAACTTGCACGGGAATAACGCGCGATGGCGCGCCGTACTTGGGTTATCCTTCACGCACCTTCTGAACATAGCCACCATCCGATTGCATCTTCCCAGATCAACGGTATGTATCAATATCGCTCTACGTCTTTGGTCGATGGTTAACGCGCGATGGCGCGCAGTGGGAGGTGGTTTTCCGTGGGTCCACCCCACCACGTGTCGAATGCTCTATGGAATCGCTCCCATTTCTTAAATACCGCTTGCCCGAAGATAGGTGGTGCGATGAAAACCATAAACCACCTTTACTATTCACTCTTCTTGGTTCCGCCCTTTTTGGCTCGGGGTTCCGCCTGCCTTCGCGTTCCGTCGTCCTTTATTATTTTAAAAGGATTCTCCTTCTTGCACTGTTCCATTAACGTAGTTCTTCCGCATTCTGCTTAGTATAGGGTTCTGCTCCCTTTTACACACAGTCCTGTTTTAAACCTTTTTCCTGACCCTGTGTCACCTTATTTAATGAAATCGCTCTAGATTCATTCCTCACTTAAATACCTTCACAGGTTTGATTCTTAAGTACCAGTGTTCTGTTCCTTCGACCGAGCCAGCGGGGAATCCATTGCCCCTCACTGCTTCAATTACGTTTACTTTCAATATTTGATGCATTTAACTCTCTGTTAACCCTTGGGATTTCTTTTCGCTATAGCACCCCCAACCAGTTCTCAACCTCGATCTCATTTCACAGGTTATGCACAACAAAGTTTATAACTAAACCCTTCTTCTAAGTACTGTGTATGGGACAGCATTATACATACCGCAAATTCATAAACTCAGAAAAATACAAGGATACACATATGCAATTAAGTCATCAATGCATAGATAGTTCTTTCACATAGAATACTATACATATAATACTGAAACCAATCCTTTTGTTTCATCTGCATGCTCTCGCTACCTCTCTGTCTCTTTTGCCTTATGGATAGTTTAGGTGTTTCTCTTGTCTTTACCTTTGCCATCAATGCCAACATTTCCAACAGAAGTAGTGTGTAATATAGAAGCAAAAGTTGGAATTGCTCATGAAGAAATGTGTAATCTAGCAGTAGTTGACGATCAAGAAAAAGATGAAGTGATTCAAGATTTTTTTATGAGAATATCCAATAATTGCATAAAAATGGAAGATAGTATCAATGCAGCTGAAAAGGATGAGAATAAAAAGGAAGAGAAGCCAGAGGCAGAGAAGCAAGAAGAACTGAAGAAAGCTCTCATTGCAGAGCATAATGAAGATGTTTTTAACATTGATTTTAAGTGTGCAGATAAATAGGAAAAAAATCCAGTTACAATTATAGCTAAAAGAGAATATCTATGGACCTAAGGCACATGCCTACTATGGACCTTAAAATAAATCCGTTTAGGGGGTCAAAAAAGCTCCGAAAGATTAGGACCTAAAAAACTGCTCCAAATAGTAAATGTTTCTATAATAAAGGAAACTGATGAAACTGACTTAAGGTATGGATGGAATAGGTGGGTGACCACAAATATCCACGTTGATTAGTCCCACCCCCTTAGGTAGAAATTTTCAACATTGTGTGCAGAGCCTGCATGAGGTGAGGAAATTTTTGTTGAGCCTAGTCCTTGGTCAACCACTTGCCCTCATGAGGGAGTTGGCCTACTTTGAAAAATTTATATAGCTGGATCCTCTACGGGTGAGTGTTTTTTATATTTGTGTCCATGATCCTATCAGTTGTGGCATGTTTGATGTAGCTTGGATTGAGCTCTGTTGGTGTCAATGACTCAACAATGTTGTATGTGTCAAACAATGGGGGGAAGTATGGTCGCAGTTGGTCCACATTAAATACTGAGTTCAGGCTAAGGAATGGTGGAATGTTGAGCTCAAGGGAATTATCCCCTATAGACTTGGTGATGGTGTAAAACCCATATCAGAGCAGGTGAAGCTTGTGGTGGGGCTGAGCAAGGTGCTCCTTCTACAAATGTAACCAAACTTTTCCACCCCCCTAGAATTTGTGTGGCACCCGATGTTGATCATGAAGCTACTTTTACTTAGCATTGGCTCTATCCAATATGTCATGGACTTGTTGGCGAATGTGTTGAATACACTCAATGAAGTTATTAGCCATGTCAACTTCAGATTGGACATGATCCAAATCTACCTGAGTTGTAGCAAATGGTATGGCCACATTAATGCGACATAGTGGTCGGAATCCTAATCCAACCTGAAAGGGGTTGTGGCCAGTTGAGCTATGGAGATAACTTTTGTAGCTGTGTTAGACATAGGGGATTCTTTCATCCCATGTGTGTGGATTATTCGAGATGTACAGGCGAAAAATCTACATGATCATCCTATTGATGACGTTTGTTTGGCCATCAGTTTAGGGGTGGAAGGTCGTGGACTTAGCGAGCTTGGTATCCAACATTGGCCAGAGGATTGACCAAAATGTACTCAGAAACCTACTGTCCTAATTTGAGATAATGGACTATGGGATTGTAAAGTGTACCCACACTCGTTCAAAGAAGAGCGTAAAAGTGGCTTCTATTGTGATACTTTTCTTACAGACCGCCATAATGACCATCTTAGAGAATCTATCGATGAACACAAAAATGCAGTCGTTTCCATGCTTAGTATAAGGAAGGTCTGACATGTAATCCATGGAGATGGATTCCCAAGGCCGAATAGGAGTAGGTAGAAGAATATATAGGTCTTGCTTCTTGATTGTTGGTTTCGTAATGGCGTAGGCAGTGTAGGATCTAATGTACTTCCCAACGTCATGTCAAAGGTTCAGCCAATAAAATTACTTTTGTAGCACTACCACTATTGTTTCTACTTTGAAATGTCCAACGACCTAACTTTAGTGCGCCTCCCAAATCATCTTGGCTTGCTTGCTTAAAGGAACACAAAGGTGTGCCAGGTGTTGGGTCATAAAAAAGTATCTTTTGAACACCTAATTAGCCTACATTAATCATCAATCCGTGAGTGACTTTTTATTTCAAGAGTGTACTCTGTCTGAGGCTGCAATTAACTAAGAGTAATGCTATGAAGATGTAGTAAAAAATGTTGAATACAAGAGTAAACGGATGCGTGTAAAGGATTCTAATTACAGTGACATAAATGGAAATGCTCTGAAAGCTTAACTACATCAAACGGAAAACCATCGATCAGGGATACAGTAGCAGTAACTACTTCCCTTAGAAATCGATGCAATCAAAATCACACTGAAACAAGATAACCAATCTGGGAACTTGGAAGCAGTAACTAGTGTTCTCTACAGTTGGCGGTCTTGTACTTAAAGCAATCGAAATGAAAGCAAACTCAATCTTCTTGCTGATGAAAATAACTGAAAGGAACAAAATCTAGAAAGGAACAGCAGCTTGTAATTCCTATGCATAATAATTGTAACTCATCTATTTGCTAATCTGAAGCTATGAATCAGAAATAGACAATAAACAGAAATGGAACAGCAACATGAATTGAACAGCAATTATAATTCTAACGCAATCAAGCAACTAATCTCCACACTCCAATCCTGTCAATAGCCAACACTACACAACAATCAATTATAACAAATCATAAGCCAATAGAACAGTAACTAGAATCGAATATAGAATAGCAAATCTTTTATAACGATAGCCAAATAAATGAACAACGAATGTACTTCTTGCAAAGGAATAGATAGTAATGCAATTCTCTAACAGAAGTCAATTAACTCTGTAATCAAAATAAACATTAAACACAACTTCACACAACAGTAAGCAAAGATTAAGAATACAAACAACAAGGTAATTCCACCAGAGCCGAGCCCTTAGCGCCAGTGAAATACTGCTGGGCTACTTCAGAACTTAAGAGATAAAACGAAACGCGTGTTTGATATTAATCGAACATAAAGTATTACAGAGACTATTCTCTCAAAGCCGAGAGTCAATAAACAATATTATAGAAGAAATGTCTTAATATGAGAGCTTCCGACCAACTGACTGACTCCCTCATCACTAAAGGACATTGCTTTATATATCAGACCTTGACGGACAAGACAAGGAATAAGATGAGTTTGAACAGCGATCCCTCAAGATCAAAGGATCCTAAGGGATTCGCTTCCCTTCGTTTAGTTATCATCTTGTTTACTTTGACCGAAGCTGAGCTGTCCCCTGCCTTTTCTTGGCAATTCGTTCAGATCTCCTTGCCTTCGGCTGGATGTGGTTTAGCGCTAATGGAGCAGCAGTTACATTGATCTTAGCCTCGCCTTTGGTACAGCTGTTCACTTCATCTAATTCCTGTTTTATCAACAAAAAGCAATCTTTAGTCATCTTTTTACAGTAAACATAAACCTTTCCAATTCTATCATAATTATTATAATAAGTTACCTTTCTAAGGTAAAAAGGAGTATGTCTATAGTAAAAGAATGAGAAAATAAACAATGATTTCATACCTTTTTCACTGCCCAACATACCCCCCTGCTTAATATTTTTCATGTTCTCATGAAAACTATAGTTCACATGGAGAGCAGTCAAAGAATAAGCCGGATAAGGTTTGTCATTAAAAGGCCTAAAACCATGCAGTGCAGCTAATTCCTCAAAAACATGCTCTGTCTGTCCTTCGGGGAGTTCGTAAATGGCTTTGTAGACTGAAGCAGGATACCATGCAATAGGGCTTCGGAACCTACATCCTAGCCAGAATGGTCCTTCTTTTAAAATGAGATTACTATAGGAAATCAAGCGGTTTGCAGCTAGCCCAAAGTTTCTATAATTAAATGGTTCCCTATTTTGCACATTCTGATTGGAGATTCTCCACCGGACGTTAGCTGCTATATAAGCTTGGTTTCTAATGGATAAGAAATAATTTGTCCCATTCAAGATGATCGATTTGTGGACAGGCCCTAATTCTTGGATAACACCTTCCTTTGTCATCAAACTTTTCTGCCTAGCCCAAAATTGAAGTGGGTTCTGAGGTTCACTCCTAACCCACAAATCTAATTCATTTTCCTACCTTTGAAAAGCATTATAGGCTTTAAGCCATTTTAATTGATTTACATCAAAGGAAATGAATGCCTTATATTGAACATCTCCCACAAAAGGGCTAGGATTTGACTCACAATCGTTTTCAAGTATTAAATTATGCAAGTAAAATTCACACAAAAGGCACTATACTTTGGTCCCATAAAGTTTGCAGCAAGATACAAAGTCATCTATAGTTTTTAGCTCTATGGATTTCCCTGCCCTAATTGCCTTAATCTTTAGCTGTAAATATCTTTCTAGTAAAAACAAAGCATAGTTTTTGGCGGGGCATCTACAGGCTAAGACATCAGTGTACAACGAGCAGAGAGTGTCCAGTTGATTGTAGGCTAGTTTTAATTGGTTCATTACCTTGTCAGCCTTTTCCTCTGCTTTTAGACACTTTTCGTGATCTTCAGCTTCTTCTTCATGAATAATTTTCATCTGTTGTTGCAACTCCTGATATCTCTTTCTTGGGACAGTGTCCTCTTCCAACCTCTGCCTTTCTATTCGGGCCTGTGCCAACTCCTCTTGGAGTCTGGCCAGTGTCGGGTCACTAAAAGTATGCTGACTACTAGCTTGCATGTTTTCGCTTAAAACGGGTCCCTCTGGAACAACTTGGGTTGGAAGGGCTGTTTGTTGTTCCGTATCTCCATAATTAGGCTCAGGCATGGCTTCTGCAACTTGGGGGTTCCTATTAGCGATCACCTTTCTCTTTTTCGAAATTCTCTTGGTAGCTATGCTTCTTCTCTTAGGGGCTCTCTTAGGCATTTGTTTCATTCTCAGAGTCCTAATGGTTTTCCTGAGCTGTTCCATGAGTCTGTGAAGCTTCATTCGTTCCCTGTGAAGCTTTTCAATCTCAGTTATTTTCCTCCTCTTTTTTAATGGAACAGTTGTTCCTTTATCTGAACCTGTTTGCTCGGTAGGGTTTTGGTCCGTATCAGTCATGCCTTCAGTTAAGTTCTCTTCTTGGTCTTGTGTTTGGGGTTCTTCTTCCACATTCATATGCCCTTGGCTAAATTCTTTGGGAATCATACCCTCGATTGACTCTACAATCTCCTGAAGGCTTCCAAGTTGGGATATTACTTCGGTGTTCTCTTTTTCTTGTTCATGCCTTTCAGGGGAAGCAACCCTAGCTTCGCTAGGGTTTGCTGTTTCATCCAGCATTTCTTCAGCTGTACCTTTGTTGACTGTAGAGTGCTCCTGCGATTGATTAATATCAATGTTAAGGTCCAAAGGGCTATGAGGCTGCGCATAGTCACTCATATTGGCCAGAATTTGATCCAATTGGTCTTCCTATAAAGGGCTTACGGTAGCATTTTCGGGAGGCTCTGTTCCTTCTTTGTTGCTGCTTTGATTGTCTTCGTCCTCCTCACAGGTATGATAGCTTCCTTCTTCCTCATCTGAATATTGAATTTCTCCTTCAATTTCTTCTTCCTCAATATTTCCTTCCTCTGCACTGGATTGTTTTTCACCACTAGTGTGGTGACTTATTTCTTCTTTGTTCGAGTAACGAATTTCTCCTTCCATTTCCTCTTCTTCATCAGTACGAGGGATTTCTCCCTCCAATTGTGGAGGTTGTTCATCCTTTGAGCTGTGCAATTCCAGGGGCTGGCTATTGCTGCCCGGAAGTCCTTCCATCATCCTCCTACTTCATTTTGAATGGAGGGACTGTCTGTGAGTTGATGGCTCAGCTATTGAGCCAGCCATTCTCTTCCGTTTCGGGGCAAGTAAAGCTAACCCTCCGTCAATAGAGAATATCAACTCTTCCCAGCTAGTTTGTTGCTGGGCGAGGCTACGACTCACTATTAATCGAATTAGGCAATGGTGGCTGACCACCATATCTGCATGTTGAGCTTTTCTTATACTACGAGCGATATCATGCAACAAGGAATTTAAAAATGCAGGAAAATTGATAGTGCATTTCTGTTTTAATATAGCCAATAGCTTAAGGTGGCGA
Source organism: Pinus albicaulis (assembly GCA_034641835.2). Classification (NCBI taxonomy): domain Eukaryota; kingdom Viridiplantae; phylum Streptophyta; class Pinopsida; order Pinales; family Pinaceae; genus Pinus; species Pinus albicaulis. The sequence goes on along the minus strand of CM076572.1, from coordinate 1,412,980,452 downwards.
GGTCTTACCACATCTTTCCTTCCGTCGCACGTTATATAAGCCTGCACAATCTTGGCCAACTTCGTCCATGGTTCTCCCAATGATGCTGGCTGAACTCCTTTGCCTTTGACAACCAATGTCTATCCGTCATTCTGAAAAATCTTCATGGCTTCTAAAATCCTAATATTTTTCTGAGTCCATATAGTTCCTTGCACTGGTATGCCAGACACCTCTGCAATTATTTCGTCAGATACAGCTATCTTTCTTCCTCTAACCATGGAGAATCCTACCTGCAAGTTCTGTAAAAATTCGGTGGCCACTGCTTCATGGGGTTGTTGCATCCTCATGAAATATGTAATCCACCCCAATATTTCCAAAATTACTCGTGCAGCTTCAGAAACGACTAGCACCTATGGCTCACTATGAATTGGTCATCCTCCCATCGTCTCTGCACTCTATTAGTTCTTTCTAAACACACAGTGATCGCAATAGAACAGCACAGCATGGTGAATTGGAATAATGTCATTGAAAATTTGTTATTCCCTAAAATGCAGGGATTTAGTTCGCATACAGGTAAAGAAATATCGGAATTTGATTTTCATGCAGACATCCGCGCCCCCCTTGATGGATGATAGGTCATCCTCGACCGTCAATTGAGAGAGGCAAGTGTGGCACAACAGTAGTACAACAAGAAAAAGTAGGAGTAATTATGATACATTCAATCAAATTATAGCAATTACTGAAATCAATGCGTGTGATAAATCGGTAATGGATAGAAAATCATTTTGTAAAGATAAACATAAGTACAAATGCGTTATTTACCACTTCAAACTAATATGATCGATTTGTAATGATTTTCATGTATAATAGGTTCGAAATCAAAGGTAAAGGATTCATACTTTCATTTGATATTTTAAATAGAGACATAGGAGAAGGGTTTAATATGACTATTGATGTGTATAAATGTGACTCCAATACCATCAGCAGAGCTCTGTTGCCCATAGGTGTCCATAACCTTGACAGAGTTGCTTTCTTACCCTTGGAACCATTGTCCTTTATTCATACTAAGGAAGTGCTTGTTAAATGTCATAACGGAGGCCATTGTGCTGGTTTGGTGGCCAGATAAATCACAATGCCATTCACCGGGAAGAAGTGAAAAGTGGGCAGGCCGGCTCGTGATGAGACCTCTTGTTCCAAGGACTTCTTAAAAAAAAATTTTAATTGTCCATTCGACCATATCCCTGGTTTGGTGGCCATGATGGGAATGCCACTTCACTGCCTTCCTTATGATCATGGTAGTTTGGCTCTTGATGAGACCCCCTATCCTCCATCTGTAAAATCATAAAATTATTAATGAAATATGTAATTTTTTTTTTTTCATATAGCACTTTTCCTAGTTATTCATAAAGGATGGCTCAACACTCCTTAAGAGTAGGGATGGTGGAAGAAGTCTGAACATCTCAATAGAAAAGAATATGCCCTTATTCCTATTCCATAAACAAAAATCAAAGAAAGTTATAACATATGGGAAGAACCAACATGATAAGGATAATCGATCGGATTAATTCAATGGTAGTAAAACAACAAAATTGTGTTATTGATCATGTCCCTTTTTCCTTTTTTCTTATTATTACTAAAAAATTTTCTTAAAAATGATGATTTCTTTTAATTTGCTGATTACAATAAGCTTGAATTTGTATGATTGTATATGAATGATATGTTTGCCTTTAGAAGAGTCATCAGAAATTCTCAAAATGCTAATCTAAAACAAAAAACAATCCACTCAAAAGGTGTTGTTCCTTTAAAAAGAACAGCAGAAACAATCTGCAGAACTATTGTTCCTTTCGAAAGGAACAACAAAAACACTCTACGGAACTACTGTTCCTTTAGAAAGGAACAGTAAAACTCAAAAAAAATTGAATAAACAGAGTTTTTGAAAAAAAGCAGAATTCCATGAAATAAACAACGAAACTGAAAATAAACGAAATAAACAGAAATTAAAAAAAATGAATTCCCTAAAGCAAACAATCAAATAAATGAACAATCTTTATGTACAAAAATTTAAAAAAAGAGATGATTTAATAAACTGGTGCCGAGGAGGAGTTATCCCCCTCAACCAAAACTTTCATGGTCGAATCTTCCCATAACTGTTGGTAAAAGGATTCCCGGGTAAGCGGTTTATGATACAATCGTACTCGATGACCGTTTACCTTAAAGGAATGCCCAGATCCATCAATGGTAGCTAATGTAATAGTGCCATTATTATGCACTTTTTGTATTTCATAGGGTTCGAGCCATCGTGTCTGGAGTTTTCCTGGAAAATCCTAAAACCTAGAATCATATAAGAGTGCCCAATCTCCTTCGTGGAAGATATTTTCTTTGATAAGGGTGTCATGCCATTTTGCTCTCTGTTGTTGGATTAACGCTGTGTGTTGAAGAGAAGAGAGCCTAATTTCATCTAACTCATTAATTTGTTGTCGTCTTTTAGCCTGTGCTTCATTTAGATCTAGACCCACCTTTTGAGCTGTTCTTAATGTTTGAATTTCAAATTCTATTGGAAAGATGGGTTCTTTTCCAAATACCAATTGATATGGTGAATATCCTGTAGTAGGTCTCCACATTGTTCGATATTCCCACAATGCTTCTCGCAATCTGTAGGCCCAATCTCATCTGTGTGAGGCAACAGTTTTTGTCAATATAGATTCAATTACATTGTTCGTGCTCTCTACTTGGCCATTGGCCTGTGGGTGGTATGGGGTTGTAATCTTATGCTGAATGTGGTAGTTTTGTAGTGTTTCAGCTAATTTATTACCTACAAACTATGGTCCTCCATCTGTGATTATGTCCCTTGGGAGGCCATATTGCATAAATATTTGGAAAAGAAACTGTATTACGGAGTCCTTTGTAGCTTTTGAAAGTGCCTCTGCTTCAACCCACTTAGTTACATACTCGGTTGCAACTAGGATGTATGTTTTTTGGTTTGAGGGAGGGCTAATAGGGCCAAAAAAATCAAGTGCCCAGCATTCAAATGGTTCAATCACTAGTTGAGGGTTCAAACGCATTTCATCAGACTTCCTAGGGTGACCTGCCCTTTGGCAGCTATCACAGGCCTGCACGAATTTTTTGGCATCCTTAAATATGGTAGGCCAATAATAGCATGTTCATAAAACCTTATGGGCAGTTCTACAATTTGCAAAATGCCTGCTACATTGCCCATCATGGCATGCTTTCAAAATATCAAATACCTCGTCCTCTTGGACACATCTTCTTATTTGCATATCTGCCCCTATGTGAAATAGGTAGCCCCCAATCCAAGAGAATCGGGTACTATGCTATATTATCTGTTTTCGTTCATTAAGAGATAGATGTTTAGGTAATTTACCTATTGCCAAATAATTTTCTATATTAGCATACCACAGTGTTCTGACAGTAACAGCGAACAGATGTTCATCTAGGAAGTGGTCTTCAACTACTTCTGTATCTGTTGGCTTTGGCATTCTTGACAGAAAGTTAGCTACAGGGTTCTCTTTCCCAGGTTGATCTTTGATTGTAATGTCAAATTCTTGTAGTAAAATCAACCATCTTGTCACTCTTCCATTTGTAACAAGTTTATTTGCTAAAAATTTAATGGCAGAGTGATCAATATATAGTACTACAGGATACCCAGTTATATAATGTCTAAACTTATTTATAGCATGAACTACAGCTAAAAATTCTTTCTCAGTCACAATATAATTTAATTCAGCAAGGGATAGATGTTTGCTAATATAATAGATTGCATATGGCTTCTTGTCTTCCTCCTACCCGAGTACTACTCCAATTGCTGTGTCTGAGGCATCGGATGAAATTTGGAATGGAAAATTCCAATTTAGGCCCCTCAGCATTGGGGCTGTTGAAACAAGCTTTTTCAGATCATTAAAGACATTTTCACATTTATCTGTCCAAATGAAATCAACATTTCCAGTTAGTGCATATAAAGGTGCAGTTATTCGAGAATAATGTTCTATAATTCTTCTATAGTAACCAGAAAATCCAAGAAAGCTAGGTACCTATGTTTGTGTGGTGGGTGTGGGAATTAACAAGATTATTTGAATTTTAGTTGGGTCCACTTGAATTCCAGCTGCTGAAATATAATGCCCTAAGATAAATCCTTCGGTCATCATCATAAGACACTTTTCATGGCTTAAACAAAGCCTAGTGTCAATACATATTTGCAATACCTTTTCTATATTTTCCAATGCAGGCTCAAAATCATCCCCATAAGGTGTGAAATTGTCCATATATACTTCAAGACCTTCATTTATTAAGTCTGCGAAGATGCTGAGAATGGCCCTTTGGAATGTAGCAGGGGCATTGCATAGGCCAAAGGGTAAGACTCGGTAGGAAAATTTCCCCCATGGACAGGTAAAAGTAGTTTTGTCCTGGTCTTCAGGGGCAATCTGGATTTGATTGTACCCACTGAAGCCATCGAGGAAAGAAAAGAATTTCTTTCCTGCCAATGTGTCTAATACCTGGTCAATGAAAGGAAGAGGAAAGTGGTCTTTCTATGTTGCCTTATTAATTTCACGATAATCTACACATATTCTCCACTTTCAGTTCTTTTTTGGTACCACTACTAATGGAGAGACCCACTTGCTATCAGATATTGGGTAGATGAAATTAACATCCAATAATTTTTGTAATTCAGCTTTCACAATATCTTTGAGGTGAGAGTTTAGTCTTCTTTGGGGTTGGCGAATGGGTCTTGCATATTTTTCAATATAGATGTGGTGTGTACACAATTGAGGGTCAATTCCTTTCATATCGAGGTAATCCCATGCAAAGGCTGCTTTGTATTTTCGTAATAATTGGACCAACTTCTCTTCTTATTCAACAGTCAGATTTTTGTTAATGTTTAGAGTTTTTCTCTTCTCAATTTCTACAATCTTGCTATTGTACACAGAAGTAGTAGGTATTACTTGATCACGAATGTCTTTCAAAGGATCTTCTTCTTCTTTATTATCAAATTTTGCCTTGATCATGTGACATTGTAAATGGGATCTGGTTTGTGGTTTATTAATAAAACTATTAATGATATCATCCTCTGTTTGATCTTTAAAATCAAGAGCATTTTCTACAGTTAGAGGTGATCTCATATTTTCCATAAGATATGATACAGGTTGTTTTTTTGTTTTGATTATTGATAGACTTGGTTGGGTTGGGGGATATAAAGCTAAATTCTTGACATAGTTTCCCCTTGTTATTGTCATGTTGCCTTGTCGACATCCAAGATAAGCATCGGCAGTTGCCAACCAAGGTCTACCTAAAATTAATGGGTGTCCTTCTAGTCGATTCTTTGGATTGATAACCAGGAAGTCAGCAGGGTATTCCCAGGAATCCACAGATACCATTACATCTTGTACTGTACCTTCTGGTTTGACTACCGATTGGTCAGCCAATTCCAATAAGGTTGTTGTTGGTTCTAGCGATGTAATGCCAAGTTTTTAACAGGTGGAGGTTGTTAGGATATTGATTGCTACTCCCAAATCAACTAAGGCATTTGGAAACAATTGCCCATGGATTTGCACTGTCACTATAGGATTTCCTGGGTCTTCATATTTTACAAGTGTTTCCATTCCTGATAATAAGTCAGACAAAGTACCGACTATTTGGACAGTTGGATTGGTGGTTGTTCTCCTCTTTGGATTTTTTATGCATAATTCCTTAATGGTTTTGCATATATAGGAATGTCTTGGATAGCTTGGAGGAGAGGAATTTTTATACACAAATTTTTTAATTCTCCCAGAAGATCAAAATTAGGATGTTCTAATAGGCACGGTATGATTAATCGTTCTGGGAATGGTAGAGAGGAAGTTGTTACTTGTTGTTGACTTTATTGTTGATTTTGTTGTTGAACTTCCTTCTCTTTCTGTAATGTTTGTTCTACAGGTAACGAATCTTCAATATGAACATTATTGTTTCTCTCTGTTTCTACTATGCGCCTAGACCTTAATTGAAGGTCATTGCACTCGCTCAATTCAGTTTCTAATTCTGGGGGTTCCATTATTTGGACAGACTGAACTGGCCTATTTTTTGGGTTTGGGTTGGGCTGGGCTGGGAGTTGTGGTCTTAAGTTGGTTTGGGGGTTTGTATAGGGAGCTGGAAGTGTAGGTTGAGAGAGAGGAATTGTTCCAGCTGGCTTATTTGTAGGTATTTGCCAGTTTGACTTCCAGGCCTGACTCTGGGAAGTAGAGGGGGACCATTGTGTAGGATAGTTATTATTTTGCCAAAACGGTGGGCAGAAAGGAAAGCTAGGCCAATTATTTTGGTTTGTTTGATTTGGCCAAGATGTTGGAGGAAATGGCTGTTGTGACCAATTGGGGAAAGGTGGTTGATTTTTCCACATTCCGCTATATTACTGAGCATTGTATTGAGGAGGTTGAAAAGAAGAAAATGGATCAGTTGGCATACCTGATTGTCGTGGCTGCCATTGTCGGTGCTGATTAAGCAGACATACCACTTCTGATTCTTCTTCTGCCTCCTTATAAACTGCTTTTAGGCCAGGAAGTGAAGGACATCCCTCTGTAGGGTGATCTTTCATGCAAATGGCGTAGAATTTGATCACATCCAACGAGCATTCTTTGTGGCTGTGTTTCTTCCTGCATCTGGGATAGAATATTGCCAAATTTTGTTCTGCTTCTGCTTGCTTTTTTTTGGCTTGCATAATGTCAAACTACGTTGTTAGAGTCCCAAGTATATTTGTTTTAAAATCTTCCATCAGGTTTCCAATATTTGCACGAGTCATACCTTCATTAGAGGTATTATTTTCTCTTGTAACCATATCACGTTCTGCTTATTTTAGCCTTGTGTTGCCCCTCGAACTCCTGATACACAAATCAATAATGTTAGGATAACTTTCCTAATATATATCACCTTTTCCCATAATATTCAATGTTTCAACCCATTGATCTTTCATTCCCCTAATTAATGTGGTTTTCAAAACATTATCAAGTAAGGGTAAAGATGCATAAGGGGATCTCTGAAGATTGTATTGAAACCGTTCCACATATTCTTCCAACGTTTCATTTGGTTTTGCTGTCATTTGGAATATTTCATCTTTTAGTTCCCGAGACCTGCAATAATCTTGATACTTCTTTAAAAATGCAGCTTTCATCTGATCCCAATCAGTTATGACACCCCCACCTAATCCCATAAACCATCGTAAGGCTGCCCCTTTTAATGTTGAAGGGAATAGTTTTAGTTTTTGGCGATCGGTGGTGTAATCATATCCACTGCATAGCACATCGAATTCAAACAAAAACACATCTGGATCTTTTGATGTTAAGCCATGAAATGTGGGAATATTTTGAAGGGGAATGGCCTTCATAGGCACATTGACTGCAGTATCTACTATAGGATATTGCAGCGTAGAGGTTTGCTGGGGTGTATGCTGGTTCTGATTTTGGTTCTGGGCCATTTGATCGAAGATGTGCCAATATCCTTCTGGGATCTCCAAGAAATTTCTAGGCTAACTAGCAGGGACAGGAATGGTTTTGACAGCACTCCCCTTGTCTGGAATAATGAGTATTCCTTGTTGACCTACTGTTTTAGGTGATTCAGGACCTTGGTTTTGAATAAGTTTAACAACACTTCCCTTATCTAGACTGCTTATCGTTTGGGCTACTTTAATAGGAGATTTTGGGTCTCCTGTTTCCCCTTCTCCTTCTCGGAGATTACTAGAGTTCCCTTCTTGAGGGGAAATTATGCAGGGATTCTCAATTTCTTGCGAATCTTGCTCAATTCCCTCTGTTTGATTGTGTATCTCAGCAAAGGCTTCAGATGGTGATTCTGTAGCCTGAAGGGAACTATTAGGTTATCTGGAGATAGCTTTTCTAAACCCTACTGATGGTTGAGATTCAGTTCTTTTAAGGATTCCGTCAATAAAAGTTGTCTGCCCAAGGGTCACCGGTCCCTTAGGTTTTTCAATTATAGGAGGAATTTTGTTTTTCTTATTTGGTCTATTCATTTAAGAAAACAAACCTTAATTCCTACCTAAAAAAAGAAGCTTACCTACTTCTGCTGTGAAGCAGACTGTGAGCAAGTGTGTTTCTTGCCCAGTGCACAGGTTCTTACCTTCCGTCTTTAATACCCAATTCTTCGCAAGCAGAAGAAAATCAGCTATGCATCACTCCTCTGAAATGGCATACACTCTCCCTGGCAACGACGCCAAAATGTTGGGTCATAAAAATGTATCTTTTGAACACATAATTAGCCTACATTAATCATCAATCTGGGAGTGACTTTTTATTTCAAGAGTGTACTCTGTCTGAGGCTACAATTAACTAAGAGTAATGCTATGAAGATGTAGTACAGAATGCTGAATACAATAGTAAACAAATGTCTGTAAAGGAGTCTAATTACAGTGACATAAATGAAAATTCTCTGAAAGCTTAACTACATCAATCTGCAAACCATCGATCAGGGATACAGTAGCAGTAACTCCTTCCCCTAGAAATCGATGCAACCGAAATCACACTGAAACAAGATAACCAATCTGGGAACTTGGAAGTAGTAACCAGTGTTCTCTATAGTTGGCGGTCTTCTACTTAAAGCAATCAAAATGAAAGCAAACTCAATCTTCTTGCTGATGAAATAAACTGAAAGGAACAAAATCTAGAAAGGAATAATAGCTTGTAATTCCTATGCATAATAATTGTAACTCATCTATTTGCTAATCTGAAGCTATGAATCAAAAATAGACAATAAACAGAAATGGAACAACAACATGAATTGAACAACAATTATAATTCTAACGCAATCAAGCAACTAATCTCCACACTCCAATCCTGTCAACAGCCAATACTACACAACAATCAATTATAATAAATCATAAGCCAATAGAACAGTAACTAGAATCGAATATAGAATAGCAAATATTTTATAACGATAGCCAAATAAATGAACAACGAATGTACTTCTTGCAAAGGAATAGATAGTAATGCAATTCTCTAACAGCAGTCAATTAACTCTGTAACCGAAATAAACATTAAACACAACTTCACACAACAGTAAGCAAAGATTAAGAATACAAACATCAAGGTAATTCCACCAGATCCGGGCCCTTAGCGCCAGTGAAATACTGCTAGGCTACTTTAGAACTTAAGAGATAAAACGAAACGCATGTTTGATATTAATCGAACATAAAGTATTACAGATACTATTCTCTCAAAGCCGAGAGTCAATAAACAATATTACAGAAGAAATGTCTTAATATGAGAGCTTCTGACCAACTAACTGACTCCCTCATCACTAAAGGGCATTGCTTTATATATCAGACCCTGACAGACAAGACAAGGAATAAGATGAGTTTGAACAACAATCCCTCATGATTGAAGGATCTTGAGGGATTCGCTTCCCTTCGTTTAGTTATCATCTTGTTTACTTTGACCGAAGTTGAGCTATCCCCTGCCTTTTCTTGGCAATTCGTTTGGATCTCCTTGCCTTCGGCTAGATGTGGTTTAACGCTGATGGAGCAACAGTTACATTGATCTTAGCCTTGCCTTTGGTACAACTATTCACTTCGTCTAATTCCTATTTTATCAACAAAAAGCAATCTTTAGTCATCTTTTTACAATAAACATAAACCTTTCCAATTCTATCATAATTCTTATAATAAGTTACCTTTATAAGGTAAAAAGGAGTATGTCTATAGTAAAAGAATGAGAAAATAAACAATGATTTCATACCTTTTTCACTGCCCAACACCAGCTGACATAACAATGTGCCCTAGAAGTGAAAATCGAGAACTATCTTTCCTTCCAAGAGAATTTAGTATGTTTTGCAAAATTCTGGATCGCTCTTGTAAAGATGCATCCAACCCTTAGTCTTGTGTCCACAAGATTCAATCACAATGGTCAATGCCATAATCGGTGGCCGACTAAGAAAATCTGCAATAATATTGGTGCTACCCTTCTTATACTTGATGTTAAAATGGAGCTATTGCAGATATGTGTACCACTTCTGATGACGATCATTCTGCAACTTTCTTTGTGTCTCTATGAACTGCAACGATCGGTGGTATATGTAGATGACGATTTCCTTCCCCATAATGTAATGGTTCCATTATCAGCATGCCTTCATAATGGAATACATCTCTTTGTCATAGGTGGGATACTTTTGGATTGTGTCTGAAAGTGTCTCAGTGTGTTATACCACTAGACGCCCCTGTTGAGTAAGAACTGCCCCGATAGCATAGTCAAAGGCATCTATCTCAATCTCAAATGGTTGTTGCAGGTCTGGTAAGGTGAGCACTGGCACAGAGTAGAGGCGATGCTTCTATCAGAAAATTCCTTCTGCAGGGATTCAAACCAGAATAACTTTTCTTTTGCTCCACCCTTTGTGACTTGACTCAAAGGCCAAGTGATATGAGATAAACACAACACGAACCTGCAGGAGAAATTGGAAAGACCCAAAAAGATGCATAGCTTTATTAGAGTGGCTAGGGCTGGCCAATCTCAAATAAATTGTATCTTGGCTAGGTCCACATGCATACCCTGAACATCAATGATGTACCCAAGATATTGAACCTAGCTCATACCAAAAGTGAATTTCCCCAAATTGGCACATAAACTGTCTCTTTGCAGGGATTTGAGGACCTGTCGAATATGGTGTAGGATCTCTTCCCAACTCTGGTTGAAGATCATGATGTCATCTAAGTACACTACCATGAATGAGTTGTTCAAGGGCCACAAGATCTCATCCATCAACATCATGAAGGTTGTGGTGGCATTCATCAACATGAAAGACATGACTATCCATTTGAAAAGGCCCTCCTTGGATTTGAAGGAAATATTCCACATACCAGAGGGTTTGATTGGAACCTGGTGATAACCATACTTCAAATAAAACTTGTTTAAATATCTGGCCCCCTTGAGTTGGTCCAGAAGGTCATCAATCTAAGGGATTGGAAACCTATTCCGGACAGTGAACTTATTCAACACTCGATACTCAATATAGGGTCTCCAAGTGTCGTATTTCTTCTGTACCAACATGATCAGGCTCCCAAAAGGTGATGAACTTGGCCTAACGTTCCCTTTATGCAATAGCTCCTGAATTTGCCTCTTAATTTCATCGTTCTCCAGAATAGAGCATCGGTAGATCGATTTGTTGGGCAGCCATTAAAGAACTTTTGAGGTCTAAAATGGACTTCCTAAGAAAAATTTATAACAAAATTAAACTATATACAAACCAATAGGATTCAAGATGATGATTTTAACCATGGGGGGTGATTCACCATTTTTGGGGTGAAGAAGTAAAAAGATTAAAAATTAATAAAATAATAAAACTACTTTTTCAACTTATCTCCCTAAGGTTTTACTCAAATTTCGAGTGGGAGTAGTCGTTGGATGAAAATTTTAATTCCTCGTCCAAAGAGTACCCATGTTTCATACTTTCGATGGACCCTTCTACCCGGAAAATGAGAAATACATGAAAAACCGAGATTGCAATCATGTTTTTTCATGTATTTCTCATTTTCGTGTAGCAGGGTTCATTGAAAGTAGGAAACATGGGTACTCCTTGGATGGGGAATCAAATTATGCATCCAAAAAGTGTCCCCTCTCGAAATTTGACTAAACCCATAGGGAGATAAGTTGATAATATGAGTTGAAAAAGTTTTTTTTTTTTGTTTTGCCTCTAAATTTTGGTGCTGTAATCTAATCTTATTTTATTATTTCCAATATTATTTTATAATTTTATAGGAGGCCCATTTTAGACATCAAAATTCCCCTAACGGGCATGCCCAGGGTCATATCGATGGAGTGTTTTCCTTATAGTGGAGGGGTACCCCTGTGGGTGAGGTGAAGATGTCCCTATACTCCTCCACGACCTTGTCCATTTGTTGTTTTCGTGTGGAGGAGCCATGTCTAGAGGTTGTGGATGTGGCCACAATATTCTTTTTGCCTTAATGGTGAATGCTAAGGAAGAAAAATTTCCCAATCTGGGAAATGTTCTTACTACATTGCTTTGTAGAGATAAAAAAGATGGTGATATGTGTTGCTACCTCCGGTATCTTGTATAAATTGTTTACCAAAGAAATAATAACAATGTGGGGCCTAGACTCATACACAACATGACACTTTCACAAATATAGTTGTCCTAATAATACATCACCAACTTCAAGAAGAGCAACATCACACAATACCTCATCTGTGAAGGGTTTGATGTTATAGGGAAGGTGACACTGTTGGATGACACAAATATATTTTTCTTGGTGAAGCCACCCAATGGTGTACCTTTTTAGGTGTGGTGTGGTTAGTAGGCCCAACTGCTTCACGATCTCTACTGAAAAGAGGTTATTTTGGCTTCTATTGTAAATAATGAACTGCAACGGAGAACCCTTCACCCACATCTATGAGTGGAAGAGTCACTCCCCCTCCTCTGGATCTTTGGACTCAATATACTAGATCTTGGTGGTGGAAATGGTGGCACTGGGCTCCACATCAATAATTTTCTTCCCTTTTTCATTCCCCTTGTTGGGTTTTGACTCAGATTCAGAACATGGATCTGATTCAGAAGCCTTCAGCTCGACCACTAGTGATTGCTTTGATCGACACTCTTGTTGTGAATGGGGCTCTTATGGAACTCACACCATTTCCTTATGTCCTTTTTCTTTATGGTGTTTTTCTTCGCTTGCGACTTCATTGGGTTTTCCTAGGTCACCTCGCCTTGGATTTTTCCTTTTTTCTATGATTTGTGGGCACCTTTCCCTTGCTTCAGATTTGCAGATCCAAAGTCTCACTTCTTCTATTTATATTTCTTCTCTATCTTGGCAACATGTCAGTAGGCAGTGCCAAGAGAGGAGATGTCCAGGAACTCCATCTCATCTTATATGTACTTGTGTAGATATTCATGTTACTTGAGTTCAAAATTCCACTTAGAATCTTTGGTACCCAACTTTGTGCAAATGCTGTGAAAAATATTTGTGAAATATGACACATCTTGGTCCCTTACCTGCTGCAACATGGCCCACTTTATGTATTTATCTTCATATCTCCCAGCAGGGTAATATTTTTCCTTGATGGCATCTCAAAAAAAATTCCAAGTGAGTGCGATTGAAAACAATGAGTGTTCCCTCTCGTCCTTCTATTCACATTAGGTTTCCCACCATTCCTTGACATTGGGGGCGGATTTGAGGAATTCAAAAGTAATATTTTCCCAATTGGAAATATCATGAACCGAAAAATATCCTTCCAACATATTTAACCATCTATCTATAGTTTCTGCATCTATCTAGCCTTCAATATAGGAATGTCAAAGTTGACGTGTACCTTAAAGGGAGTGATGCCTCGAGAGTGGCTGCTAGATGAATATGTGTCATATGTGGCTAGTCGCCGAAGGAACTAGGAAAAGTTATCCATCATCACTTTCCTTTGTCGCTCAAGGGCTTCCTCAAACAATATTTTGAAAGGATCTCCTGCTCCCTCATCTTTCTTTTCTTTTTCCATGGGAGTTCGTCAGGGTGTGCAAGGTTGGTCTTGAAAAGGTTCAACAAGTTCAAGACCTAACACCTTATACCATGACCTTGTTGGGGACATGCAAAGAAAAATAGAGAAAGAGCAGAACGCTTTGATACTACTGATCCAAACTTATGCAGGAACACAATAGACTACATATATAAACATAAACAGAGAGATACATCAGAATTAAATTTTCTTTCATTTAATATCAAAGTATTGAAAGATGCTTACAAGAAAAATGAAAATAAACTACCTCGAGCGATGGTAGCTTATCTCTAAGACGAGATGTGGTGGCTAAATGCCTTTCAAATATGTTACAATGAGGCTCAAGGGAAATTTTATTATTGAAAAACAAAGGGAAACCCTAAACAACAAAAACTCTAACCCCAGGAGATGGAACACCAAGAGTTTATGGGCCCTGTTGGGGTTAGTTGGGCAGCCAACTTCTCGGAGTCGTAACTTGGTCATATGATATCTGTTTGGTGTGTAGGATACCTTGTTGGAATTATCTCTCTGAGTACTACATACTTTGCAGCAAGCCCATTCCCTATGACCCTAGTGGCTATGGGCATGCTATGGACCTCAAGAAACATCGTTTAGGGGGTCTAAACCGTTTTGGAAGTTGAGGACCTGAAAAAATGCTAAAAATAGTAAATGTTGTTATAATCAAGGAAATTGATGAAACCAAATGGAAGTCTAGGTGGAATAGGTGGGTTGCCACCAATATCCACCTGGACCAGTCCTCTCCCCTTAGGAAGCAATGATCCCCATTACATGCACAACCTTCATGAGGTGAGGAAATTTCTATTGAACCTGGTCCCTGGTAAACCACTTGCCCTGATAAAGGCGTTGGCCTCCTTTGACAACTCGATATAGTTGGATCCTCTCCTGGTGAGTGTTCTTGATATTTTTTTCCATGATCCTATCAGTTGTGGCATGTTTGATCTATTTTTGGTTGAGCTCTATTGGTCTCAGATTCTTACCAATGTTAGATGTGTCCAATAATGGGGGAAATTATGGTTGCAGCCATTCCACATTAAATACTGGGTGTGGCACCCGATGTTGATCATGGAGCTGCTTGTGCTTATCATTGGCTCTGTCCAATATGTCGTGGACCTGTTGGAGGATGTGTTGAATGTGCTCAATGAAGTTGTTAGCCTTGTGAGCTTAGGAATGGACATGAGCCGAATATTTGTGAGTACCTGCAAATGGTATGTCCTATCAATGAGACATAGTGGATGGAATCACAATCCCACCTGAAAGGGGCTGTGACTAGTTGAGAAATGGAGAGATATGTTGTAGCTATGCTAAACATAGGGGATAATTTCATCCTATGTGCATGGGTTATTTGAGTATTACATGCACAGAATGTGCATGATCATCCTATTGACGACCTCTATTTAGACATCAGTTTGGCGGTGGAAGGTTATGGATTTAGTGAACTTGTTATCCAGCATCGACCAGAGCCTTGACTAAAATGTGCTCAGGAACCTGTTGTCCCAATCTGAGATAATAGACTGTGGGATCCAAAAATTTACCCTAAATCATTCAAAGAAGAGATTAGCAGTGGATTTTTTTCTGATACTCTTCTTGCAGACTGCCAAAATGGAGATCTTAGAGAATCCGTCGACAACCAAGAAATCATAGTCATTTTCATGCTTAATAGAAGGAAGTCCTGACATGTAATCCATGGATATGGATTCCAAAGGCTGACTAAGAGTAGGAAGAGGAGTATATAGGCCTTGATTCTTTATTTTTGGTTTGGAAATGGCACAGGAAGTGCAGGATGTAATGTACTTCCCAACATCTTGTCGAAGGTTCAGCCAATAAAATACTTCTGCAGCACTACAAATATTTTCTCTGCTCTAAAATTTTCAACAACCCAACTATAGTGTGCCTCCAAAATAATATTGGCATGCTCACTTGAAGGAACATAGAGGTGTCCTAGGTGGGATAACAGTGTGCCCTAAAGGTGAAAATCAGGAACTTGCTTGCCTTCTAGGAGCATATGTCATGTGTCACTGAATTTTGGATCACTTTTGTAAATATGTGTCCACCCTGAAGTCTCATGTCCAAACGAGTCGAGAAAAGTGGTCAGTGCCATAACTGGTGGTCGGTTGAGATAGTCTGCAACATTATTAGTGTTGCCATTCTTATACTTGATGTCTAAATGGGACTGTTGCAGATATGTGAAACACTTCTGATGGCAATCGTTTTGTAACTTTCCTTGTGTCCATATGAACTGCAGGGGTCGGTGGTCTGTGTGGATGATTGTTTCCTTCCCCAGGATAAAATGCTTCCATTTTCGGCATACATGCACAATGGAACAAATCTCTTTTTCATAGGTGGGATACTTTCAGACTGTGTCTGAAAGTGTCTCACTGTGATATGTGTTGAATTTCCATGATCTTTGGATCTAGGATAAAATATTAAAATCCCTTACGCTACTAAACCAACAATATCAACAAATGTACTTTGCACAATGGAATATAAATAGTAGTAAATCACACATGCACAAGTGTAGAAAAAGTTTTACAAAATTTAATACAAATATGCACAACAACCCAATCTTCGTTATATTAAACGAATTGAATATTACAACAGTATAGGGCTCCCTTACAAGGGATACGAGAATCAAGATACAATGACAATGCCACTGCAGTCTCTATGTTGTATCTCTTCATGTCAGTCCTTCGCTCCCTATCTACTCTCTAGCTGCCCCTTAGTCCATCAAGAAACAAGACATAGAGTTTCTACAAGGGCTGCCAAATATCACTGTTGCAAGTCGCTTCTGCTACAATGACCACGGGCGGATCCAATCTGCTCTTCTAGGTTGGCCAATAACTGAGCTCCAATCTTCCTTCAAGCATTTCACTAGTCCATCAATGTACTCAACAATAGGCTCATCAACTTCAACCAAACTTCACTTGTCAAACTCCCTTTAGGATATCTTTTCAAGGGCTACTTTGGTCACTTTCTTGTTGCACTCCACCAACCACTAAGTGCCCATCCAATCACTATGAAATATTCTCCTAGGAGGGGATTCTAACTACCAAATTTAGCCCTCCAAATGGATCTCATAGGCTACAACATTCCACACAATAGGATTGATCCATTAGCAAAGAAATAAACATGAAATCATCCACATACATGTTTTCATGAGCTTTAACACCTATTGTAGAATGTCAATCTAGTTAGGGAATCGTTGCAGTCTATGACAATCCTCTTTAACCTACCCTACAGTCACTTTTACTCCATGGCTTGCCTTCTCTTGCTTGTTTCCTCCCATGCTGCCATGTTCCTTTCCCTTTCACTAGGTAATAGGCCTTACAGCCCCCTCCAGTAATCTTATTACAGGACTACAGTGCCTCTGTTGTCCCATTGAGCCTGCGGCCCTCAGAAAACAAGAAGTAACCACCATGAAATGTGTACCACACTACACATAATTCACTTGACTAGCATCTACTACACCTCGGCCTTCTCCAACCCAAAAAACAGACCACAAAACTTCCCTTGTGCTCCTTTTCCATCTCCCTTTTGTGCTACGGCTACCTCAGGAGATGATATATCTATGAAAATTTTCTCATTAGATGATATAAAATGATCTCAGTTCACCTCTATTTATATTAAACAAGTAGGGCTTCAATGAATCCTTTTCTATTATAAATAATCCAAGCCGACTTGTAAAAAACATGACAATGGCATTCAAAAATTATTATCTCAAGATGTAGAACTCCAACTTGAGTGACACATGTTGTGTTGTTTTAGTCTCAACATCCTCTATCACCTCAAATTTTCTCACTCTCAAATTCTAAAAGGTTTCGGCCCAACTCCTTTGGCTAAAAAATCCCAACCTTGGGTTCCAAGACCACAAGTGACTCTTGTGGTGCTCCAACCTCCAAACGATGAACCCTAGGTCTTGGAGTACCATTGAAGCTACTAAAAAATCAAGACTCCCTATTAGCGAGGGAGGTAATTCCAAGACTAGGAAGTAACTCATCATCATTATCACTACTCGAAACGCTCTCCCAACTCTTGCCTCTCACAACTGTAGCAATCCCTGTAGTATGAACTATGCCTCTCTCAGAAGTGTCGTTGTCACTGGAAGCTTCTTGCTTCTTATTTTTCCCGTCTCACTTTCTAGTCCCTCCATGATTCCTTCTTGGAAGATGTAGAAGCACCCTTGCTTCCCACTTACCACACTCTCTTCTTGGGTTGCAAATTCTCCCTCTGAATATGCAAACTCCCTCTAGAACTCGACTCCACCTGAGCCTCTAAAACCTGGACCTTTTTCTCTAGAACCTGTACGTGTACATCTAAAGCTTGCACCTACAAATTCTCATCTCAAACTTATACCATTTCCTCCTACTTCTTCTTTCCATGATCCATAGGCTTGCCCTTTAGCCTGTATAGATCATGCTCTCTAATTCCAATCACAATTCCTGCGTATATAGAGCCTTGGGTCCTGAGTCTTGCCTTCCCATCCTAGAATAAGACCTCAAACCCCTTATTCTCAATCATCAAAACAAATAAAACTTTTTATCTAAATCCTGGTACAAATAGTACATCCTAGATCCGCATCACCCATCTTATCTCCATCCTGAATGGCACAACTCTTGATCCTAGGATCTCTTTCTGAATCTTGTTGCCCAACACCATGTGCAACTTCGAGTCCCATTCAGCTAGAGTCTCAAACACCTCCTGTGACCGTGTCATATGTTTTGTCGTTCTACTGTCCACATACAATCCATCCTCATCGATGGTACCCTTCTAGAAATGAGATATCATAGCAAAGTACTCCTCTTTCAACCTCTTGGTGATATCATCTATCTGAGAAGAAGTAGCAACACTGAAAACCCACTTCCATTTCCTCTTCTCTTCATTTCCCGTCCTCTTCTTCAATGGACATCTTAACGAAAAATGACCCATCTCGCCACAATTTAAACTCTTGACTTTACTCAAGTCCTTCTTCTGCTTACCCTTCATTCATGCTGCAAGTGCTAGATCATCATCTGATCCTTCTTCTTCTCATGAAGATCCTCGTCTCGCAATTATTCTTGAATGAAGTCGTCCCACAACCTATTCCAATCTTGCAAATTCTCTTTGGCAATTATTCCCTTAATGAAGGGCTTCCATTCCACGATGAACCATTTCAAAGCACTCTTAAACATATCAATATCTGAAATAGTCACACCGAACACAACAATATAATCTTTGACCTGCGACAATCTCGTTAGACACGAAGTCACTCCTTCACCCTACAACATCTTAGTGGACTCCAACTTATCCTCCAATACCAATACCCTATTCTCATTCTTATTCTGGAACAAATTCTGAAGATACATCCACATCTCATATGTAGTGTTCTTCCGAGACAAATGTGGTATTAGGGGATCCTTCACACCGTAAATGATGATCAATATCTCCCTCATATCCAAATACTTGTAAATTTCCAACTCTTTAGGGCCAGTTGGCTTCTTGATTTCTTTCTCGGTGAACTCCAAGATTGTGTTGACTTTCAAGACCAACTTGATCCTTTCCTTCCATGGACTATAGTTGGAAAATCCTTCCAACCTATCCTCATGCTGGAGACTAGCCTACAACTTCGACATTGTTGTGAGCCCTTCACCTACAATGTTACTAACTTCCTCGTAGAAAAATGGAAATATGATGTGTAACAGAGGGAAAACAATAACAAATATAGAACACATCACCACTGATTTTAGATCAGGATCCAATGAACATGCTTTTCATATTAGAAGAGAAAAACCAATCACATACATCCTTTGTCCAATGACTTTATATCAGCAAGAAACCATCTCCCAACCTATTTTACACCTACTACTCACAGAACTCCAGCTCGATGAAACAACTTACAATCAGTGTTTTTACAATGATCAACCAACCAACATTTACAATGTATCTCTTACGAGTTTTTATAGGTGAAAGAGTGGTGGTAGTGGTAGATGGAACTTAAATGATGCATTAAAACAGAGGGAGGAGTGTTTCTTGAAGCCCATTCTGTTTTAATGTCTTCACATTAACTTCAGTATTGTTTGGATGAATTCGGGGTCTTTGTCAGTCTGGTAATAACTCCAAGGGTATGTTTCTTGGAGTACTTTCTGGCTGCAGTACTCTGTTTATCTTCTGTGGCAAGAAAGAATGAAAATCTGACATTCAGGTCTTCCATGCTTATAACTAATGCACTGACAGTTTTAGGACTTCTGTCAGGGTGATAGTCTTCTCAGGAGCTTGATGGAGAATAAAAAATACTGTGGGAACTTGTCCTTTCTTGGGAAAGAACGTTTTGCTGATGTGGAAATGCTGATATGGCTTGTTTCATGTGTTTTAGGCCTCATTAGGCCTCCTTGATCATTTTTAAGGTCTTCAATCTGTATCTTCATCCTTTAAACATTGGATTACAGTATTAATTTTCAATAATAGGCTTTTATCCCTTAAATCTTTCACTGATACTCTTTGCCGCTTTTCTTTTGACTGTTTGTGTGACTGACAGGTTTTAATGGCGCTGGAGGGCTTTAATCAGGGTTAGTGACACTGATTTTTTAATGAAATACATGATTAAAACCTCCTCAAGTGTCTTCCCTGTGATCTTCGGCTCTAAAAATGAAGTTTTGCGCTCAGTATCACCATGATAGTGACTGTGAAAAGGAATGACTTCACCATCTGTAACCCTGCAAAAACACAACAAACCTGTTATGAAAAAACCTATGGGAGTGGGAGGAACGTTGTGGAGGCCCATGGAGAATGGAGAGAAGCGATGAAAAAAAGTGGTTGCAGTGAAGAAATGGGTGAAAATCGTGGTGGAATGATGAAAAACTGAGCTGATGAAGGTTCGGGGCATCGTGAGCTATGGACCGTCGGATTAGAATAATCCTCAGCAATCGACGGTCGAGATTAGTCAATGAAGTTGTTTAGAGGGTGGATGGATGAGAGATGAGATTATATGAGGGCCATCATATTGAAATGATCGACGGCTGAGATCTTCGAAAGGAAACATTGGGAAGGCTGATGAAAAAAAAACAATGGGAAATGCGATGTAATGTAGGCCATTAGATCTCAGAGATCGATGGTCGGGATCAGACGAGAAATTACACTGTTGAGGATAGACGGTAAGGCGGAAAACTAGCAGCGGTTTTTGCAAAATGTTTGGGCGGTATGCGGTTTTTTTAAAAAGAAATTCGATTCCATACATTTTCTAATGCGTGTCCTCCCTAATACCGCCCATTTCGCAAAACTTTTTGGTGTTAAACTGCTGTCGTGATAGTTTTGCAAAACTGAATGCCAGCCGTCAGATCTCTTGGTTTTGATCGGATGGTGCAGAAAAACTCCGATGGGGAAGATGCACGGATGAGGAGAGTGGTGGAGCCCGCTTTGAATTTGTTGCGTAGCGGGTGTTTGGGCCATCAGATTCATCTCCAACCATTGGATCTGTAAAAACGGATAGTTGAGATTCAATCAGAGAAATGTTTCGGGCCTGGTGGACAGACAACAAATGGGCGATGCGATTAGATCCTGACCGTAGGATAAAAAAAGATCAACGGTGGGAATCGAATTGGAGGTTAGGGGGAGAAATGTTCATCGCATCGGAAAATTTCAGAAGAACAAAGGAAAAGTGGGAAAGGAAAACTCCGATTTTGATTCGCGATTGGGCCTTAGCGCTTGGTCGTAGCGCAGGTTATATGGGGGAGGGGCCGAAGGGAATAAGCCCTTAGAGGCTTAATTCTTCAAAATGCGCGGAGAATTGTTTAGAAGGGGAAAAAGGCCTTTTAAGGGATTTTGTGGCTTTTCAGGGCCCAGTTACCAGGCTAGGGACCTATGAAGAATAGGGCTAAGCTATATAAGCCCTCAGGGGATTAAGCCTGTTATAATGTAGAAAGGGTGTTTTTAGGCCAAAATTAATGCTTTTAAGGCCAAATGGGGGGTCTCGGTAGGCAGAAAAAGGGATTTTAAAACCAAATAAAGGGAGCTATAAGGTTTAAAAATGGAATTTTGTTGAGGTGGAGGGTTGATGAAGGGATTTTGAAGGAATTTTTTGAGGGGAAAAGGGATGAAAAATGGGAATTTTGAGGGAATAAAATGGGGCAGAATGGAGGCCTTTTTGAGAGCATTTTCTTTCACAAACAGTGAGGCTTATCAAATGGAAACAATAGTGAATATTTTTTCAAAGGAAATAAGACACTTTGAGGCTTCAAGAATGATATATTTTCAAAGAAAATGTCTCTCTTGAAGGCTCAGAAACATTTTAGCCGCCTGTTTGCTATGCCAAAATTTTATAGGTGGCTAACAGTGGCTCCACATGGGGATGGCATCTTCTTGAAGGTGTCAAGAACTTCATAAATAATCCTTTGGAAGTAGACCAGATGCCTGATCCTTGGCCATCTTTCTGTTCTCTGATCAGCTGCTACAAACATGATGGATATTAAATCAGCAGAAAATATTCTCCCAAACAATCTACCTACCCATCCTACAGTCCTAACATTTTTTCTTCAAGGTGCATTTAGACTTGCAGACCTTCTTCATCATTTTTTATTGAAAACAGAAAACTAATCTAATTCTACCCTTATTCCTCCATGAGACCAGATTAAACAGTTGTCCTCATAGTTTCTCTACCTAAACTACAATCTGCCAGGATTAAACTGTCTGACAGATTTCTTTCTCTACATTCTAAAACAGAAATTTACATACAGTCAAAACAGGATTAGACTATCTGATTTGCTGTGGGTCCATGGCATAAAGATAGCTGCCCATGAACTAAACTTTGCAGAAATTAAAAACAAAATTTGAAGGCTTTCAGACCTGAAAATCACCAACATCCTTCCCTCTTCTTGTGTCTCATATTTTGAGCTTTTTAGAGTCACCTTCTCTCTTCTTTTCAGCTCTAGTTTTGGTCTTGTTAGAGCTGTTCTTTTTCTTCTTGCTGGTTCAAGTTTTGAGCATATCTGAACCTTTCTTCTTCTTCTTTATTTTTCTTTTTCTAAATTTTTCTTCAAATTAAAGTCAACAACTAACTAAATGCTCACAGGCTGAGCTTTATTGAGATTCCTACCTACCCTAATCTAACTTGGGAATCTTTGTTGTTTTATATGATACAATAGTGCCAGTGCAGCTACTTAAGCATTAGCAACAAAGGGTAGAAAATCTGACTACTTGTCAGAGAGAACCACAGTGTACTTTGAATGTGGGTCTTCAAAACCAAGGCCACCTCCAGTGATGACCACTCCTAATGTATCTGGCTCTTGCAAAGGATCAATGCTTGGGAACTTGAGTCAATCAGGGCCTCCATATATTCTGCCATAGGATCAATGAACACATGATATAAAATTTCTTCTTTTAGGCCTTCCATGACTGGTAGGCTATCTGTATCCTTGACAGCTTTGATCACTGCATCTTCAGTGTGGCTCTTGAAGGCCCAATCACATTCTTCCTGCACATCAACAAGTAGTGTGATTCCTTCTTGCTTAGGGGGAGGGAGACTCTCCAAAAATGATCTGGGGTCCCTAAATTGGTATGATTGTTCTTGTGACTTCTACACTTCAATTTCAGCTTCATACCTTTGAACCACCAAATCTATAAACATTTTCTGAAGCTCAGGTCTAGCATTGAATTTCAAGCTGAGAAGGATAGCCTTTGGAAGGTCCTCCCATTCAAGTTCTGCCAGGTCACTTGATATTATATAACGACACTGTGCTATGAAACTTGACTACATTTTTGTAAATTGTTCAGAGTCTTCCATTAGAGAAGTGACTTGGTCTTTGCTGTGCTGAGATGTGGAGAAGCCACTATGCTTTAATATGGATGATGTTGTGATGAGAATGGTCTCCCAGTGGAGTCTTGTGAAAACAGAGATAATCAGCAGGCCTACTGATCACCAATGGAATCTTTTAGTCATTTAGGAACTGTGGAGTCGCCAGGTGGAAGGTTTAGAATGTTTCGAGAAGATTTACCGTCCACCACAGTGATTAACTACCAAACCAAGGCTAATTTGGTCTTCCTTCCCCAATGGAGTCGCCATTATGTTGTGGTTCCTGTGTTTTGGCAGGTTTGGCAATACCAAAAGACAAGACAACATCAAACCACTTTGGGATCTCAGGATCTAGCCCTCCTATATCCAGAGAGGGATCTCTCTATAGAAGGCAAAGAAATATATATCTTTGAAGTTCAATTTAAGCTATTAGGCTAGTTATAGGGCACAAAGGTTGTTGTTTTGTTTTTGTTTGTTTGGTTGGAAAAAATGAAGGAAGGGTTCAATGTAAGGTAGAGGAGTGAGTAGCAAAGGATTTTGGCAATGGGAGATAATTCAAAGAAAACACAAGTCCATTGGGAAATGGGGTCATAAAAGGGTTTACTTGCAATTCAAATATCCAAGGCTTTCAAATGGGCTAGTCATCTAAATCAGAGGATCTCTTAAGATGATAGTATGGGATGAAACAATAGGAAGTGAAGGTGAATGACAAGTGTTAGCCCCCTATAAATTTTCGACAAGCAAATAAGGGGCTAAGATGTTTCTGAGCCTTCAAGGAATGCATTTCCCCGGAAAACACATCATCCTTGAAGCCTCCTTGTGCCTTATGTCCTCTGATAAATTCCCTTCTGCTGATTCCCATCATAAAGCCTCTTTGTTTGTGAAGAGATGCCCAAAGGCCCCCTTTTCCCTATTATTTCATTCCCCTAAGCCTTTGTTTTCTATCCCCTTTGTCTCCCCTTCTTTTTCCCCACTTGCCTTTCATTTCCCCTCAAAATCCCCTTTAAATTCTTTCCCCTACCCTTTGTAGGCCATCTTCCCCTTTGTTCCCTTATTACTTCCCTTCCTAACCTTCAGATCACTTTAAAGGGACAAATACCCACTTTCCTATCTTAATACAGGCCTTGGACCCCTCTTCCCCTCTTTTCCGACTTCCATCGCGTTATAAACCATTTTAATACAAAATATGCGTTTATAGCCTTCCCCCTTGCATACCCCGCTTGTTTGTTATAAACTTTATTATAAAGTTTATATCACATTATATAACCGCCGCCTATCGCAAGTCGCGCATCGCAGTTTCGTTCACTTGTTCATTGGATCCATCACAAATATTTGCGATGCGATGGGATCGCATCGCAAATATTTGCGATGCGACCATCGCTCGATCGCATAATCGTACCGTCGCATTATCGCATTCTCACTTGTCCGTTCGAGTGATCCATCGCAAATATTTGCGATGCGATCCGATCGCATCGCAAATCCTCCACCATTGATTCTCGTGCGAACCCAACCGTCATCGCATTCCCAACCGTTTCCCCTTCCTCGATCGCAATCGCAAATTATAAGTATGCAATCCCCCCTCGTCCATCACGACTGCGATTCCCCGCCTAAACCTTGGCCAACCATTGGGTTTAAGATCCAACAGCTCGAAGCAAATCGCCACCCGCCTGTGGCTGGGTTCCTCCTCATCGCATGTCACTGCCTTCCCTTCGCATTCCTTTGCATTTTGTCACCATTGTTTGGTGAAAGCCTCCATTCCGTCGCCGCGCCATCATATTTTTCGCCCTCCGCTCCACCGGTCTTCCATTGCATCGATTTTCCTCACACAGTTGTGATTTTTCCTGCAGAGTACAAGGGTTGAAACACCACCATAACTGCACAGTATGGAGGCGACCGCAAGTTTTCCACTGTCAGAGGCAAAGAATTTAATGAAGGGCAGGTGTCCACACCGGCAGAATGTCTTCGTCCGAAGAAGGATGAATTGCCCCTACCACTTGATTACATGTCGTGCTCCAGAGGAGATCTCCACTCAGGACGCAATCCAAGGAGATCCGAGCATTTGCTGCTCAAGTACGACGGACCAGTCCATTTTTCATTACCATTTTGTTTATTCACCAAAGGTACTACACCAGGATGCATCTGAAACATACCGGGAATTAATGAAGCCTGACGAAGACCCTCCTTTTCTCCAAAGAGTGCCAAAAATTAAGGCTCAGAGTTCCAAACAGAATGGGCTTCGGCCCTTTCCTTCTTTTCTGAATTTAATGTTATATTTAGTGTTCTACCTACTTCCTCTGCTCTTTTTCAGCTATAAAAACTATGAGGAAGTTGTTGTAAAGGTGGTTGATGAGTTATCAGAGAAATATAAGCAGTTCCTCCTAAAATAAGAACTCTGTGTATAATTGTAACGTAGGCCGAGTGAGATGTATTCAGATTAAGTGACCAAATTATTGGCTATGTTGTACCTGATTGGTGTTGATATTTAATATAATGAGCACATTCCTTTGGATCCTGATCTAAAGCTGCGGTGATGTTTTCCTATCTCTGTGTTTATTTCATTTCATTTCAGTTCTTCTAGCTCGCATCAGAAATTTGGCGTAAGATTCACCCATGTTAGGTGCCTTATGTTGCTGCTCTCCCAGCCCTATATGTTTTCTACTTATATGTGTATCTGAATATTGATTTCAATAGATTTAACCAGTGTAGTGGATGTTATTGCCTGCTCTCTGATGTATGAATTAAGGAAATCCATGTTTAGATGTTCTTGTTGGGATTTGATCGAATGTGTTGAGAACACTGGGAGGTCTAGAGCTTTGTCCCTGCCTCACTAGGATCTTTCCATTCCATTAAGCCTGTCTAAGATCCCTCGTGCTGCCCCTGATTGTGTTCAAGAAGGTCTGGAGTTAAATGACCTCTGACTTGATCTATAGACAGAATTGGACGGTTCTTCTCCTTTCATCTTCAGTCCTTAATGTTTCATTCCTACTGTCATCTTTAGGATCCAAGGCTTTAGATGACTAGCCCAACTGAAAGCTTGCATGTTGAATAGCAAGTAAATCCTTTCTTGACTCCATTTCCCAATGGACTTGGTATTCCCTTGACTATTTCTCCTCTGTCTATATCCTTTGTTGCGCGGCCTTGTCTTATGACGAACCCTTCCTTCCTGATTCTCAACAACCAAACTCTAAATCAAACAAACAAACCCTGTGCCTATAACTAGCCTAATATCTTAAACTTGAGCTTCAAAGCCATATGCCTTGACTATTATAGAGAGATCCCTCTCTGGACCTAGGAGGGCTAGATCCTAAGGTTCGAAAGTGGTTCTATGTTGTCTCATCTTTTGGTATTGCCAATCTTGCCAAAACATGGGAACCCCAACATAATGGCGACTCCACTGGGGAGATTCTAAGCATTTTTCATTCCATATCACAAGGACCTTAGAAACCCTTCAATCTCTGGTTAGATTGGCTTTCAATTGCTGATGGTGGACAGCATCCTGCTTCAAACATTCATATACATCCACCTGGCGACTCCAAATTCCCTATGATCCAAAGACCAAATGACTCCACTGGTAGAAGACTCTGAACTGGTTGAGAAGAAGCAGTAGCCTTCTTTGCATAAATATAGATCCAAACATGGACAGAGATACAAAGTATGATGCTTTGTATGATAAATTATGTGAAATAACCGAAATGTTTGGTAAAGTGCTGGAAACGCATATGGCTAATATGAATGCAAATGATCATTATTCAGAACAACCTATGCCTTCTCCAGAACAAGAACAAACTCAAGACCTAGACAATGAGCAGGACATGTATGATACTCAAGAATCTGTAGAAGATGAGGAGGAAGGTAATCAGGAATTGCCTGATTGCTTACCTATGCCTTGTGTTACGCTGATCAAAGAATAGCAGGACCTTTTAGCAAAGGCTGATAGGGAAAGCTGCCTTGAAGAAACACGAGACCACATAAAAGAGGCAGAGCCTGATTTGGAAGAAGAGGCTCAAAGAAACATCCAGCCTCCAAATCAGCTTACACAAGAGAAAGAAGACTGCTATTTTTTTGTCCGTAATGAGAGGGAATCTCCTCTTTTGACAGAAGAGGAGATTGATCAAATATTAAACCAGCAGTCCACCCCAGAAGTATTCTGTAGGAAAAACTCCCTTGCTCACTCATCTTATGAGTTTGATGATTCAGTTTCAGAAAACTCCTCTGTGGATCGGAATGAAGAAAGACCTGCTGAAATTCCGATAGGTTTGAAGGGTGATATTACTTACAGTTATGATTTTCCTTTTCATGATCTATTTGAGGGTGAGTGCTTTCAAAGAGAAGCCGAGCTTGCAGGACCATCATCCTTAGATTCATGGGAAGAAAACCAGAGCCAACAATTTCAGAGAGGTAATGAAACCAGTCAGCCTATCTATGACACTGATGAGGAGAGCTGCGACAATATATTAGCATATGAAGATTCTTGGAATCTTCATTCTGCTCTACCACAGATCATCAGTAAGGTCGGAAACCAGTAGTCTTTCCTTTCAGAAGATGAGGATGAAAGCAAAGAAGAGGTTTTTGAGCGGGTTGAAAGAAAAGAGCCTTCTCTTAAAAAAGAGGAAGCAAAAGGGTACACCCCTGCTCAAGAATACATGAATCTTTTCATAGAGCTCAGCACACCGGATCAGAATGTGTTAGAGCTCCAGGGGGACACAACTGCAGTCTATGATAAGTCCTCCAGTTCAGAAAATAAAGAAGATGAAGGAGATTCTCTTTCTCAGGAGAGTCTCATTCTTGATCCAGTGGAAGAAGAAGAGATCCTGGTTGAAGCCTGCCTGCCAGATACTCATAGCCAGGTATCTTTTCATGATCCTTATGAACATTTCCTACATACATTTGAAGAAGGATCAAAGGTCTTCTTGAGCAGCATGTTGCAAACAGAAGGAAAATTTTTCAAAGCTGCTGTTATTGAACAAAAAGAGTTGGAGCTGCCCTGCCTATCCAACATGCTCAAGGAGTTGAGCAAGAAGGACCAGCCATGGGATCACTTGATGGACTGGTTACATTGGAAGACAGTGTTTGTAAGCTAGTCTTGTAAATATGTCAAGTTAGAATAGGGTAGGTAGGAAAATCTCAATAAAGCTCAGTCTATGAGCAGGTAGTTAGTTGTTTCATTTTCTGTCTTAGAATGCAGAGGAGAAACCTGCTAGACAGTCTAATCCTAGCAGGTGGTAGTGTAGGTAGCGAAACGCTGTGGGACCAACTGTTTAATCTGGTCTCATGGAGCAATAAGGGTAGATTTAGAATAGGTTTATTTTCTGTTTGTAAAATAAAATGATGTAAAGGGTCTGCTAGCTCAAATGCACCCTAAAGAAGAAAAATGCTAGGATTGTAGTGCGGTTAGGAAGTTTGATTGGGGAAAATGTTTCTGCTGATGTAACATATTCACATTGTGGCAGCTGATCAGAGAAAGAGATGTGCCAAGCAACCGGTAGCTGGCCTACACCAAAGATTTATTTTCTGAATTCTTGACTCCTTCAAGAAGAAGCCATCCCCATGTGGAGCCACTGTTAGCCCCCTATAAATTTTCGACAAGCAAATAACGGGCTAAGATGTTTATGAGCCTTCAAGGAATGCATTTCCCTGGAAAACACATCATCCTTGAAGCCTCCTTGTGCCTTATGTCCTCTGATAAATTCCCTTCTACTGATTCCCATCATAAAGCCTCTTTGTTTGTGAAGAGATGCCCAAAGGCCCCCTTTTCCCTCTTATTTCATTCCCCTAAGCCTTTATTTTCTATCCCCTTTGTCTCCCCTTATTTTTCCCCACTTGCCTTTCATTTCCCCTCAAAATCCCCTTTAAATTCTTTCCCCTACCCTTTGTAGGCCATCTTCCCCTTTGTTCCCTTATTACTTCCCTTCCTAACCTTCAGATCACTTTAAAGGGACAAATACCCACTTTCCTATCTTACTACAGGCCTTGGACCCCTCTTCCCCTCTTTTCCGACTTCCATCGTGTTATAAACCATTTTAATACAAAATATGCGTTTATAGCCTTCCCCCTTGCATACCCCGCTTGTTTGTTATAAACTTTATTATAAAGTTTATATCACATTATATAACTGCCGCCTATCGCAAGTCGCGCATCGCCGTTTCGTTCGCTTGTTCATTGGATCGATCACAAATATTTGCGATGCGACCATCGCTCGATCGCATTATCACACCGTCGCATTATCGCATTCTCACTTGTCCGTTCGAGTGATCCATCGCAAATATTTGCGATGCGATCCGATCGCGTCGCAAATCCTCCACCGTTGCTTCCCGTGCGAACCCAACCGTCATCGCATTCCCAACCGTTTCCCCTTCCTCGATCGCAATCGAAAATTGTAAGTATGCGATCCCCCCTCGTCCATCGCCACTGTGATTCCCCGCCTAAACCTTGGCCAACCGTTGGGTTTAAGATCCAACGGCTCGAAGCAAATCGCCACCCGCCTGCGGCTGGGTTCCTCCTCATCGCATGTCACTGCCTTCCCTTCGCATTCCTTTGCATTTTGTCACCATTGTTTGGTGAAAGCCTCCATTCCGTCGCCGCGCCATCATATTTTTCACCCTCCGCTCCACCGGTCTTCCATTGCATCGATTTTCCTCACACAGTTGTGATTTTTTCTGCAGAGTACAAGGGTTGAAACGCCACCATAACTGCACAGTATGGAGGCGACCGCAAGTTTTCCACTGTCAGAGGCAAAGAATTTAATGAAGGGCAAGTGTCCACACCGGCAGAATGTCTTCGTCCGAAGAAGGATGAATTGCCCCTACCACTTGATTACATGCCGTGCTCCAGAGGAGATCTCCGCTCAGCACGCAGTCCAAGGAGATCCGAGCATTTGCTGCTCAAGTACGGCGGACCAGTCCGTTTTTCATTACCATTTTGTTTATTCACCAAAGGTACTACACCAGGATGCATATGAAACATATCGGGAATTAATGAAGCCTGACAAAGACCCTCCTTTTCTCCAAAGAGTGCCAAAAATTAAGGCTCAGAGTTCCAAACAGAATGGGCTTCGGCCCTTTCCTTCTTTTCTGAATTTAATGTTATATTTAGTGTTCTACCTACTTCCTCTACTCTTTTTCAGCTATAAAAACTATGAGGAAGTTGTTGTAAAGGTGGTTGATGAGTTATCAGAGAAATGTAAGCAGTTCCTCCTGAAATAAGAACTCTGTGTATAATTGTAACGTAGGCCGAGTGAGATGTATTCAGATTAAGTTGCCAAATTATTGGCTATGTTGTACCCGATTGGTGTTGATATTTAATATAATGAGCACATTCCTTTGGATCCTGATCTAAAGCTGCGGTGATGTTTTCCTATCTCTGTGTTTATTTCATTTCATTTTAGTTCTTCTGGCTTGCATCAGAAATTTGGCATAAGATTCACCCATGTTAGGTGCCTTATGTTGCTGCTCTCCCAGCCCTATATGTTTTCTACTTATATGTGTATCTGAATATTGATTTCAATGGATTTAACTAGTGTAGTGGATGTTATTGCCTGCTCTCTGATGTATGAATTAAGGAAATCCATGTTTAGATGTTCTTGTTGGGATTTGATCGAATGTGTTGAGAACACTGGGAGGTCTAGAGCTTTTTCCCTGCCTCATTAGGATCTTTCCATTCCATTAAGCCTTTCTAAGATCCCTCGTGCTGCCCCTGATTGTGTTCAAGCAAGTCTGGAGTTAAATGACCTTTGACCTGATCTATAGACAAAATTGGACGGTTCTTCTCCTTTCATCTTCAGTCCTTAATGTTTCATTCCTACTGTCATCTTTAGGATCCAAGGCTTTAGATGACTAGCCCAACTGAAAGCTTACATGTTGAATAGCAAGTAAATCCTTTCTTGACTCCATTGCCCAATGGACTTGGTATTTCCTGGACTATTTCTTCTCTATCTATATCCTTTGTTGCGCAGCCTTATCTTATGACGAACCCTTCCTTCCTGATTCTCAACAACCAAACTCTAAATCAAACAAACAAACCCTGTGCCTATAACTAGCCTAATATCTTAAACTTGAGCTTCAAAGCCATATGCCTTGACTATTATAGAGAGATCCCTCTCTGGACCTAGGAGGGCTAGATCCTAAGGTCCGAAAGTGGTTCTATGTTGTCTCATATTTTGGTATTGCCAATCTTTCCAAAACATGGGAACCCCAACAACAAGGAAACCTTCCAAGGTGACCACTTAGGAGAAAATCTAAGGAAAGGGCATGCCTTAACCATCTATGATCAAACTCATAATGAGGCTAACTCTTCAGACAATAGAAAACATTTAAGATTGACACAAAGTGAAATCTAAGTTCAGAGAAAGACTTTTAAACCTTCTCTGCTTTTTACATTCAACTTGAGGGATCTTAGAAAGGATGACTGTTAGAAAAGGAACCTAGTGAGACAGGGCTAACTCTAAACCTCCTAGTTTCCCAATTCTTTCAGCTGAAACCAAACCAGAACATCTATGAAACAAATTCTAAATTCATACATCAGTAAGCATGGAAAACCAACTAATATACTGGTTAAATTATTCTTAGATTACACAATTAGCAGAAAACATAAAGGATAAGAAGAGCAGGAAGCATTAGGGTACTTGCAGCAGTATATCCTAAGCTAGATTACTGATTCTTATCAGAGAAAATGAAATATGATGTGTAACAGAGGGAAAACAATAACAAAGATAGAACACATCACCACTGATTTTAGATCAGGATCCATTGAACATGCTTGTCATATTAGAAGAGAAAAACCAGTCACATACATCCTTTTTCCAATGACTTTATATCAACAAGAAACCATCTCCCAGCCTATTTTACACCTACTACTCACAGAACTCCAGCTTGATGAAACAGCTTACAATCAGTGTTTTTACAATGATCAACCAACCAACATTTACAATGTATCTCTTACGACTTATTATAGGTGAAAGAGTGGTGGTAGTGGCAGATGGAACTTAAATGATGCATTAAAACAAAGGGATAAGTGTTTCTTAAAGCCCATTCTATTTTAATGTCTTCACATTAACTTCAGTACAGTTTGGATGAATTTGGGGTCTTCGTCAGTCTGGTAATAACTCTAAGGGTATGTTTCTTGGAGTACTTTCTGGCTGCAGTACTCTGTTTATCTTCTGTGGCAAGAAAGGATGAAAATATGACGTTCAGTTCTTCCATGCTTATAACTAATGCACTGAAAGTTTCAGGACTTCTGTCAGGGTGATAGTCTTCTCAGGAGCTTGATGGAGAATAAAAAATACTGTGGGAACTTGTCCTTTCTTGGGAAAGAACGTTCTGTTGATGTGGAAATGTTGATATAGCTTGTTTCATGTGTTTTTGGCCTCATTAGGCCTCCTTGATCATTCTAAAGGTCTTCAATCTGTATCTTCATCCTTTAAACATTGGATTACAACATTAATTTTCAATAATAGGCTTTAATCCCTTAAATCTTTCACTGATACTCTTTGCCGCTTTTCTTCTGACTATTTGTGTGACTGGCAAGTTTTAATGGCACTGGAGGGCTTTAATCAGGGTTAGTGACACTGATTTTTTAATGAAATACATGATTAAAACCTCCTCAGGTGTCTTCCCTGTGATCTTCGGCTCTGCAAATGGAGTTCTGCGCTTAGTATCACCATGACAGTGACTGTGAAAAGGAATGACTTCACCATCTGTAACCCTGCAAAAACACAATAAACCTGTTATGAAAAAACCTGTGGGAGTTGGAGGAACACTATGGAGGCCCATGGAGAATGGAGAGAAGCGATGAAAAATAGTGGTCGCAGTGAAGAAACGGTTGAAAATCGTGGCGGAACGATGAAAACTGAGCTGATGAAGGTTCGGGGTGTCGTGAGCTATGGACCGTCAGATTAGAATAATCCCCGACGATCTACAGTCGAGATTAGTCAATGAAGTTGTTTGGAGGGTGGATGGATGAGAGATGAGATTATATGAGGGCCGTCAAATTAAAATTATTGACAACTGAGATCGTCAGAAGGAAACGTTGGACAGCTTATGAAAAACAAACAATTGGAAATGTGATGTAATGTAGGTCGTTAGATCTCAGAGATCGAAGGTCGGGATCACACGAGAAATTACACTAATGAGGATAGGTGGTAAGGTGGAAAACCAACAGTGGTTTTCACAAATTGTTTGGGCGGTATGCGTTTTTTTTAAGAAGAAATGCGATTCCATACGTTTTCTGACGCGTGTCCTCCCTAATACCACCCATTTCGCAAAAATTTTTGGTGTTAAACTACTGTAGCGATAGTTTTACGAAACTAAATGCCAGCCGTCAGATCTCTTGGTTTTGATCGGACGGTGCAGAAAAACTCTGATGGGGAAGATGCGCGGATGAGGGGAGTGGTGGAGCCTGCTTTGAATTTGTCACGTAGCGGAGGTGTTTGGGCCATCGGATTCATCTCCAACCGTTGGATCTGTACAAACAGCAGAGAAATGTTTTGGGCCTGGTGGACAGACAGCAAATGGGCGATGCGATTAGATCTTGGCCGTAGGATTAGAAAAGATCAATGGTGGGAATCGAATCGGAGGTCAGGGGGAGAAAGGTTCATCACATCGGAAAATTTCGGAAGAACAAAGGAAAAGTGGGAAAGGAAAACTCCAATTGCAATTCACGATTGGGCCTTAGCGCTTGGTCGTAACGTAGGTTATATGGGGGAGGGGTCGAATGGAATAAGCCCTTAGGGGCTTAATTCTTCAAAGTGAGCGGAGAATTGTTTAGAAGGGGAAAAAGGCCTTTTAAGGGATATTGTGGCTTTTCAGCGCCCGGTTGCGGGGCTAGGGACCTATGAAGAACATGGCTAAGCTATATAATCCCTCAGGGGCTTAAGCCTGTTATAATGTAGAAAGGGTGTTTTTAGGCCAAAATTAGTGCTTTTAAGGCCAAATGGGGGGTCCCGGTAGGCAGAAAAAAGGATTTTTAAACCAAATAAAGGGAGCTATAAGGTTTTAAAAGGGAATTTTGTTGAGGTGGAGGGTTGATGAAGGGATTTTGGAGGAATTTTGTGAGGGGAAAGGGATGAAAAATGGGAATTTTGAGGGAATAAAATGGGGCAGAATGGAGGCCTTTTTGAGAGCATTTTCTTTCACAAACAATGAGGCTTATCAAATGGAAACAACAGTGAAGATTTTTTCAGAGGACATAAGACACTTTGAGGCTTCAAGAATGATATATTTTCAAATAAAATGTCTCTCTTGAAGGCTCGGAAAAATTTTAGCCACCTTTTTGCTATGCCAAAATTTTATAGGTGGCTAACACCACACTGCCATGTTCCTTGCCTTTTCACTAGGTAGTAGGCCTTACAACCCCCTCTAGTAAGCTTATTACAGGCCTACAATGCCTATGTTATCCCATAGAGCCTGCGTCCCTCCAAAAACAAGGAGCAATCACCTTGAAATGTGCACCACACTACCCATAATTCACTTGACTAGCCTTTGTTTCACCTCAGCCTTCTCCAAACCCAGAAAAAAGACCACAAAACTTCACTTGTGCTCCTTGACCTTCTACATTGTGTGTTGTGCCTACCTGAAGAAATGATATCTCTATGAAATGTTTCTCATTGGATGATCTAAAATGGTCTCAATTCACCTCTATTTACATTAAAAAATGAGGGATTCAATGAATCCTTGTCTACTATAAAAAATCTAAGACAATTTGCACAAAACATGATAGTGACATTAAAAAATTATTATCTCATGATCTAGAGCTTTGATCTGAGTGATTCATGATGCGTTGGTTTTGTATTGACATCCTCTATCACCTCAAATTTTCTCATGTCCAAATGCCTCATGATTTTGGCCCAACTCCTTTGGGTACAAAACCCCAACCATGGGTTCCAAGACCACAAGTGACTCTTGTTGTACTCCAACCTCCAAACCTCAAACCTTAGGGCATGGAATACCTCCCAAGCTTCTAAAAGATCAAAAATATGGCACCAGATACCCCTGCTGAGTAAGAAGTACCCCGATATCATAGTCGAAGGCATTTGTCTCAATCTCAAATGGTTTTTATAGGTCTAGTAATGTGAGCACTGGTGAAAAGAAGAGGTGATGCTTCAACTTGGAAAATGCCTTCTATTGGGATTCAGACCAGAAGAACTTTACTTTTACTCCACCCTTGGTGACTTGAGTCAAAGACCAAGTGATATGAGAGAAACTAAACACGAACCTGTGGTAGAAAATTGTAAGACCCAAGAAGTTGCGTAGCTCTGTTAGAGTGGTTGGGGTTGGAAAATCTCGAATAACTTGTATCTTGGTTGGGTCCACATGCACACCCCGCTAATAAATTATGTACCCCATATATTGAACCTAGGTCATACCAAAAGTGTATTTCTCCAAATTGGCACACAACTTGTCTTGTCACAGGGTTTGGAGGACCTGTCGAATATGGTGTAGGTTCTCTTCTCAACTTTGGCTGAATATCAGGATGTCGTCCAAATACACTACGATGAATGAGTTGGTGAAGTGTTGTAAGATGTCATCCATCAGCCTCATGAAGGTTGTGGGGGAATTCATCAACCTGAAAGGCATGACCAACAATTTGAAAAGGCCCTCCTTGGATTTGAAGGCAGATTTCCACACATCAGAGGGTTCGATTGGCACCTGGTGATAATCATACTTCAAATAAATCTTGCTGAAATATCTATCCCCCTTGAGCTAGTCTAAAGGGTCATCAATCTGTGGGATTGGATACCTATGCTAGATAGTGATATTATTCAACACTCGATAGTCAATACAAAGTCTCCATGTGTCGTGTTTATTTTGTACCAATAGGATTAGGCTCCCACAGGGTGATGAACTTGGCTTGATGTGCCCTTTCTGAAACAAATCTTGAATATTCCTCTTAATTTCATTGTTCTCTAGAACATAGCATTAGTAGATCAGTCCGTTGGGTAGCATCGCGCTCGAGGTCGTATCGATGGAGTGCTTGACTTGACAGTGCATGGGTACCCCTGTGGGTGAGGTGAAGATGTCATTGTACTCCTCCATGACCTTGTCCATATGTTTTTTTTTGGAGGCTATGGATGTGGCCACATTCTTCTTCTTACCCAAGGGTGAATCATAAGGAAGAAAAATTTTTGAGTCTCGAAATTGATCTTACTACATTGTTGTGTAGAGATCAAAGAGATGGCGGTAGGTGATACTACCTCCAGTATCGTGTATAACTTATTGCCCAAAGAAATAATAAAAGTGTGAGGCCTAGACTCATACACAACATGACACTTCCACAAGTATAGTTGGCCTAATAATACATCATAAACTTCAAGAGGAGAAACATCACATAGCACCTCATTTGTGAAGGGCTTGATGTTGTAGGGAAGGCAACATTGTTAGCTGATGTGGAGATTTCGTCCTTGTTGAAGCCCATAGGAGCTTCACTCAATGAACCTCTGACATATCACATGCATTCATGGCATACTAAACAATACCCTTAATTTGACTACATATTGGAAAATACCTCTAAATCACATTATTTAACCCCCTACCAATACGAATCCAGTACACCTTCCTAGTTTAAAAAACCCCTAATTTCACTAGATATTTTAGGTATCCATTTTTTCATTAACATTTTTTATAACCCTTTATATTTTTTCATTAACTTTGAGCTCCATTTTTTTATACCTACCAATATAAAAACCCTTTACCCCCTATATATCCCCCAATATATTATGTCAGTTTTTACTCAATTTATTTTCCCAAATATGAATGCATGTGGTATGGTATTTCTCTCCAAGTGAATCCCCCATGTTGATTCCACCTAATAGTGTACAGCTACAGGTGTGGTGTGGTTGGTATGACCAACCACTTCACGACCTTGGCTGAAGTGAGATTCTTTTGGCTTCTATTTTTTATAGTGAACTACATCGGAGAACCCTTCACCCACATCTGTGAGTGGAAGAGCCACTCCCCCTCTAGATCTTCGAGCTCAATATTCTGGATCTTGGTGGTGGTAATGGTGGCACTAGGCTCCGCATCAATAATATGCATCCATTTTTCATTCCCCTTGTCAAGTTTTGACTCAGAGTCAGAACATGCATCTCCTTCGGAAGCCTTCAACTCAGCCACTTGTTACTTCTTGGCTCGACACTCACTTGTGTTGTGAGTGAGGCTCTTATGGAACTCACACCATTTCCCTATGTCCTTCTTTGTATGTAATATCCCAAAAGGGAGAATGTAGTAATACTTCACACAATATAAGAACTTACAGCAAGATAAAAAATAAATCTTAAGGCAATATCATAATTTACAGAGAAGCTGAGCCATTTTATTATATTGGAGAAGAATTAGTTACACAATGTACAAAATGTGAGTAGATCCAGCCAAAAATTTGGTCTAGAATCACCCAGAAAGAATGCTAGAACAGGTACAGTGTAACTGGAGAGGCACTGAAAATATTGCACTGTCCCTTCAGTAGATTATAAACATATAGTTGCAGGCTGAAAAGGAAAATGTATATATACTCAAATCTGGAGCTCAGATGATGCCAAGATTCAAGATCTAGAAAATGTGATGGATTCCCAAGATAACCCAGAAAGGATTTTCCAAATCCACAACTATGGAAAATCACCTCCCTAGGATTTGATCCTTGATCTGATGGGAAATATAGATCTGAAGCTAGATCTGACAAATAGATGGCTGAAATATGATATCAAATCAGATCTATGCTTGAAGGGTTGATCCCTTCCTCAGATCTATGACCTAGAAGCTCTAGATCTAGCTTCTCAATCCTCCAATGATGATTGCAGCTGCTGAAACACAACTGCCTCTAGAAATTGCATTGTGAGGGAAAGAGAGGCCTTCTACCTGCTAAAAAATGCTGCAATAAACTTCAAGCTGATGGTAATACTGATGGAAATGTGAGGGGATGATCCCTCACAGGATTGCTAGCTGAAATACTAGCAAC
Source organism: Pinus albicaulis (assembly GCA_034641835.2). NCBI lineage: Eukaryota > Viridiplantae > Streptophyta > Pinopsida > Pinales > Pinaceae > Pinus > Pinus albicaulis. The sequence continues at coordinate 1,412,942,271 of CM076572.1, read as the reverse complement.
TTCCTTCCTCCCTTTTGATCTGCAAGATAGACATCATAATTCCTGAAGGAAGTACTGCTGCTGGGAGGTCAATAACTTTTGGCCTGATGCCAGATATGCAATGAAGCTCTGGGAAGGTGATAGGAATAAACCTTCACCAGTTCTCCAGCTGAAGTACTGAAGACAACTTCCTCTTTCAAAACTGATCTTCAAAAATCTGCAATTTCTAAATATGGTTTTCCTACAGAAAGTAGGAAAAGATATGTGGCACTTAAAGCTTGATGTAGAATGAAGTAAAAAACTCTTTCTAGAGTGAATCTAAGAAAGAGGTGGGATTCCCGACTAGGAACACCCTATGCTAAACAACACCTGCAGTCACTGCTAAACAGCCCAAGAAAGCAGTGGAAATGTCACATGACAATTCCAGATCTGAAAAGATCTTTACATCAAGAATAATCATGCCCTCATCCTTGCCTTCATATTATTTATATAACATTTGAGCCTTCCCAAGCCTTGGCCCTCATAGACTGCGCTGTCACATGTGGACAAGATCCCCCAAGTTGGACTATGTTGTTTGACCAAATCAACCATCATGTTTAGGTGCAATGTACACCTTCCATCAAGTATGCCTTGTTTGAACAACGTTCTCCATCAATTTATCATGAATGTCCCATGATATTTGACATCTTCAAGATCTTAGTTGACTGAATCATCCCTCTGTTTGATCCCTTCAAGATCTTAGTTTACTGTGTCAACCTCCATGATCTATCTCATTAATGAGATAGATTCTCCAATTTCATTCACATTTTTAGTTGCTCAACTACCTTAATATGCAGATCTAGGCTTAATTAATCCACATTCACACACACAAAGTGGATATTTATTCATATTGAGGATTGTGGGTCCCTCCACCATTTTATTTACTTAATTCATTAAGAAAACCAAGGACTCTAATATTCCAAATATGATGTGGAAATTTGGGAATATTACAGTCCCCCCCGGAAAAATGTTGCTTGTCCTCAAGAAACTCCAAAAGTAGATGCGAAGCCATCTATTCCCCTCCAAATGGCATCCACATAAGGAAGGCTTCCTCAATTTTCTACAATGGGTTATGCATGTTTGGTTCCAAAGTTGTCTTTTAAAAACATAAAGAATGACCTCTAACTGTATGGTTAGATGTCCTCCTTCTTTCATGAAGTACCAAGTGACAACCATATGATGTCCAACATCATCATCAATACATGTGATACATAAAATAAAGTGGCTCTCTTCACAAAGGAAAAGCTCCATCACACAATACATCTCTCCATCCACGTTTCATGAATTTGTTTGAGCATTGATATGTTATCATACTTAGCCTTGTTGGCCTTGTTGGATCCAAGCATCATTCCAATGTTATGCAAAAGAAGAAGGGAAGGAGATATATGGGTAGAAAAATATGTCAAACAATATTCTCCTAATAGAAACCACCGGAGTAAGGCCCTTTGCTACCATCCTCCATCTCCTCCATGTAAGATGGACAAGCCAAACTCCCCCAAAAGCAACCAAAGCAACAAGAGATCTTGCTGCTTTCTCTCCTCGTCATGTGCATCATGAAGTAAAAACATACTAATGGACATATGGAATGTCACATCATCCCAACACAAAGAAACATCATCAATGCACATCATGAGAGAATCATGCCAAGATTTACCCAACACAAAACACATAGACATAGGAGATGTCATGTGGTGGCCAATCTCTCTCAAGTGAAACAAAATTGAACATGCCTCCTTTTGTTGCATACCATCATTGATACACAAGGCATGAATCAAAAAATCATGAGCTATTGGGCGGTAACCATACTCACCCAAGAGCAGCCAGCGCAGCCATGCCTCCTTCTTCATTTCATTAGTGTTCCTCAAGGCATGGATCAAAGAAATAGGTGCCTTTGGGTAGTGACAAGAATCTCCCAAGGACAACCAACGTAACCAATGTTGCTGGCCCATAAAAATTTGCAAGTGGTCATTCAACCCCTTGCTTATCTTCCTCATCCACTCATCCCAATATGGAAGATGAGTGATGTGCTGCATAATCATGGTATCCTCCCTTTTTAGAATACCATCTTCCCCAAACTAATGAAGAACTTTGCACTCCATGAAATGTTGAAGTGCACCTCAAAGGAGATCTCTTAATGAGACCTTCTTCTCATCCATGGCCTTCCAAAACCAATTATGAGGTTCTGGATCTACTGTAGGTAGAAGTTTCTCTTTGGGCCGTGAGAGGCTCATGGAGAAAGTGTCATCAAGAAAGGAGAAAAAGTTTCTCATATCTAGATGTCTACCAAGGCTTATCCTCCATTGCTTCATGAATGAAGCTACCTTTAGAATTCTCCAAGAATAATGGGACTTCATTATTATCACTGCTTCTAGGTGACAGCGTTGTAGATCTACAAGGTAATACATAAGCTATCTCAAAGAGAGGTACAATACTGATCTCATAACCAGTCATTGTACAAAGGATTATGCTCATCCCCTTTTCTGAAACTCTACACTTCAACTCAAGAGGTTGAATGTAGTCCATCCAGGACAATTTGGGATAGCTTTTCATCTCCTCCTTGATTAAATCAAGAGTCCTCTGCGCTGTGATAATATGCTACTTCAAATCAGCCTTATGTTTTAACCCTTGGTTATGCATTGGCTCTGATGGCATGTCCCCATAAGTTTCAATAAGATCTACTGAAAAAATAGGTGATGAATGTGTATGCATACCTTGGATCAACTGATATGTGGGAACCTCTTGACAGAACACAAGAGTTCCTCCAACCGGGACAATATTGCCTCCAACTATTAGTAAGAGTGATGTTTGCTCTTCTCCAAGTGTACCAGCGCTGGACTTCTCCTCCTCTTCCTCATGCATCTCCTGAACCATGCATGGGACTTTATATGTCAAGAGCTCAAGACCATCTTGCAAAGATGCAAGAGTCTCTTCTCCGGATGCAAGTACTTCTGCAGCTAGTGGTGAAGGTAGTGACTTCTTGTCTAGAGTGACAAGATTGACAACCTCCTCCTTAGGAAATTTCTCTTTGTGGCACATCTCTGCCTTCTTCACATCAAACTTATTTCTCAACTTGTGAAAGAAATCTGAATATTTAGTCACCTTTGCATGTTCCATGTGACCAAACCACCAATCATTGGTGTCTTCTAAAAGATGAAGTGTTGCAATTTGGACAGCCTCTTCTTCAGCTACAGGATGTAGCCTGAAAAATATATCTAACTCTCTCCTCCAAGCCTTAACAGTTCTTGAGGAAGATCCATCAAATGTAGGCAAATAGAATCTATTATGCCTCTTTCTTCTTTGATTTTGAAGAATTGTTGGAGATTTAGCTTCTCCTTGAATGCTCTAAACTGTGCTTTGTACTCTTCAAGATATAGAATGAGAGTCTCATGAGTCTCAGGTTCATTCCTTCCTTCACTTCTACACCCTTCACCTTCCTCAAAGAAAGTGGGCATAGTGGATCTATGAGGAGATATAGGATTCTCCGGTTTTCTTATTTGCTGATAGGAAGTGTTGGGACGTTCCTTATCACATCTTCTTCTTGGACCTTCTTTCTGCCTTTCCTCTTTCATTTGATAGACCTCCTTAGAGAGATCTTGCATAGATCTACAGAAATGAGTGGTAGATTTTTCTTCCTCCATGATAGATCTCATCTATCTTCTCCTTTTTTAGATGCAAAAGATGAAGTGTCCACAAGCTGAGCCAAATATCATGCTCTGATACCACTATAATATCCCAAAAGGGAGAATAAACAATAAATCTTAAGGCAACATCAGAATTTACAGAGAAGCTGAGCCATTTTATTATATTGGAGAAGAATCAGTTACACAATGAACAAAATGTGAGTAGATCTAGCCAAAAAGTTGGTCTAGAATCACCCAGAAAGCATGCTACAACAGGTACAGTGTAACTGGAGAGGCACTAAAGCAAATACTTTGTTTTCCCTTCAACAGATTATAAACATATAGTTGCAGGCTAAAAAGGAAAATGCAGATCTACTCAAATCTGGAGCTAAGATGATGCCAAGATTCAATATTTGGCCAATGTGATGGATTCCCAAGATAAACCAGAAAGGATTTTCCAGATCTGCAACTTTGGAAAATCACCTCCCTAGGATTTGATCCTTGATCTGCTGGGAAATAAAGATCTGAAGCTAGATATGACAAATAGATGGCTGAAATATGATATCGGATCAGATCTATGCTTGAAGGGCTGATCCCTTCCTCAGATCTATGAGCTAGAAGCTCTAGATATAGCTTCTCAATCCTCCAATGATGATTGCAGCTGCTGCAACACAACTGCCTCTAGAAACTGCGTTGTGAGGGAAAGAGAGGCCTTCTGCTTGCTGAAAAATGTTGCAATAAACTCTAGGCTTATGGTAATACTGATGGCAATGTGACGGGATGATCCCTCACAAGATTTCTAGCTGAAATACTAGCAACTTCCTTCCTCCCTTTTGATCTGCAAGATAGACAGCGTAATTCCTGACGGAAGTACTACTGCTGGAAGGTCAATAACTTTTAGCCTGATGCCAGATCTGCAATGAAGCTCTAGGAAGCTGATCTTTAAGCCCAAGGTGATAGGAATAAACCTTCACCAATTTTCCAGCTGAAGTACTGAAGACAACTTCCTCTTTCCAAACTGATCTTCAGAAATCTGCAATTTCTGAATATGGTTGTCCTGCAGAAAGTAGGAAAAGAGATGTGACACTTAAAGCCTGATGTAGAATGAAGTAAAAAACTCTTTCTAGAGCTACTCTAAGAAAGAGGTGGGATTCTCGACCAGGAACACCCTGTGCTAAAAAACACCTGCAATCTCTACTAAACAGCCCAAGAAAGCAGTGGAAATGTCACATGACAATTCCAGATCTGAAAAGATCTTTACATTAAGAATAATCAGCATGCCCTCATCCTTGCCTTCATCTTCTTTATATAAAATTTGAGCCTTCCCAAGCCTTGGCCCTCATCTAGACTGCGCTGTCACATGTGGACAAGATCCCCCAAGTTGGACTGCGTTGTTTGACCAAATCAACCATCATGTCTAGGTGCAATGTACACCTTCCATCAAGTGTGCCTTGTTTTCACAACGTTCTCCATCACTTTATCATGAATGTCCCATGATCTTTGACATCTTCAAGATCTTATTTGACTTAATCATCCTTCTGTTTGATCCCTTCAAGATCTTAGTTTACTGTGTCAACCTCCATGATTTATCTCATTAATGACACAAATTCTCTAATTTCATTCACATTTGTAGTTGCTCAACTACCTTATCATGCAGATCTAGGCTTAATTAATCCACATTCACACACACAAAGTGGATATTTATTCATATTGAGGATTGTGGGTCCCTCCACCCTTTTATTTACTTAATTCATTAAGAAAATCAAGGACTCTAATTGTTGAGAATGCAGCAAGATGATGGAGCTTAGTGAAATGAAGTCGCCTTCACTAAGTGGGCCCGCAGGCAAATTCTGGCGCAAAATCTATTTTTAGACATATGGAGCATGGTCTGGGGATTCCAGTATGAGATTCTTGGAGCATTGGTCATGTTGGTAAAAATAGATGGGACTCTATTTTTGTGACCTATGAAGGAAGAGTCGAAGTCTATTTTTGGCCTTCTCTCCTTAAAATAGGGAAGTCAAATATTATTTACCCTTAATAATATTTGGACTCTAAACTCTTGATTTACTCTCTTGGAGCACTTCAGTTCGAGCCTTGGAAGTGGCTCATGCATCTGACAGAGGAATCACGTGATTCCCAAGGTTTTGATGGCATCATGCATGGTTGACTTCAGTTAGGACTTCAGTGGCAGAATTTTGGTGGAGTTAATGAGACAGCTAGTGGAGTTGTGTTCTGTTTATTTTAGTTGAACTGGTTGAGATTAGTTTAACTAGCTAATCAATTAGTTATGAGTGGAGTGAATTAAATATTATTTAATTCATTATTTAGTAACTCATTATTCAACTCAAGAACACATCAGTTCACTACAATGCATGATCAGTTCAGTGGAGACCAGTGAAAGAGGTAGATGAAAGGGTGGAGTTAGCTATCAGTGGCGACATCAGTTGTGCATGAGATTTGCACCACACTTGGAGGAATTTCCCATGATGATTGCGTTGTCAAGCCAAGGAGATTTGAACCTTGGATCTCTATATAGACAGGCCATGATTGCGCAATAGAGGCAAGGCAATTAGTGGTGAGTTTTGAACCAGTAACCTGTTCAAAAACTGAGCTAGTTTGTGTGTAACTTCATGAGAAAGTACTGAGTGCTTGTGAGGAGTATTGTGCTAAGTTTGTTACATGATTTCTCCATTATAATATACACAATAGCTGCGGGGTTTTCAGCTATAATCTTTCCCCATACATACTGTGTTAATGTGTATGATGATTTGATGTGTTATCGCTTGATTTATTTTCCGCATGTGTGATGATCTGAGTGGAAGAGATTATGTGTTGCATATAAATTCGAATTGTATGTGATCAGGATAGTCTCGGTGGATAATTGATCATTATTCAGCAAATTTCTACACTAATATTCCAAATATGATGTGGAAATTTGGGAATATTACACTGTATTCGTGGTGTTGTTCTTTTCTTGTGGATTTGGTGGGTTGTCCTTGGTCTCCCTGCCTTGGCTTTGTCCTTTGTTTTGCACTTTGGGGGTTCCTTTCCCTTGTTTCATATTCACAGATCCAAAGTCTCACTTTTTTTGTTTAAATTTCTACTCGATCTTAACATCGTATCAATAGGTGATGCCAAGAGAATAGATGTCCAGGAACTCAATCTCATCCTGGATGTACTTGTGTAGACAACCATGGTACTTGAGTACCAAATTACGCTCAAAATACTTGATACGAAACTTTGTGTGAAGGGTATGAAAAATTTTTGTGAACTCTGACACGTCTTGGTCCCTTCTTTGCCGCATTGTGGTTCAATTTATGTATTTATATTCATAGCTCCCGACAGGGTAATATTGTTCCTGGATGGCGTCTCGGATAGAATTCCAAGTGGGTGTGACTGAAAACAATGAGTGTTCCCTCTCGTCCTTCTATTCATAGTAGGTTTCCCACTAGTATTTGACATGGGGGGTAGCTTTGAGAAGTGAAAAAGTAATATTTTCTCTATTGGAAAAGTCATGAACCAAAAAATATCCTTCCAACATATCTAACCATCTATCTACGATGTTTGCATCTATCTGGCCTTTAAATATGGGAATTTCAAAGTCAAATTGTACCTTAAAGGGAGTGGCACCTCCATAATGGCTACTAGATGAAGATATGTCACCTGTGGGTAGCCGTTGAAGGATTTGGGCAAAGTTATCCATCATCGCATTCCTCTATCGCTCGAGGCATTCCTCGAGAAATATTTTTAAAGGATCTCTTGCTCTGTCATCTTGATTTTCTTCCTCCATGGGAGGTCGTCAAGGTTTGTGAGGATGGTCTTGCAAAGGTTCAAGTAGTTCGAGCCCTAACTCCTTATACACTGACCTTGTTGGGGACATGCAAAGGAAAACGAAGAAAGAGTAGGCCACTCTGATACCACTAATGCAAACTTATACAAGAACACAACAAAATACATATATAAACATAAAAACAAAGATACAACATAAATAAATCTTCATTTCATTAATATCGAATAATATGCTTACAAGCATAATAGAAATAAATTAGCTCCGGCGATGATAGCTTATCTATGAGAAGATATGTGGTGGCTACATGCCTCTAAACTATGTTACAAAGAGGCTCAAGTGCCATTTTATTATTGAACAACAAAGGGAAACTGTAAACAACCAAAACCATAACCCCAAGTCATGGAACAATAAGGGTTTGTGGGGCCATTGGGGTTATTTGGATAGCCAACTTCCCAGGGTAGTAACTTGGTCATATGATCTTTGTTTGGCATGTAAGATACCTTGTTGGAAATATCTCTCTGAGTACTAAAATATTTACAAATTTTAAAAGGGGCGACAAATATTGAAGATGTCACGTGAAGGCCAAGCCAAACCAAAACTCATCAAACAATTAAAAAGAGGAAGTCATCAAAGCAAGGTGGTAAAATAAAAAAAAGTAGTCAAACCTTGAAATAGCCAATGGAATGTGCCAAGATCCATTCATAAGAAGATTTTTGAAAGAGGCACATCGAAAAAGAAATCGTTTGAAGCCGAACAAGGGTTATACAATCAAGATTGATATGCGAAACTCAAGTAATATCAAGCAATAAAAGTGACAATCACAAAGATCATATCAAAGCATGATCATATCTTGAAGGACCAAAAAGCTTAAAATCCAAACAATAAGAATAGGAGGAACCATCAACCAGCCAAGTGCCAATAAAAAAAAAGGAAATTTTTCAAAAATTGCAATGGAAGCCCCTTTATTTTGACCAAAAATGTAGGGGAGTTGTTGGCAGGCCAACAAGGACACAACTACCTAGCAGTTGTATTTAATTTTCAGTATTGTATTTTGAGGGGGGTTTTGTTCCCATGTCATATTTCCTCTTTAAATCTCTTCTTGCAACTAATCTATATTACTTAGATGCATTGTAAAATGGGTACCTTACATGGTTTCTTGTGGGGACCCAATCATTTTGTTCTCTCGTAGTTCTTCAAGGTGGATATTGGAGATAACATACACTTAATTGTACTTCAGTTAGACTAGTGAGTGGAGTCATGTATGATAACATCATTATCATAACTAAGAGGGCACTCCACTATAAGTGCATGCATGAGTTCTACTAACCTCTACTTGTATGAGATAGTTAAGTGCATTTTCATATCTCTCTAGATTCGCTACTAGACTCTTTATTATATTAGTTCAACTATGTAGAATATTTTGTATTGAGATGTATTCTCTCAAATTTTTCTTTTTGTACATTAATAGAATTATTACTTCTTTCCTTGCAATTTTTGTTCATTGTTTTCTAGTTAGATCCAATCTGTGTACATTTAACTTCAATTCCACATTTTTATATTCCTCTTAGAACACATCTTTTCAAAATAATTGAATAAAAAATTTACAATAATTTTAAAATAAATAAAGTTAAATATTATATAACATATATGTGCATTTTGGAATACCCTGTCACATACTAGTGGACCACATGGTTATGTTGGTTGAAATTTTATTAAAACAATTATGTCTTCCTAAAATTCGAGTCTTATTAATCTGTTATAACTCTATTGATAATATCTCATGTGCTAATATATTATTGTTTCATCTATACAAGGCATTCTAGTTAATACAATTGTAGACTTGCAGCAGTTTTAATGAAGAAAATAATTGGTTGTGGAAACACAATAACTTAAACATGGATTAATATCAATATTGTTAGAAATAATAATATTAATGTATGCATGCAATGCATGAATAGTTGAGTTAAGAAAAATAAATCTACTCTATTATTAAGAGTTAAGATAGCCAGAGTTTGCATGATTTCATAGTGAGCATGAGATAATTAGAGTTTGCATAATTTCAATTTGGTGATTATATACATGTGGTTTGGTCATTGTGAAAAGCAAGAGCCACAACTCAATAAATGTGTAATATGAAAAACAAATTATAAATACAAATTTTTAATATGTAACAACGACTTCTATATGCTTATTTATCTCTCCAACTGAAAAACAAAAATTTCTTTAATATTTGTGAATTAACCAAATGTAAAATACACAGACATTGAAAGTGTTACACTCATCTCCCTTGTGTTTTCAAAGTTACATCAATAGCTGTTTCCCAAAACTTCTTAAAATTTTTTATTATCCATACATAAAGAAGAGATAGAGAAGGCAAATGATGAAGCAAATTTGTTACTGTCCTTTACCGTTTGAGCTGGGGACGCAATAAATAGATAGATGACGTTCCCTCTTATTCTTCTTCTCCAGTCGAACCTGTTGACCCAGCTTTGGGAAAGGAAGCGCTACTTTCATGTACAGAGGATGGCCCACCTTCATCTTCACTTTCTGGCCCCAATTCATCTTCACTTTCTTCTTCTCCAGTCGAGCCTGTTGAGCCAGCTTTGGGAAAGGAAGCGCTCCTTTCATGTACAGAAGATGGCCCACCTTCATCTTCACTTTCTGGCCACAATTCGAAACCCCGCCTGTAGCACATTAGCTCTGCGAGGGACCCACTTTCATTATCAAGATCTTCGATCATTGTCTGGTCCAATGTGTCACACTCCTCTCTCAATTCCTCTTCAGCCTCCCACAGCCCGTGTTCTTTCAGTCTGCCAATAGTTAAAAAAGCCTTTTTTTTATTTTTTATTTTTTGAAAGTCCAATTACTAAACAGAGTTTGATAAATTTATTTTCAGCGCGCTCTACTTCAACGCAAACCAACATGGAGGTTTCCTCGTTCTTAAACATTCATAATCTTTTATATAAAGGAAAGCGTTTGCATATCAAAATTTTTAAACATCACTACTGTTAACACTAAAGTGTTCAGTACTCACCCGGTAAATTCAAATTTGGACGGATCAATTACCCAACAGCCGCCGATGGAGTATGTCAGTATAACTACTATTGCTCCACACTTCATCCGCCTCCACAGCTCATCCTTTTGATTAAAATGGTTAGAATATTGGGCCAATCTAAACATCTCGTCTACCACAAAGAGCCCCTTAATTCTGTCGTAATTAGGAACAGTTTCCATTTGCTCCAAAAGCTCCGCAACCGCAAGAAGACCTGCAACAGCCCACTCTGCCTCTTCTATATCCTTCAGGAGACTCTTAATAATCGTGTCGCACGCATCTTCTTCAGAATGACGAGAAATGACATCTTTCTGAAAATCATAAATTAAAATTTTAGATTCAATATTTGAGATATATAGGAGCTCCTAGAATGAATTTAAATGTTCGAACCAAAAAAACAATCAACAGTTGACAAATGATGGAGAGGTTTAATACGCACAACCCAATCGTCGTTTGCTCCCTCCGACAGGAGATTCTTTAATCGACAGAAGCCTCTTGAAGTCGGCCAAGTCACCCTTGCCGGTGACCTCTTTTTCCCCTCCTATCAGAAACGAAACAAGAGATGGAAGATCATTATGTTAATAAAAAAAAAAAAATTCAGAAAATTGAGGATAGATGCCAAAGAAAGCAATCCACCTTGTTGAATTTGAAAGACTGATAAAATTGCACTTCCCATAGCTCAGATATGTAGTTTCTCAAGGCATCGAAATAGACATCATCCATACTTTGTTGCTCAACGGCTGCAGCCGACGCTGTTTGCATTTTCTTAATTAGGCTGTCCTCGTCATGCCTTTCGAAATCCTTCATCATTGTCTTTATCAATCGCTCTGCTCTATCTTTCCTATCGGATTGGAAAATCGACTCGATATCCCATCCTGTGATAGCTGCAACCGAATTTCCCCCCTCGTCGAAGAAGGCAATGGATCTGTCCTGGTTGTACTTTACAGGCTTAAGTTGAACGAGTACGGATTTCAGTTCACACAAATGCTTGTCACTTTCGTCCATTCCATTAATTTCTTCTTCCAAATGGTGAAGACGCATTATAAAACTCACACTTTCATGCCTTGATAATTTTAACAAAGACGTCCCTTCCATCTCAGTTGTATTTTCCAACGGATAATAATAATCCTTTGAAATAATAGAAGCAAGGCGGAGAACTCTCACTTTATGGCTAACATGAATAAAGTGAATGCTGTCCCTGAACAGTTCCATTGAACATGGAATCTCCTCCACATCACTCCAGGTATACAAGCATATAAATTTTCCTTGAAACATTAGGTCTTTCAGTTTCACCTGGCCAAATACAATTCAAAATCAATGATCAGTCATTTATTCATCATTATTTTCCCTTCAATTTATATTATGTCATGATGGCAATATACATAATATAATAATAAAACAATAAAAGTATTTACCTGGACGGATTTCAAGTGATTGAAAAGGAACTCCAAAGTCGACATATTCTTTAGTTGTTGCCATTCTTTTTTTCTTACTTCTTCAATTTCTCCCAACGTAGTAAGAGAAGCGTTTACTCCCCATCTCACCTGATATGATTCACTTTCTAAATAGTTAAAAAGAACCTCAAACACCTCTCCCCTATCCCTCGGGGATATAGATGGACTATAAATAGTGATTCTCCCGTTTGGATCTATGATCCAATTTATAGTTGGATACCATATTTCAGGTTCATCAACCTCTTCCCATCCAGTGGTGCACTGTTTAGCCAAAAAGTACTGGACTGCCCTTGTTATTGTCATCCATGGATTTTGGAGGACAAGCCAAGGAACTTCTCTTGAAAACTGTTTATAGACGTCGAATACATCAGATACCTCTCTTGTAAAATCACTAAATAAGCAGAATCCAGCATGACGTTTCTCCTCTGTAATTGGCTTCACAAGAGGAATTGATATAATTTCAAAATTAAGTCTGTCTTTCTCGCGAAGGTACATCTCCTTCAAAGACGGAAGACGAATGTCATGATCAAATGAGTGGGGAGGTCTGATTTCTAAAAGAATAGTTTTGCCTTCCAATTTGTCGACTCCGCAAGTAGCTTTCAGTTCGGAGTTTGCTGTTGGATGCTATAATGGACAAGCCAACAAGATCAAGATCAATGAGCAGAACAGTTGAAACGAGTAGCATAAGTAAAATGCTTGCTATGACTGCATCTGTGCATCTATCGGACTAATGCTTGCTATGACTGCATCTGTGCATAAAATAATTTTGTTATGGAAGATATACATAAGAAAAGATAAATATCCAAAATGTGTGGGTGCATTAACAAAATTAGTTTAACTCCTTGAGGCAACAGTTGCCAAGGCCTAGCGAGAGCGCTTTTCTATTGACTATGATATATCTGGACATGGTAGTGGTTCTGGTAACGGTCTTGGATTATTGTTACTCGCTATTTTGCTGGTGTAACTGGATTTATTCTTGTAGGAATTATAGGTACTGGGAGATGAATCGTTACTCTCAACAGTGGCACTCTACCTTTTATTCTACATTTTTGAATGGGTGATATTGCCTATAATATAATTAGATTGTTAGTTTAATTGGGAGTCAATTTTTAAGCTTTATGGCTGGGTGATATGATTCTTGGTATTTGAATAACGTGAGAGGTCAATTTTTATTTTTTTAGATATGATTTTGGTAGTGAAACGTTTAATTGTATTTTTTAATATAAAAATAGATTTAATAACTATTTTTTAACAATTATTTCTTTTAATTGGAAATTGTTAAATAAATTGCAATTTTGATTCTTTTATTGTTCTTTTTAATTTGAACTTATAATAAATTTAAATCTAAACTCATAAGCTAAAAGATTAAAGGTAACGTTTTTTAACTTAACTAAATTTTACTATATTTAATTTTTATTAGAATTTTATTTTTTCCTTCTATACATCTCATAATACTTTTTATATATATTTTTATTAAACAAAAATAATAAACACAATCTTAATAAATTTATAAATTATTAATAATATCTTTTACGTATATTTTTATTAAACACAAATAATGAACCTTTTCTTAATAAATTTATAAATTACTTGTTAAAAAAAAAAAAAAATCTCTAGTTTTTATTACAATTTTATTCCCAATCTATAATAAGCAATAATATCTCATAAAGAGAGCAGTTTGTATAAAATTTCCATCCACTCAAGTTCTAGATCTAAACATTTTCTTAACAGGGAAGAAAAATCTTGTAGATAGTCTCTTAAAAATGGATGAAATTTCAAAATAAATGAGTTAAAAATTTTGATTTTTAAATTAAAATTTAATTATAAAAAAAAATTAAATTATAATATTTTTTTTCTAAATATGTCTAATTTCTATTATATTGTACAAAAAGAAATAATTTTACATTTCAAACATTTCAATCAGAATTGTTGTGGTAGCCAATTCTGGCAGGAAAGATGTTCAAAAAAAAAAAACGAGACTACCTCTGTTGGGGAAACCAGCCCAGAAACTAGACCAAGTAGTAAGAGGGGTGCTGCCCCAGACGGGGAAACCAACACATAACATAAGTACCCATAATCTAAACATAATGTGCAGAGAGTAAGTAAGCAAAAAAACAACAATTGAGTTGTAACTTACAAAAGAAAGAGGCACTGTCTCTCTAGTCCTTCTGTGGCTTGTCATTCTGAATGTCTTCTGGAGGTGGCTCTTCCACAATGAAATAACCGTAGTCTGAGAGGTCATCTTCCTACTTGGACAATCAGGGAGTCGGCTCCGGCGCAGAGGCTGAGTGTGCAACCAAGACTGCTGCGTTTTCATCCTCTGTTGAGTTGTTTCCACTGTCACTGCCCGAAGAATTCATCGCGGACTTTGTGGACAGAGCCATAGATTTCATGGGATGCTGAAGGATGGACGGTGTCAATGTGGATTTGTGCATTCTTTTCTGAGACCCCGAGCCAGAGGAGCTGGAAGGGGCTTCAGGTATGCACAGAGAAATGAGGGCTGACATCATTTGCTGGTCTGGCGCCTCCGATGAATTTACATTGAGAGTGAGATCAATCGGGCAATCCTCATAGATAGGAAGCAGAGGACGGGAGGGCTGGCCTCAGCCTTTGCCTCAGTGGCATTTCATATGATGTCGGTGCGACATTGAGGCATCAGATTTCTCAGAAGGAGAGGGAGTGCAGGTCAAATTGCTGACAGAGATGTGGAAAGAGGCCTTGAGCAGGTGAGCTAGCAAAGAATGAAGGGCAGAATGCACAACAGTGAAGCTGGCCAGATGCACAAAGAGACAGAGGGAGAAGAATGAGGGAAGAGCAACTCCATTTCCCATGAAATATTGCAGAGATCGACGGCAAGGACAGTTGTAAATGCACTCAAAGTAGGTGACAAGAGGGAGAGTAATGGAGATAGGATGGTCATTAGCAGTTTTAAATGCTACCTCATGTGAGCCATGCGCTGTCAGTGCCATGTGGATGTGACAGCTGCCTAGCGGAGGAGAAGCCATGTGACAGACATGGCCTTGATTAGACACCAGCATTCGGGGGTTGAGCATCTTTGAGCACTGACTAGGTGCTTGTTGAGAGGAGGGATTCATCATCAATGTTAGAGAGGCAACCTGAGAAGAGGGGAGAATTGTGGTCCACTCCTTTGTTTGCCAGGAGATCCACTACCTTGTTGGCTAATTGACAAACATGCTTGAAAGTGATGGCCTTGTGGAGCTGTAACCTGTTGAAAATGCAGCAAGATGATGGAGCCTAGTGAAATGAAGTCGCCTTCACTAGGTGGGCCCGCAGGCTATTTTTGGCATAAAGTCTATTTTTAGACTATGTCTATTTTTAGACATATGAATCATGGACCAAGAGCTACAGTATGCTATTCTTGGAGGATTGGTCATGTTGGTAAAAATAGATGGACCTCTATTTTTAGACATTTAGGTCGAAGTCTATTTTTAGACTGCCTAGCTAAAAATAGAATAGTCGAATATTATTTGCTCTTAATAATATTCGGACTAAAAACATTATCTTATTCTCGTGCGGCACTTCAGTTTGACCCACGGATGTGGGGCATGCAGCTGACAAAGGAATTACGCTATTCCTAGGGGTTTGGTTGAGCTCATGCATGTTAGACTTCAGTTAGACTCATGTGGCAGAGTTTTGGTGGAGTTGATTGAGGAGTTGATGGAGGTTGTGTTCCGGTTAACTAGTTGAACTAGTTGTGATCAGTTTAACTGGCGATTACACTAGAGATGAGTTGGGTGAATTAATTATTAATTAATTCACTGATTATTAACTTATTATTCAACCAAAATAACACATCAGTTAACTCAGTGCATGTACAGTTCAGTGAAGACCAGTGGAGGAGACTAGGTGAAAGAGCGGGTGTGCTATTAGTTGGATATCAGTTGTGCATGAGATTTGCACAATCAGTGGAGGAGATTTCCCATGAGGCTTGCGTAGTTCATTCAAGGGGAATTCGAACTTGGTTTGGCTCCATTCTCTCTTTGGATTGCGCAGTAGAGGCAGGCAGAGCAGCGGAAAGATTTGAACCTGTGACTAGTTTTAGATCTAGCTAGTTTTGTGTTCAGCTTTGGAGATAGTACTGATTACTCGGGAGGAGTATTGTATTATGTATTGCTGAATGTTATCTTCTTTGTAATATAACAAATAGCTGGGGGTTTTCAGCTGTAAGCTTTCCCCGTACATACTGTGTTATATGTGTGCGCAGATCTGATGTTTTACCGCTTGTTTTTATTCCGCATGTGATGATTAATTTGTAGAAGCTGATTATGTGTTATGCAAGCAATTCGAATTGATGTGTGACCAGGTTAATCGTAGCGAATAAACTTCATTATTCAGCAAATTTCTACATGGTATCAGAGCTAAATTAATCGTCGAAGATCTATTACGGTGATCTCAAATTATTTCTATAGGTAGAGCCTATGGTGCGGACCAGGTAGCCTCCGGATTCATCTTTCTTCGAAAAGTGAAAGGTCTGGTAAATGCCCCCACAGTCAATCTCTGATTGTGAAATAATTTGTTTTCAAGTGTAGATCGGAAGCGGTGAGTTATCAGCTTTGGAATTCGAATTTGCAGATTTGTGTTTTTGGTGCCACGACGAAAATGTCTTTCAACGGATTACGACTAGAATATGCCTTGGAAGGCAGTTTGAATTATGTTGCATGGAAAGACCGCATGGAGGCTTTATTAGATGATAATGGGCTGTTGGAATTCGTGGAGAAAGAGATTCCAAAGCCTACTTCTACTGATGCTGCTGTCGTGGAAGCATGGCAAAAGAAACAAGCAAAATGTTGAAGGATTCTGTTGGAGGGCGTAAAGGATCATATTGTATCCAACCTGCACGGAAAGGCTTCTCCATATTTGATGTGGAAAGCCTTGACAGATCTGTACCAGAGCAAGAGCGACCAGAGGAAGTTGGCGCTCAAGGATAGACTCAGAAACATCAAGATGGAGAAAGGAGAGACCATCCCGAAATATCTCACGAGGTTCACCCAATGCCGGGATGAACTTGGAAGCGTGGGTGTGACTGTCGAGGATGAGGAATTGGTGAGCTTAGCTCTCCTCGGACTCCCTAAAAGTTGGCATGCATATCAAGATAGTGTCAATGGGAGGGAGAAATTACCCGGATGGGAAAGACTGTGGTCAGATCTGGTGCAAGAGGAGATCCAGCGAAACACCAGGGACAGATCTTCATCAAAGGGAGCTGATGAAGAAAACTGCACTTTGGCTGCCAAAGCAAAGAAGGGGAAGAAGAAATCTTCTCAATCCAGTGCTAAGGGCAAGAAGCAACAAGACATGTCCAAGGTGAAGTGCTTTAACTGTCACCAGCACAGACATTATGCCACAAATTGTCCGCAGAAGAAGAAGAACAAGAAGGCTGGCGGATCTGCAGCAGGAGAGGCTTTGGCCTCACAGTTCGAGCTTGAATTTTCGCTGATCGCATGCTTGGTCTCAAGTGTGATGGGATCAGTGTGGTTCTTGGACAGTGGTGCGTCATTCCACATGACGGGAGATTCAGATCTGTTTTCTGATCTGCAGGAGAAAGATCTTGGCATGCACATCGAGATGGGCGATGATGGTAGATATAGTGCGACCAGTATCGGTACCATTTCCTTTCAGAGGGAGTCTGGTAAACCCTTCGTATTGAAGGAAGTAATGCATGTGCTGGGATTGAAGAAGAATCTGATCTCTGTCGCTATGTTGGAAGACAAGGGGTATGATGTGGTCTTCAGCGAAGGAAAAGCTTTCCTGCGCAGTAAGGCTACTGGAGAGACCCGGATGATAGGGATTCGAGTCAAGAACCTGTATCAGTTGCAAGTAGATGGCTGCGCAGCAATGGCATGCAAGGCGGAAGGAGTGGTGAGCCGGGATGATGAGGGTGAGTTGTGGCACCGGAGATTGGGCCACCTTCACCATGGCGCTTTGAAGATACTGTAGCAGATCTCTACGGGACTTCCTAAGGGTACACTTGCGTATTCAGATCAGTGCAAGGGATGTACCTTAGGAAAGTATGTGAAAGCCACCTTTCACGAGAAGGATAGTCGTGCCACGACAATCCTTGAGAGAGTTCACACAGACGTGTGTGGTCCTTTCTCAGTAGCTTCGACAGAAAAGCACAAGTACTACGTGATCTTTGTTGATGATTTCTCTCGAAAGTGCTGGATCTTCTTCATGCAGAAGAAGAGCGAGACATTCTCGAAGTTCTGCGAGTTTAAAGCACTGGTCGAGAAGGAATCGGGGAAGAAGGTGAAGGCTCTTAGGAGCGACAATGGTGGCGAGTTTATCTCTGGCGAGTTCAAAGATTTCTGCAGCGCAGAAGGGATTCGAAGAGAGCTCATTGCTCCCCATAACCCACAGCAGAACGGGGTAGCTGAGCGGAAGAACAGAACAGTAGTGGGTGCTGCACGAGCGATGTTGCATGATCAGGGCCTATCCCTTCATTTGTGTGCTGAGGCATGCAACACAGCAGTATATGTGCAGAACCGTTGTCCTCACAAGGTACTTGGCATGAGTACACCCGAGGAGGCATTTTCCGGCAAGAGGCCTGATATATCTCATCTGAGGATATTTGGTTCACCTGTGTACGTGCATGTCACAAAGGACGCCAGGAAGAAGCTGGATCCGACCGTAGAGGTTGGAATATTTGTGGGGTACACTGATACACCTCACAACTATCGAGTGTATTTTCCAGACAGTCGCAAGACTGTTGTGCGACGGGATATCAAGTTTCAGGAGGAGAAAGCCATGCAGTGTTCGCATGAGAGGGAGCCACACTTGCATGCAGAGGAGGAGCTGTTAGCTCCCAAGGATGAGTCTCCGGATGTGGATCAGCCACAAGAGGAGGTTCATGGAGTGGAGGAGACCACTCATGCAGCGCCAACCATCAGAGAGCGCAAGCGCACTACAGAAGCTGAGCGACTGGCTCAAGATGTAGAGAAGGTTGTAGGACCACCTACAGCACAGCGTAGGCAGAAATAGTCACTGGATCGGTACACTGGATACATGGCTCTTGTGAGAAAATGTGTCATGACGGAGCCTTCCTCTTTCGAGGAAGCTGTGGAGGAGCCCGCATGGGTAGATGCCATGATCGAAGAGTATGACTCGATCGTCAGAAACAGTGCATGGGAGATTGTCCCAAGACTGAAGGAGAAATCAGTGGTAGGCTCAAGATGGGTCTACAAAGTGAAGCAAGCTGCTGACGGGAGTGTGGAGAAGTACAAGGCGAGATTTTTCGTTCGTGGCTTTTCTCAGATCGAGGGGATCGATTATGAGGAGACCTTTGCACCTATCGCAAGGTATTCCTCGATACGGACGATCCTTGCTCTCTCAGCGCATATGGGGTGGCACATCCATCAGATGGATGTGAAGACTACGTTCCTCAATGGATTCATTGAGGAGGAGGTGTACATAGAGCAGCCTGAAGGTTTCGAGATCTTCAGCAGTGATTCGCATGTGTGCAGACTCAAGAGAGCACTGTATGGGTTGAAGCAAGCACCTCGTTCTTGGTACACTTGCATTGACAGTTATTTCACCGGACTTGGATTCTCCAAGAGTGAGGCGGATCCTAACCTGTACCAGATTGTGGTGGAGGGGAAGTTGCTGATCATTGTCCTGTATGTGGACGATCTGATTTTGACGGGTGATGAGCTGTTGATTCTCTCATGCAAAGAGGATCTTGCACGAGAGTTTGAGATGAAGGACTTGGGCCTCCTTCATTATTTCATGGGATTGGAAATCTAGCAGCGGAGCGGTGGACTGTTTGTTTCTCAGAGCAAGTATGCTCGGGAGATTCTGGAGAGGTTCAACATGCATGACTGCAAGCCTGTTGATACTCCTCTTCCTGGTGGTTGGAGGAAGGAGGATGCTACTTCAGCGGAGTTAGTGGATGCCACTGTCTATCGACAGTTGGTGGGGTCGCTTATGTATCTGGTCAATACACGGCCCGATATATGCTATGTAGTTAACCATCTTTCGCAAGCTATTGTTAAGCCTACCAAGCTCTTTTGGAAGGCGGGCAAGCATGTATTGCGTTATATCAGTGGCACAACGGGATATGGACTGTGGTACAGACAGGAGGATGGAGTGAAGCTGGTTGGCTTCACAGATGCAGATTGGGCAGGGAGCCCAACGAACCGGAAGAGCACATCTGGAGGGATCTTCAGCATTGGGTTGACAGCAGTTTCCTGGTACAGCAAGAAGCAGAGATCCGTGGCACTCAGTTCAACAGAGGTCGAGTACATGGCAGCAAGTTTGGCTGCATGCGAGGCTATTTGGATGAGGAAGATCCTGGTCGGCTTGTTCGAGTCGCATTTGGAGCCTACTGTGATTTATTGTGATAACCAGAGCTGCATTAAGCTCTCGGCTAATCCAGTATTTCATGATAGATCCAAACACATCGACATCAGGTACCATCATATCAGAGACTGTGTTCAGCGGAGGATCATGTTGTTGTCTTACATTCTGACGGAGGATCAGGATGCTGACATTCTGACGAAGGCGCTCACCAGGAGAAAATTCGAGTTCCACAGAGGCAGGATAGGGGTTGCAGATAATCCATATCTTGCTGAGAGGGAGTGTTGAAAATGCAGCAAGATGATGGAGCCTAGTGAAATGAAGTCGCCTTCACTAGGTGGGCCCACAGGCTATTTTTGGCGCAAAGTCTATTTTTAGACTATGTCTATTTTTAGACATATGGATCATGGACTGGGAGTTGCAGTATGCTATTCTTGGAGGATTGGTCATGTTGGTAAAAATAGATGGACCTCTATTTTTAGACATTTAGGTCGAAGTCTATTTTTAGACTGCCTAGCTAAAAATAGAACAGTCGAATATTATTTGCTCTTAATAATATTCGGACTAAAAACATTATCTTATTCTCTTGCGGCACTTCAGTTTGACCCACGGATGTGGGGCATGCAGCTGAAAAATGAATTACGCTATTCCTAGGGGTTTGGTTGAGCTCATGCATGTTAAACTTCAGTTAGACTCATGTGGCGGAGTTTTGGTGGAGTTGATTGAGGAGTTGATGGAGGTTGTGTTACAGTTAACTAGTTGAACTAGTTGTGATCAGTTTAACTGGTGATTACACTAGAGATGAGTTGGGTGAATTAATTATTAATTAATTCATTGATTATTAACTTATTATTCAACTAAAATAACACATCAGTTAACTCAGTGCATGTACAGTTCAGTGAAGACCATTGGAGGAGACTAGGTGAAAGAGCGGGTGTGATATTAGTTGGACTTCAGTTGTGCATGAGATTTACACAATCAGTGGAGGAGATTGCCCATGAGGCTTGCGCAGTTCATTCAAGGGGAATTCGAACTTGGTTTGGTTCCATTCTCTCTTTGGATTGCGCAGTAGAGGCAGGCAGAGCAGCAGAAAGATTTGAACCTGTGACTAGTTTCAGATCTAGCTAGTTTTGTGTTCAGCTTTGGAGATAGTACTGATTACTCGGGAGGAGTATTGTATTATGTATTGCTGAATGTTCTCTTCTTTATAATATAACAAATAGCTGGGGGTTTTCAGCTGTAAGCTTTCCCCGTACATACTGTGTTATATGTGTGCGCAGATCTGATGTTTTACCGCTTGTTTTTATTCTCCATGTGATGATTAATTTGTAGAAGCCGATTATGTGTTATGCAAGCAATTCGAATTGATGTGTGAACAGGTTAATCGCAGCGAATAAACTTCATTATTCAGCAAATTTCTACATAACCATTGTTCAATGTGCTCAAATCATGCAGTTAATCTCCAACTTTTAGAAATTTTGGAGGCAGAGGCACCAATGAGAAGGTGATGAGAAGTGTTGATGATGACTTGGGAGTCGCCTTTTACTTCTAAAGAGAAGAAGTTGTGATCCTGAGCTAGATGAAGACCTTGCATGAGCCCTTCTAGTTCTGCAGAGTTATTGGTGTCCTAGCCAATAGAGCCAAAGAAGATGAGGAGGGGCTTCCCTTCTGAGTTTCTGAAAATTCCACCAAAACCGACCTCTCCAGGATTTCCCTTAGAGGTGCCATCAAAGTTGAGCTTGAAGAAACCTTGAGGAGGAGGGCTCCAGATGTTGGGTGAGTCAGGAGGACGAGAGGGAGGTATATTATCTGCAGAATGACAGGGTACAGAGAGGTTCCAGTTGGCCCATATGATACTCTCTGAGGGATGGGAGGGGAAATCCAAGTCCTGCCAATGGTGCAGGGCGAGGGACTCCTTTAGGTTGTTGCAAAGATTGGTCCAGAGGGTCTATTGCAGAGTAGATTGATCTTTGAAGATGCACCTGTTCCTTTCTTTCCAAATCGTCCAAAGGAGGAGCATTGGTAGGAGTGTCCAAAGAGAATTGAAGAGATTGTTGTCCCCTTTAATTCTCTCAGTTCTTCAACAGAGGATAGCTATGTTGTCCCATAAGTTACTCGCAAGGAGGCACATGTCCAAAACATGATTTATGGATTCTACATGCTTGAGACAGTTCAGACATCGAGAGGGGCCAATAAAGCCTCTTTTCAAAAGGTTTTCCAAGGTTAGGATCCGACGCTTGTTGAGAAGCCATAGGAAGGTGGAGATTTTGGGCCAAATACAGGGTCTCCTTATCTGCGTCTAGATTTCATCTGGCAGTTCCTAAGTGCTAGGATAGAGCAGGTGGTAGGTTTCCCGAGTAGAGAATGAACCCTGAATGATATAACCCCAGCAGAGGATGTCCTTGTCATCTGTGCATCTAATTTTCCTTTTGTTTAATTCCCTATCGATGTCTTCATGACTTTCCTCATGCCATTTTTCATGCCACTGAGAAGCCGGAAGCGATTAACGAAAGTCGTTATTGAGGAGAGGTGTCCATAAATATTTTACTTGATTATTCTCCCTTGCTTGAAGAGCGGCTTACCACTTGGGTTTTTGGAATAGCGTGGCCAATTTGGGCATCAGTTGCCAGGAATCCTCCCAAAGACGAGCTTATGCTCCTGAACAGATTTCCCATAAGATGTGCTCTTAGATTATGGCGTGATGCTGCTTGGCGGCTTTCCATATTTGGGAGCCCATTTCTTCTAGTTTAAATATGATAAGATCCTCCTGAGGCCAGTGGCCAGTGTATTTGGAAGCCCAGAGCTGAGCCCACGGGGTGCTGGGTTTGGAGACCCACTTCAACCAAATGCACACTCCCATGATGGTGTTGCTATGATTTGGATCCCGTAGCCCCAAGCCCCCATCAATTTTAGGAGTGTAGACCTCTGTCCACTTCACAAGGGCCCATTTTTTGTTGTCTCTCTTAATACCCCATATAAATTTCCTTTGCATATTTCTAATGCATTTAAGGACCCATTTGGGGGCCGCTAGCACTGAGAATAAATATATGGGCATTGATTGGAGGACAACTTTGATCAGGAAAAGAAGACTTGCAATGTTGAGAGCTCTATGAGTCTAGGAGGATAATATGGCTTCTAATTTGTCCAAGAGTTCCTTCCAGAAGGAGTGTTTGATGGCAGAATCAATGAACGGAGCTCCAAGGTACTTGGAGGGTAAAGTGGCAATGGAGAGACCCAAGAACCTGGCTATGTTGTATTGAGTGATGGCAGGGGTATTGAAAAAGAAGATCTGAGATTTTTCGGCATTAATGGCACTAGTTCTAGAGGCCTCAGAAAAGTAGTCGAGCAAGGATTTGAAGGTTCTGGCTTCTTGAACAGAGGGGTGGCCAAACAACATATTTTCATCAAAAAATTCCATATGTGTGATGGGGAGATTGTTATGAATGGTCAAACCCTTGAGATATTGGGAGTTGGTGGCATGATGGATGAGACGTCCCAGGCCTTCTGCCATTAGAACAAACAAGAAGGGCGAGAGGTGGTCACCTTGTCGAATTCCTCTAGACGGGGAGAAGGGGGGGAGGGGGCACCATTGACAAGGATGGAGAAGAAGGGGGGTGAGATAAGGCTCATGATCCATCTGGTCCAAGTTGGGCTGAAGCCAAAGACCAAGAGAATTTATTTTATGTAATCCCAACTGAGTTTATAAAAAGCTTTGGAAAGATCAATTTTGATGAGCATACCTGACTTTCTCAAAGATTTCAAAGAGTGGGTGACTTCATGCGTGAGGATGATCCCATTCTGAATTTGATGACCCTCCACATACCCTGTTTGTTTTGGAGATATAAGCAGCGAAAGGAGGGGTTTACATCTATTGGCGATTAATTTTGATCCAATGCATGCTCCTTGACTCCTCAACCAGGTCCCAAACTTACAACTTTATATTTTCCCAAAAGAAGTGAAAAAAGTTGGAGGTGAATCCGTCCAGACCAGGTGCTTTTCCATATTTGAGCTTTGCCATGGCCTGCTCCACTTCTTGCAGCGTTACCGGTTTCAGCGGCATTTGATTGTGCACATCGGTTATGATCCTTGGGATATGTTGAGTTATTTTGGTGATAGCAGGTTGTCGGTTATTATTAGTCTCTTTGAGAGTGTCCCTGAATTATTTTAATAGCTCTTGCTCAATGTCATCATGTTCCTCAAGCTTATCCCCCTAGCCATTATTGAGGATGGCAATACGGTTGTGCATACGATGCTGAATAGTGGAGCGGTGGAAGAATTTAGTGTTCTTATCCCCCTCTTTGAGCCATCGTATTCTAGATTTTTGTTTCCAGAGAATTTCTTCCTAAAGTCTGTTGTTTTCCAGGCGGCTCATGAGATATGGTTCCCGACACATGATATCCTCAGATCTCCCCTCTTGGATGATGCGCTGCTGCAAATCTTCCATTTGATGTTCCAATTCTTTTTTATTTTGAAATATGTTGCCGAAGGAGGAATGGTTCCATCGCTTGAGCAAAATTTTTAAGGGTATTTAACTTCTGCTAAAATTGATAATTCTTGGATCCTGTTGGTGGGATAATGTTGCTCCACCAAGAAGTGACCATTTATTTAAAGCTAGGGTGAGTGAGCCAGAACTTCTCAAAATGAAACAGCTTATTGCTAGCAACCCCCGGGCGAGACCATTGAGGCTGGATAGGCCAGTGATCAGATCCTGACATAGGTAGGATTTTTGAATGTATATATCCTCCAAGATGGATGGTTTTGTCCGAGATGAGGAATTTTTCCAGCCTCAAGGAAATCTGCTGAGAACCTCACCTGCGATTGTTCCAAGTGTGGATGCCATTGGAAGAAGGAAGGTCAATCAACCAATTTCTCTGAATGAATTCTTTGAAACTAAGGTTGTCTGCTTCAAGTCTGAGGTGCCCTCATTTTTTCTCTTCTAACTTGGTGATCATGTTAAAGTCTCCTCCTAAGATCCATATGGGATGGAGGCGTTGGGAGTTTAGTTTCTCTATGGAGTTTAGGATATCAATTTTTTGGGTTGTGGGTTGGGGAAAGTAAACATTGGTGATATGACCATGGATTTTGTGTTGAAAATGGAAACAATAAATAGTGAAGGAGGCCTCCTGAAACATCTTTCCTGATCCTAGTTGGAAAGTGATCACCTAAACTAGGTGGGGACCACACATGTGATTTTTGTCGAAAAGTCTATTTTTAGACTATGTCTATTTTTAGACATATGGAGCATGGTCTAGGAGTTGCAGGATGCTATTCTTGGATGATTGGTCAAGTTGGTAAACATAGATGGACATCTATTTTTAGACATACAGGTCGAAGTATATTTTTAGACTGCCTGTCTAAAAATAGAACAGTCGAATATTATTAGCTCTTAATAATATTTGGACTATAAACATTATCATATTCTCTTGCAGCACTTCAGTTTGAGCTACGGATGTGGCACATGCAGTTGACAGAAGGAATTATGCTATTCCTAGGGTTTAGTTGAGCTATTGCATGGTTGACTTCAGTTAGAACTCATATGGCAGAGTTTGGTGGAGTTGATGAGACAGTTGATGGAGTTGTGTTTGGGTTAACTTAGTTGAACTAGTTGTGTTTAGTTTAACTGAAAAATACACTAGTGATGAGTGGTGTGAATTAAATATTATTTAATTCACTAATTATTAACTCATAAATCAACTAAAGAACACATCAGTTAACAGCAGTGCATGGACAGTTCAGTGGAGACCAATGTTAGAGGTGGGTGAAAGGGTGAGTCTACTATCAGTTGTGACTACTCATTGTGCATGATTTGCATTTGATTGATTGAGTGCCAATGAGGATTGCGTAGTTAAAGCCAAGGGAATTCGAATTCATTCCATTCATTCTCTTATCTTGGATTGCGCAGTAGAGGCAGGCAAACAGTGGAGGAGTTTTGAACCCGTGACTTGTTCAAAACTGAGCTAGTTTGTGTGTAACTTTTGGAGACAGTACTGAGTACTTGTGAGGAGTATTGTACTGAGATTGTTACATGTTCTCTTTCATTATAATATACAGATAGTTGGGGGTTTTCAGCTGTAAGCTTTCCCCATTACATACTGTGTTTATATGTGTGATTGATTAATGTTTCTATGTGTGCATGCGATTATTTTTAATTCCGCAAATTGATGATCAATGGTAGAAGGGATTATGTGTTATGCATGAAGCTAAAATAGTGTGTGACCAGGATAATCTCGGTGAATAAGTGATTTATTCAGGAATTTCTACATGGTATCAGAGCGAAATTGATCATCAGATCTACTACGGTGATTACATTTTATTTCTATAGGTAGAGTCTGTAGCGTGGGCCAGGTAGCCTCCGGATTCATCCTTCTTTGAAGGTGAAAGGTTTGGTAAATGCCCCTACAGTCGATCTCTGTATTGGAAATCATTTTCTCTCAAGTGTAGATCGAAAGCGGTTGAGTTTTGAGTTGGTGGAATTCGAATTTGCAGCAGTGTTTTCTTGGTGTCGAAGTCAAAATGTCTTTCAACGGATTGCGATTAGAGTATGCCCTTGAGGGCAGCTCGAATTATATTGCATGGAAAGACAGGATGGAGGCAGTGTTAGATGATAATGGGTTGTTGGAGTTCATAGAGAAAGAAGTTCCAAAGCCTACTTCTGCTGATGCCGCTGTAGTTGAAGCTTGGAAAAAGAAGACAGCAAGGTGTCGAAGGATTCTGTTGGAGGGCATGAAGGATCACATAGTATCCAACCTGCATGGTAAAGCTTCTCCATTCTTGATGTGGAAAGCTTTGACAGATTTATTCCAAAGCAAGAGCGACCAGAGGAAGTTGGCGCTCAAGGATAAACTCAGGAAAATAAAGATGGAGAAGAATGACACTATTCCGGTATACTTGACAAAGTTTGTCCACTGCAGGGATGAGCTTGGGAGTGTAGGATTTAGTGTGGATGATGAGGAATTGGTGAGCTTGGCTCTCCTTGGGCTTCCGAAGAGTTGGCACTCCTATCAGGACTCTGTCAATGGTCGGGAGAAATTGCCAGGATGGGAGCGACTTTGGTCGGATCTTGTGCAGGAGGAGATAAGGCGGGACACCAGGGATGGATATTCATCAAAGAATGATGATGAAGAGGATTGTGCTTTGGCTTCCAAAGAAAGAAAGGGGAAGGGCAAGAAGAATTCTTCTCAATCCGGTGCGGATGGTAAAGAGTGTGACATGTCCAAAGTGAAGTGTTTTCACTGTCACGAGCATGGGAATTACACCACGAATTGTCCACAGAAGAAGAAGAACAAGAAGGCTACTGGAGTTGGAGCTGGTGAGGCTCTTGCCTCGCAATTTGAGCTGGACTTCTCATTGATCGCATGCATGGTGTCTAGTGCATCGAGATCGAGGTGGTATTTTGATAGTGGCACTTCCTTTCACATGACGGGAGATGTGAATCTTTTCAATGAATTGGTGGAGAAAGATCTCCAGTTGCATGTTGAGTTGGGTGACAATGGAAGATAAAATGCGACTGGCATTGGTACCATAACCTTTCAGAGGGAGTCAGGTAAACTCATTATTTTACAAGATGTAGTGCATGCTCCAGGTTTAAAGAAGAATTTGATCTCAGTCGCAATGTTAGAGGATAAAGGGTATGATGTTGTCTTTAGTGAAGGAAAATTTTTCCTAACCCGGCACAAATAACGGGACAAGTCAAAAGGTTGGGATTCGGCGAAGAGTCCCTCTGACTTGAAGTAGATGCAGGATGTCTCAGCGGGCTTCCTACGGTTAGGGAAGTGTAAGAAAGACATACAAGCGATCCGGGATAGAGACCGTTTCATGCAAGTAAAAAGTGAACCTCGGGATGTGGAGTAGCCCGCAGATGAGGATCATGGAGTGGGAGAAACCACTCATGCGAGAAATTTCATACCAGGATGAGGAGAGGGGGTGCATGCGGCTATACCACCGGCGGTGAGAGGTGGGCGACATGCATGATTAATCCCGAAGGCTTATCCTTGGGATTCATGAGATGGTGTGGATCTAAAGCTGGAACTGACTACGAGGTGCCTTTCCAGCAGTAGCATGATCAGTTGGATTGATGCAGGCAGATCAAAGTGACAGTGTCGGATACTGGAGCGCGGATCAGAGTTGACAGCAAGTGCAGAGTGCATGGGTGCAAGAGTTCAACAGTGCAGTGGTTCCTAATGACATGTGCAATTGGCCAAGCAGAAGTAGAAGACTTTGATGATAGATGCATCAGACTGATTGAGTTGTTTGGAGCCTATTCAGTTTCATAGGAGTTGCAGAGCATATGCATGGAGTTGCATGGCGCTTGTGAAGATTGCAGGTCGAATGCATGGAGTTGCATGTCGCATGCAAAAACAGTCCTTTCTTGTTGAGAGGGAGTGTTGAAAATGGAAACAAGAAACAGTGAAGGAGGCCTCCTGAAACATCTTTCCTAATCCTAGTTGGAAAGTGATCACCTAAACTAGGTGGGGACCACACATGTGATTTTTGGCTAGAAAAATCTTATTTTTAGACATGTCGATCATATTCTATGAGTTGCAGGATGCTATTTGTGGATGGTTGTTCAAGTTGGAAAAATAGATGGACTTCTATTTTTAGACATATTGGGCAGAGTCTATTTTTAGACTAGTAGTCTAAAAATAGAAATTTCGAATATTATTAGCTCTTAATAATATTTGGACTATAAACATTATCATATTCTCTTGGAGCACTGACATTCAGTTAACAGATTGTTAAAATCAGCTAGCTGAAGGAATTTCGCTATTCCTAGGGCTACTGGTGGTTCATGTATGGTTGGCTTCAGTTAGAACTCAAGTGGTAGAATTTGGTGGAGTTGATGAAGACATGATTGATGGAGTTGTGTTCGGGTTAACTTAGTTGAACTAGTTGTGTTTAGTTTAACAAAAAATACACCAAAGTAGTGGTGTGAATTAAATATTATTTAATTCACTAATTATTAACTCATAAATCAACTAAAGAACACATCAGTTAACAGCAGTGCATGGACAGTTCAGTGGAGACCAATGTTAGAGGTGGGTGAAAGGGTGAGTCTACTATCAGTTGTGACTATAGCTATGCATGAGATTTGCACATTGATTGATTGAGATTGCCAATGAGGATTGCACAGTTAAAGCCAGGGGGATTTGATCTTGGATCTCATTCATTCTCATCTTGGATTGCGCAGTAGAGGCAGGCAAACAGTGGAGGAGATTTGAACCCGTGACTTGTTCAGATCTGAGCTAGTTTGTGTGTAGCATGTGGAGATAATACTGAGTACTTGTGAGGATTATTGTGCTATGTATTGTTACATGTTCTCTTTCATTATAATATACAGATAGTTGGGGGTTTTCAGCTGTAAGCTTTCCCCATTACATACTGTGTTTATATGTGTGATTGATTAATGTTTCTATGTGCGCATGCGATTATTTTTAATTCCGCAAATTGATGATCAATGGTAGAAGAGATTATGTGTTATGCATGAAGTTAAAATAGTGTGTGACCAAGATAATCTCGGTGAATAAGTGATTTATTCAGGAATTTCTACATTTTGGTGCCAATGAAATAGAAGGAGGCTTGAATGAAGTTGTGTGAGGCATGGATGTTAGTCAGGGAGACTCAGGAGAAGGTTCCAAGTGATGGCAAGCCCTCTTGAGGCTCCTATAGCATCAACCGCGGTGGTAATACAACCTTTCCAGAGTCTGGTAATGATAGAGTTCAAGGTGGTACTTGTGCATTTGGTTTCTTGCATGAAGAAGATGGTTGGTTTATCTTGCATGATTTTATTTTTGATCATTCGGTGCTTGGCAAGGCTATTGAGCCCTCGTATATTCCATGAGATGAGCTTCATTGAGAACTGTGAGGGAATTTCCGGTAGAACCTGGTCAGCTTGGGATATCGTCCCGATTCAACAAGTTGTCCTCCTAGAATGATGAGTCGCTACAGATCTGAGCGTCACCCTCTTTTCCGAGACTCCTTCAAGATCTTATTTGTATCCATCTAGTTTCCTCCCTGGATTCCAAAATATGGGATTTGTTGTGCTCTGGATAGGGCATCTTCTAAGCATTGAATCTGCTTGGGAAGGATCTTGTGGTATTCATGATTTTTGTATGCTGCCTCCAGTCCTAAGATGTCAAGATCACTGAAATCAATGCTTTCGGGTTCTTCCTCCATATGATAGGGTTGTTCCATGTTTGTAGTTGTACCTTTGTCCTGTGCTTCTTGGGTCTTTTTGTCATCTACATCCATGAGGGATGAATTCTCTAGATTTGTCGATTTTCCTTTACTGGATTGACTGTCCTGCTGAGCTTGGGATTGATTAGCACCAAGAGTCGGGGGGGGGGGGATAGTGGTAATAAGGGGAGAATACTGGGCTTCTGAGGGCACCACTGAGGGGATGGTTGATTTGGAGGAGTCAGGGGGATGATTTGAAGTCTCGCCTTCCATGGTGGTTTGATTAGCAAGAATGTCGAAGCTATTGCTGGTGGCAGGGTGAGAGGCCTTGGGGGCTTATGTGGATTTTCTAGCGTGCCTCTTGCGATTGGGGACCTTGGTGAAACCTTCTAGATTGGTATAATCTGAGCCTGGGGAGGGTTTGGGTGGTTGATTGAGTGGGAAATCTTTGAAGAGATGCCCGTGCTCATGGCATCAGCGACAAAAAAAAGGCACATGTTCATAATCAATAGTTTGGACCCATTCAAAAACATCATGGAATAGACTTACCAAGTCCGAAAGAGCTTTGGCCAGGTGCATGCAGACACAAATTCTGGGATAGGCAGTGTAACGATTGAGCTTGGTTTGTTTTGAAGTCTTGATGAATTCCCCAAGGTTGTTTCCAATATCTTTGAGGGATTGGTCATCCCAATAGTCTTGTGGGAGTGATTACATCCCGATCCATACGGGAGCCCAGTTGAAGTCCTCTTTGTCTGGGTTAAATCTTTCTACCCAAACCCGTAAGAAGAGGCCTCCTGAGTTAAAGAAATATAGTCCTCCAGCCATGATGCAGTTTTTGTCCTCTATGTAGGTGAATATGACATTGAAGAAGCCTTTTGATCCTAGCTGGAGGTAGATGTTCCCTTTAGGCTTCCATTTAGAGGCTATCCAACCTTGAAGCGCTTTCTCAGCGGGACAAAAACTGATAAATTTCCCAATGACGGCATGGTCCCTCATGAATTGTATTCTGGTATTGATGCGGTGGGCAGGAAGATAGATTTTGGGATGTTCTGCAGCTATCGGAATGCATGTTGAGGACAATGCCTTCCTCTGTTTCGTTTTGTCTTTTTGTTCTTCTATCAGGTTTTCTGGAGTGCCTGCCGGTTCAGAGATCCATGGCTGATCATTAAGAGGCGCAGATTTTTGCTATTCAGATTGTCGTCGGGTGGTTGGGGGGGGGGGTGCGCCTACCCCCCACTTCAGGAGACATCATTTCCTATTGCTTTGGATACAATGCGCATTATAACCCTGCTTGTAGTGAGGTGTCATTGAGGTAAAGGGGAGGAGCCCTGTTGGATCTCATCTCAGGGTTGGGAAAACCCTAGGTATCCATAGAGGAGACGCAGTCCTTCGCTTCGCTCATCCTCAATTAAACTATATATATATAGATAATTAATTTTTTTTTTAAAGTAAAGTGTATTTTTATTTTAAAACTAAAGATTTTTTTCAAGTTTTTATTGTTAGAAAATTAAATATTACAGAGCAATGAAACTCATAAAATATGCGGAAAACACAAGCACACAAAACACATAAAACCAGAGAGACACGGATGTATGTGGTTCACCCAGTTTTGGATACGTCCACCCCGAACAGCCAGTCCTTCATTTCTATTATCCAGCAAAATGAAGAGACACGACCTATAGTAGATCTATTGTAATATCCTCTATTCTCTCTCACAGTCTCCCTCTTCGTTTCTCACTCCGAGAATACACACATAATCCACAGCCACAATACAATACCCTCAATAAAAGCGAGGGGTTTCCTTCTTGGGAAAAAAACCAAGTTTGACAATGATTTTCTCAATATGAAAACCAATCATGGTCAGCCATGGTCCAACATCGAATTGTGACAAAGAATGTCTCGATATGAATATCAATCATGGATGGTCAACTATGGCCCAACGTCACATTGTGACAATGATTGTCTTAATATGGAAATCAACCATGGTTGACCATGTTTATTTTATAGTTTATAATATTTATCTTAGGGTTTATATACCTTTGGTTTATAATTATTATCCCTTGGGTTTGTAATATCAATCCCTTAGGTTTATTAATCTAAGGGTTCAACCATGTTCAAGAATGGTCCAATATCACATTGTGACAAATATTGTCTCATTATGAAAATCAACCATGGTCAACGATGGTGAACCATGTTTATTTAAGGGTTTATAATATTTATCTTATGATTTAATTATTAAGCTTTCCACCCACCATTAATCGGTCATTTTAAAATTATTTTCAAGACCAAAATAAGCTTTCCAGCCCCCATTAATCCTTTTCTGAATGTTATAGTTCCAATTGAGCTTGTGATGAATATCGATTCCTAGGTACTTGTATGAAGAAACTTCCT
Organism: Pinus albicaulis; assembly: GCA_034641835.2. Taxonomy (NCBI): domain Eukaryota; kingdom Viridiplantae; phylum Streptophyta; class Pinopsida; order Pinales; family Pinaceae; genus Pinus; species Pinus albicaulis. The sequence goes on along the minus strand of CM076572.1, from coordinate 1,412,909,463 downwards.
CCAAGTTACTATTGTCATACATAAAATTAGTATAAGTGTCCTTCTTGGATTTGATAATCATAACTTTTGTTTTGTCAGTGTTAATAGACATACCCATGGTAGAGCAGAAATCCTTAAGAATTCTAAGTTGCTTATCAAGATCAGATGGGCGCCTTGTGAGAAGAACAATATCGTCATCATAGAGAAGAAGTATGATGACTATCCCAGCTAAGATCATGCCATCACCTCCTGCTTCCTCTAAACAATCTTCTAGCTGTCGATGTAAATGCCAAATAGGGTAGGGGAGAGGGGGGCAACCTTGTTTAACTCAGATATTACACTTAATATCTTTCAACCACCCCTCATTTCTCTTTAACTTGGAAATTACATTATCGTATAACCTTATAGCGGTCGCTCTTAGCTCGAAAGGAACATTTAGCTCTTCTAATATATTCCATAGGTTGTTTCTAAGGACCATATCGAAAGCCTTTCTAAAGTCCACAAAGCAACAAAAGAGATTGGATTTATCATTGCGGCATTCCTCCATAATGATCCTAAGCGTAATGAGGTGGTCCGTTGTTGATTGCTTCCTTCTAAAACCTGCTTGGCCTTTAGCCCGCTTACCTTCACTTTCAAGCCAAATGCTCAACTTCTTTTCCAAAATAATACCATATAACTTGGCTAAGAGAGGGCTGATCATAATTGTCTAATAATTAGAGGGGTTATTTGTATCCCAACTTTTAAAAATAGGGATAATGAGGCTCTGAGTCCAAGGTTTAGGGAACCCTTGCTTGACCGCTTGGTTGAAAAGCTTGTGGATGTGGGGGATGAGGACAAGACCTCCAATTTTTAAGATTTCCACCTGGTAACCTTCAATCTCTTTAGCTTTCCCATTTTCCAGGCATTTAACCCCAAAATCAATGTCTTCTAATGAGAAAAATTCTTTTGTTGTGAGCAGGGTTTCAAAGTTATCCCTAGCATTGGGAGATTCATAAAGCTTTTTAAGATAGGAATTCCAGCCGTGTAAAGAAATTTTATTATTATCTATAGTTTTCCTAGTTAGAATCTGCCTCTAAAATTTCTTAGGAGTCACCTTTTGTTGTGAGCAGGGTTTCAAAGTTATCCCTAGCATTGGGAGATTCATAAAGCTTTTTAAGATAGGAATTCCAGCCGTGTAAAGAAATTTTATTATTATCTATAGTTTTCCTAGTTAGAATTTGCCTCTAAAATTTGGCTTATGGATCACAGAAGCCAAATTCCTAATATTGAAAATAATACTATTAATTAATAATAATAATAGTAATATTAATTAATAAAAAAAATAATAATAATCATATTTATAATTATAATAATAATTATATAATCAGCATATATCAACTATATTTATTAATGTAATTGTGTCAATTTAATATATGTTAAAATGATTTTTTTTTTACTTAATCAATTTAATTAAAAAAATAAAAATCTCATGATTACTTTTAAAATATATTTCAATCTTTAATTTGTGACTTTTATTAAATTAAAATTATAAAATTACAATTATAGAATAAATACACTTATAAATTTTATTAAATACAAAAATAACTATTAAAATATTTAATAACTATTAATTTTTACTCTACACCTAATAATTATTAATAATTAAAATGAAATTCTAAAACTACAATTATAAAAATTCTAAAATTACAATTACAAAATAAACACAATTAATAACCAAATATGCAATACAAAGTTTTCAGTTCGATGCTACAACGATGACGGCAACAAAATAAATGAGCGCAATCACTTAATAAAGTTGATAATTGTTAAATGGAGTAAATATTTGCTTTAGTGAGATGTTCCTAACCAACAATGGAGATAATGATGACCAAGCCTATAGGTTAAAGGCATTCATACCTGTTGTGACGACTCATTCTTTTGAAAGACGGGAGTGGTTTCATCCCCTTGAGGTGCAAACAATTCTCTTAACAACCTTATATTACTCTCTTCATCCTCTTTATCTGCAAGCTGCTTCAACCGTAGGTATCTGTTGCAGTTACACACCACAAGTTCCTCCAATTCACGTGGTGTCAATAATCTCCAACAAGGGCGATATAAATCCCTCTGGCCATCCCCCACCATCCTCCTATCAATCTGAAGATACCGACTGGCTTTAGAGTCATCTAGTGCTAAATCTAATGTCAAGTGCACTTTTTCACGCATCCCAGCAGCACGATTTCTCGGCACATCGACAACAAATATATTTTCCTTGACTTTGGTGGAAAACTGATCAAAATGTGGACCAATATAAATTATTTTTATCTGCAATTCATCATCTATCATCTCTTCAATAAAGGACGGGAATACCCACACGACAAGGATGAGGGTGTTTGCTGGAAGATCAGATAGATGGAATTTATCTCCTCGTCCATTAGTAAGCAGGCCATCAAGTTCCGATAATAAATTCCTTTCTATGTTCCCCTTTTCAACCCTGGAAATTGAGAAATCCTGAAAGAAAAGAAAAAAATGTTATGGTCCATATATATTATAAAAATGTTAACATAATAAAGCAGGCACTAACAATGTTGGTATCAATTAATTATATGGATGTGTGGTATCATCACCTGCCCTGAAATGACTCTCAAAGACCTTGATCCTGGATCCCCATCTCTTTCAATTAATTCTGCCCACCTCTTCACCAACTCTTTGCTTCCCTCGATGCGCACAATTAGTTGTAATCTGTTCATCTTTACCACGTGGTCCATAGATTTTCCTTCTAGCCTGTCGCACTCACTCAAATCTAGATTTTGCAAGGAGGAGAGGCAGTGGAAGTCATTGCATAGCTCTTCAAGTTCTTCGCAACCTGTAAGATCCAGCACCTCCAGATTTTTGAGTTGACCAAAACCTTCAGGAAGCTTCTGCAGTGATTCACACCTACTGAAGTCCAGCACTTTTAGACTTGCTAATTCACCAAACCGATCTGGAAGCTTCTCTAGGCTACGACACCTTACAAATGAAAGATGTGTGATAAAGGAGAGGTTGCAAAGCCCATCGGGTAGTTCCGTTAGAGTCGTACACTTTGACACATCCAAGGCTCGCAATAGCTTCAACTCTCCAATGCCTTCAGGAATACTTTCTAGTTGTTCACAACGACTTAAATTTAATTCAACAAGGCTTGTTAAGTTTCCTACGCAGGGAGGGAGATTTGATAGCCTTTTGCAATATGACAAATTCAATAATGTCAATGATGAAAGTTTCTCGACACTGTCTGGAAGTGAATCTAATTTCCAGCAACCATGTAGATGGAGTTCTCGTAGAGAACTCAACGATCCGAAATCAACCGGCAACTCAGTCAATTCCCCACAACCATCCATTTTCAATATCTGTAAAGACTGAAGGTTTGAAATTGAATCCGGCAGCTTCGTGATAGATTTGCAGTATGAAAGAGATAGTTCATGCAACCCTTTTACTTGATGACCCAGCTTTTCTGGCAGATTTTCCAAATCTAAAAAGCTGAGCAATCGTAGTATTCTCAAATGTTCAAGTTGTTGAAAAGCATTGGAAGAGATTTGAAAGGCATGGCGATGTGATCTTCCATCAAGTTCCATGTGCCTCAAACTTGAAGGCATCTGCAAGTTATATTGTAATTGATACGTCAGTCATATGAAACCATTAAAAGCAGTAAAACAATTTCATAAGTAGAGTTGAATCTATTTTCTAGGGAAAACTGAATGGAGAAATAGAATCACTTGCCTTAGACAGCTTCAAGTCATTGGGTTCATTGGGTTCATAACTGAGGTACCTCAATTGCTTTAACTTTGACACATCTTGAAACGGAAGCTGCTTAACTTTCGCTTCAAAAAATACCAACTCCTTAAATGTTTCACTGCACTTGCCCTCCACCATTGCCGATTTCCCAAGTTGAAGAACCCTCAATGATTTATGCATTAAGTTGAGTGTTGTCGCAGGTATTTTCAAAACATCCTTATTATTACTCAACCAAATGCCTTGAATCCCTTCAGCTGCACCCTGCATCCCATTATAAAGTATAATTAAAATAAAATAAAAACGGAGACGGTATAAACAAACATGTATATTGTTCATAGATTTGTTACCTCCTCTTGGAGCAACTGCTCGAGTTCTCTTGCACTGTTGAATGTCAACCTCACTTCCTTTCCTTTTGACTCTTCCTTTGACTTTTGCTGAGCAAGTGTTAAGATGACGTCGTGTACACTGGCAACGTCATTTGTGGTTCTTGTAACAAGTGCTCTGCTTTCTAACATTTCCAGTTTATCTTTTCCCACAATGTCTTGCACTGTCTGCCAATCCCATCCTTTGAAATATGAACATATGTCTAAAAATGGTTCTCTGCAGTCATGGGGAAGAGCATCGTAGGCAAAAGCGTAGCGCATCTCCTTAAAGTGTTCACCTGTCCATTTCTCTTTCTGTAGCATCAGTGTATTATAAGCTTCTTGTTTATTAGGTGCGCGACCAATGAATGGTGCTGTTAATGTTAACATGAGAGGAATTCCGCCACATGTTTGTATGATATCCTTGAATTGAATATCACTTATTCCTTCCTTTATTTCCTTTTGTAAAATAATCATTGCTTCTTCATCCTTAATGCCCTTCGGCTTATAGATTTCGGGTTTTGTACACGGCAATGGGCATGCCATATTCACATTTTCGTCACGTGCAGTAAGGAGGATCCTCACCTTCTTTGCTGCACTCATATTAGATGGTAAAAGCTTTCTAAGCTCAGCTCCCTCCAAAACATTATCTATGTAAATGAAAGCCTGAACTCTCTTTAACACGAGTTCCAGTTCTCGCTGTCCATCCTCATGCGTTCTAATTTCTGGAATATTCTCTCCAGGTTCCATCAAATCTCCTAATATCTCTTTTTGAAACTCTTCTATAACAGGAGTTGAATTTATATCTTTAAACAGCCGAACCTTGGAATATTTACATCCTCCAACATGTGAAAATACAGCATCTGCTAGGGTGGTCTTTCCCATCCCTCCGAAACCATGGAGGATAACCGTGACAGCATTCTTATCACTTTCAATTTCCAAAAGACGAAGGACTTCCTTAACTGGCTCGTCGATTCCAACTGTTTCAACAGTTTTCTAACATCAGATCCATATTTAAAATTATTCATAGTAAAATAATATTACTTATAAACTTAAATATAAACTAAATTAACTTAACAACATATTTACCAGCATGTGTTGGATATCTTTTCGACAAAGGGGACCTCCCCTTACCCTCGATGGCCGTTAAAACACGAAAACCGATTTCGATATTAATTTGCATGTATTTGACATTTAACTTCTGTCTCATGTCACTCAGATCGTCTTTGTCTTTGGACGCTGTGAAGAAGCTGCAATCAAGCAATGAAATTCCATGAAAAACACTTCTTTCTATCTTTGGCTATAATTAAACATGGTCTTTCTGTATTTTATTTATACACAGCTTGGTAAATAGGATGAAATACAGAATGTTGAGTACCTTTTCCAAGCCGAACGGCCAATCTGAGTACAGCAGATGATTGCGCCTTCAACCACTAATGCTGTTAATTCTTCTATTACATCCTCCCGCGTTCCTTCGGAGCTTTTTCTCAATTTTTGAACAACGCTCCCAACATAACTCATCTCTTTTATGAGTTCCCAGCACTCTTCTTTGTTGGTGGAAACATCGTGAAATCTTTCCAAAGTGTAGGCCACGACCAGAAGTCCTGCAGTAGCAACGCTTGCCTGCCCTATATCCTTAAGGACTGTTGTGATAGGTCCAGATATAATATCTTTCTGAACACCATATAAAAATTTAAAAAAAAAAAACTATTAAATAAATAAGAAATACCAAAAAAAAAAAAATTAAAAATTAAAAAAAAAAAATCAGATTTAATATATTTATACTGGACTTTCAGTTTTAATTGCAAGTGTTGAAATTCTCAATAATGGGATTAATACACACCAATTCAGAAACAAAGTCTAATCCTGATGACAGTAACTCCTTCAAGGTCTTCAAGTCGGTTCCCGATGACAATATGCCCTTTAATTTATTCAACCCGGCAGGCCATTCGAAACACTTGGGATTCGGTAATTTTTTATGTAGACGCATTTCCTAGAAAAGAAAAGCAAGAAACGAAATATAGTCAAATCAGATATCACACAATACTTATAATACTATCTGATAATATAATTCAGAATGTAATTATAATATACTTCGCCTTTGTTATCAGATGGATATGAAAGATTGTGATGTACCTTCTCTCTCAGATTCAAAAGGTCAGATATGTGCTTCATAAGCTCATCGATATTGTCATCCTCAATATCTCTATGTAATATGGTGTGAATGAGACCTGTGGAAGAGGAAGAGGTAGTTGCAACTCTGGAAGAGGAAGAGGATGAGGATGGAGCTTCATTGCAGGAGGGGGCTCCTGAAACATTAAGATTGGCATCCACTGGAACATTAGGAGATCCAGAGGATGGAGCTTCATCGCAGTGGGTTGCTCCCGAAACTTTGAGATTGGCATCCACGTCTTCTCCCTCATGTTTCATTGGAACATTAGAAGATCCAGAGGATGAAGCTTCATTGCACTGGGGGGCTCCTAGAACATTGAGATCGACAGTCCCGTTTTTTCCCTCAGATTTCCCCTGACTATTCAGAGATTCGGAGACTGGAGCTTTATCGCGCTGATGGGTTCCTGAAACATTGAGATTGACATGATCAACATCTTCTATCTCATTTTTCATTGGAGTTATAACATTAGAAGATCCAGGGATTGGAGCTTCAGTGCTCTTGGGAGCTCCTGGGAGAGTTTGATGATCTTGTCCTTCTTCATCATCAGAACAAAAGCTGGAAAAGGGGATGCAACAAAAGCTGGAGAAGGGGATGCAACAAGGGCGGTTGGTTGCCATTTCTCTCTTCTTGAACACACAGAAATGAAATGATGGTAAAACCAGAGTCCTGCGCTGGGCTTTACTTGAAAGGGTTGGGAGTAGATTTGATGTTAATATGATACTGCAATAACATGGGCGAAGTAGGCCTGAGATGTAAAGATTATCACAACTATGACATTCAGTGAAATGTAGCCTAAGAACTATGATATTCAAATGACAATCAATGGAATCTAACGAAGACTTGCGGTCAAGTAGTGCGTTCATGGATCCCACGGATGCAACGAGAGCGTTTGGGTGCCATTTCTCTCTTCTTGAACACACAGAAATGAACGATGGTAAAACCGGAGTCCTGCGCTGGCCTTTATTTGAATAGATTTGATGTTAATATGAGACTGCAATAACATGCGCGAAGTAGGCCTGAGTTGTAAAGATTATAACTACTATGACATTCAATGAAATCTAGCGATGACTTGCTGTCAAGTAGTGCGTTCATGGATCCAACCCACTATGAATAATTAATATAATATTTTTTAATTAAATGAAAAGTAGGTTTATTTCGTAATAAAGTTTCCATTATTTTAATTAATTATAATTGTTGAATGTAAACAATTATTATGTTGGTGTATACATTTCAAAATATTTATGGTAATATATAAATTGAAACTTTTGAATGTAAACAATTATTATATGTTGACGTACAATGTACATATCAAAATATTTATGGTAATATATAAAAATGAGAAGTTAAATTTATTTTAAAAGTAGTTATGTTAATTTTTTTAATTAAAATGATTATTTATAAGAAATGGTTTATGAATTTAGTGATAGTTTGTTTTTGTTTGTTTGTTTGTAGTGTTGATAATTTATGATATTCTTTATCATATTGTAATAAAGTCTATTTATAAATTAAGAATCTCTATAATAAATTGGGGGTAAATTTGTATGATTAAGAATTTTTTCCCATGTGTTTATTTAAATGTACATATATTTAACTTATATATTAATTTTTTTATTGTTTGATAATAATAATAATAATAAAATGAGCGCCAAGGGTTAGCTCAAGCGGTAGTGAGCCAATACGTGGGCCTCTCCGTTGAGGGAGGTCACGGGTTCGATTCTTGAGTCCTTTGGGGTTAGGCGCCGAAAGTCCGCCGAACGGTTTGCCGCGCGTACCATCCAGAAATTCTGGGGAAGTACGCCCGGATTTCCCGTGAGCTTTCCCCTCATTGAAAAAAAATAATAATAATAATTTTTTTATTGTTTGATAATAATAATAATAATAATAATAATTTAAGCCCACTTGACAAATGGTTGTTGGTAATGGGTTGTTAGTGGTTGGGTGTTATGTTAAAGCACTTATTTGTAAAGGTCACTGGTTGAAACCCTCTAGATGAGCCCATAAGAGGTAACACTAGCTAGCCTAGTCATGTCTAGTATTGATGATTATTATGGCTTGGTTCTTCATGAAAATTATGATATGGACGAGAATATAGACAATTTTCCCAATCATTGAAACTAAACCAATCTGTTTTCCAATCACTTAAATAAAAGCTATGGCTTGTTCTTCATGAAAATTATAATATGGAAGAGAAAATAGACCATTTTCCAATCATTGAAACTAAACCAATCTTTTTTCCAATCACTTAAATAAAAGCAATAGCTCCATTCACATTACATTACATACATTATAGAAGAGATGTTATAATAATCAACCATAAATGAAGTATCATAGTAATAAAAAGAGTTAAAACAATTAAATTCAATTTATTGTTGTAATTTATTTTTATTGTTAGAACTAAGACTTTTGTTATCCATAATGTGGATAAATGTCTTTCGGATTAATCACATCATTAAGATTCTAATGTGGTTCATCCCGAGAACAATGTGAAAAAGATAATCGAGGTGAAAAAGATAATTGATCTTATTGAATAAATAGTGTGGATGCATCATTGCCGGGGTTTAAAACTAGCCATTATTGAATTAGTTATTAGAAAATTATTAAAATTTATTAGTTGTTAAGAAATTTTATTAAATAGGTTAATGAATAATAATGTAGAAGAAATTATTAATAATTTTTTTAATAAAATGATTCAATTTTTTTTTATTATTAATTATAAGAGGATAATAGTGAGGTATAGAATAAAGATAAGGCTCAAACTAGCCATTATTGAATTAGTTAATTAATTAGTTATTAGAAAATTATTAAAATTTATTAGTTGTTAAGAAATTTTATTAAATAGGTTAATGAATAATAATGTAGAAGAAATTATTAATAATTTTTTTAATAAAATGATTCATTTTTTTTTTTAATTAATTATAATAGGATAATAGTGAGGTATAGAATAAAGATAAGGCTCAAAGAATTTATTAATAAATGTTTTTTTTTCACAAAGGAAAAATTCGTAATTTTATTATGAAAACAAAATTACATGTTATATGAGCTGGTAAGTGTCATGCAAGACAGTCAAGTATGCCGTAAATAAATATTTTACAATGAGAGAAAATTAGGCTTTCCTCCCTTTTGTCTTCTCAACCTTCCGCCAAGCACCTTGTGTTGGCGTGGTCGATACAAGGACGATCTGGTTATCTTCCACATGTACTCCAATGTCCTTGTCAGAGTCCGATGTGTCTAAAGTATGTAGTCTTTTATTTCCCACGTTGTCTGGTGCCCCAAGATCCATATCCGGATGTGTCATGGTGGTGGCAGCTATGGGTTCTTGCATTTCCTGTTCTTGTGTGCCCAAAGTAGTATCTATCTGTTTACTAGCTTGTGGGATGGGTTCTTCCTCTTCTTCTTGCTGTTCTGGCTCTTCTGATGGATATTGCCATCCTTTGGTAGCTTTACCTATTTTCTTTTTTTTCTTGTTATCTCTTGTGGCTGCCGGACATGTGTTTTGTAGGTATCCCATGTTTCTGCAAATCCAGCATCGAAATGTTGTGTTCTCATAATCTAGGTGTTGTGTCCATCGTTGTTGTTTGTGATTCAATATAATGCACTATGGTAGCCCTTTGCTCAAGTCCACTTCCACACAGATTCGTGCGAAAGTGTATATGCGCTCCTCCAACCTTTGGGTATCTGTTTTGATATATCTGCCAAGGATGTTTCCAATGCCGCCTAGAACACTTTCCTGCCAGAAATGGACCGAGAGATTGTGAAGCCTGACCCAAACCTGTAGGTTTTAACCCTGAACAAAAATTATCTACACACGAATCTTATAACAGAAAATAAACAATAGCGAGAGCATAAAACATAAAACAGATAAACACAGAGATTTTCCCCTGGATCCCAAATTGGGACGACCAGCTTGATTTTTCATTATATTCCTTTTAGTGTTACAACACATATATATACATGTCGAAGCATACATAAAACCCAATCCATTAACCCTGGATTAGAACATAATCGTAGTTCCCTTGACTGGATCTACAAAATACCAGGGGTCGAAAACCATCGGACCCCAAAACCATGTGCAAACTCATGCACAAAACATGGGTGGGTCCGCATATGAGTGGGATCGCATACCCAAAAAAATTTCGCCGGGGCGCTGCCCCGGACCCTAACAGGGGGGGCTGCCGCCCCCCCTGTGACCCCCCTACTACGCCCGACACAACGTACAACGCGTGGGGATAGTCATGGAAAGAATATAACACTTACCCAACAAAACTGGCATTCTGGTCACCTCCATAGTGTTAGCATCAAATTCCGGGAACCATGGTGTGATGAAGAGTCCAGTAGATCCCCAGAACCATGGCCCCTCCTTAAGTATGATATCTCTGTCCTCTGATGATAAAAACTTGACAATGAAGAAACCCTTTGAGCATAGGTGGATTTCACAATCTATGGTCAAGTTGGTAAAAATCCATTGGAATAGTTCCACTGGTTTGGGCCAGAAGCAGTTGAATCTGCAAATTATTGCTTGTGATTCAAATGCAGTTCTATGCACATCTATGTCAGGAATGTCAATGTTTATTTCAGGCACACAGTTCTGTTGTTCCACAATGTACAACTTGGGGGAGTTTCTTGCCTGGGCCGTAGTCGCTGTGGCAACTTTGTTTTTTCCCCCCTATAAGACATTCCTGTATGTGGGTCCTTTAGAGTTTGCAGTGTTGGACGCACTGGCACCCGGAGTGGTTCCATGTGCTCTGTTTTGTCCAATCTTTCCCCATGCAGTCTTAAATTTAGACAAATAGAGGATCTAGATGCTATGGCATATTCATTTAGAATGCTAGTATCAGCTAAAGCTTTTCCCCCAAATATCAAAGACTGGAGGTGGGATGGGTATCCAGCATCAGACTGGATTTTAGCTTTCAAATATAAAATGGAATCTGTAGCTCATATCCAGATTATAAAACTGTTGCCTACAAGAGGCTTAATAAAAATTTGAAATGTTTCAGAGCCTACCTGAAAATCATTATCAATGATGAAACAGCGGCTCCCGATGCCCTTTGGCTCAACAGGCATGGGAGAAATATGAACAGTTGCAAGCATTTGAGGCCCCTAGTGCAAAGCACGATGAAAATAGTAGCGAATATGGGGAGCAAACCGTTCGCCCGCCGGTTCAAACACCCGCCCCTGTCTATAATATTCCTCCAATACAGATACAGCCCCATGGAAACATAAAGCACTGTTTCCTCCACAAAACAAAGGGAAAATATGCTGCTTTGTTTCCCAAAGCCATCTATAGTGTATGCAATCCACCGCATTGTAAAGTATGAGGCCTGTGCGATCAAGTGGGGTTGTGTGTGCTGCCACCAAGCCAAAGTAATCAGGCCCGCAGGTGCAGTGCGGCTCCTCAGTATCTCGTCCAAAGTGGTCTGCCGCCACAAGAGCCGAAGAACCAGAGCAGAATGTCCTAGGGTTGCCGCAATACTTCGCTCTGCTTCCTTCCATTTTTTTCAGAACAATTTTATTTCATCCTCATGTGTTTCTTTGTTATATGGATTTTCTTGTTTCCTTCATAAATGTTTTAATAAAGGTTAAAAAAAAATTATATGATTTATAAATAATTTAATAAAAGGGTTAAAAAAAGTTTATTATAATACAAAGGGTAATTATAAATGATATATTATAACAATAAATAAAGAATAAGAATACTAAAGAAATAGGATTAAAGGAAAAAAAAAAATTAAATCAAAGATAAGGGAATATAATCAAAAAAGAAGAAAACAACACAAACCAAAGGTGATAGGAGTCTCAATGAAAGGGGGAGAAATCACCTAGAGAGAGTCGAAGTTCGACTCTTACTCAATTTCTAGCCATCATCCCTATTGAGATTCTTAGTATGCCTCTCAATCTCAATAGCCTCCATAAGCTTCCTATGGTGGAAGTGATCAACCTTAGCAATGACTTTGGAGTCCCCAATGCATACATGGTGACACGATTTTTCCGCATGTTCCACAAGAGCAGATGTGCAGGATTGACTGTGTCTAATGTCTGCAGCATGCTCCTGGATTCTATGTCTAATGGATTGACCTATTTCCCCAATACATGGAGTACCACAAGAACAAGGAACTATGTAAACACTTTTCATGTCCTTAGGGTCGATAGGGTCCTTGACAGATCCGAGAGAATTTCTAATAGTACAAATAGGTTTGAATGAAGAGGAGACATTATTCCTCCTAAGGACATGGGAAATTTTGATAAAATTACAAATAATCTAATTTATAATGTACATATTATCTTAAAGAAAATTTAAATAATGATAATTTATATTTGTATCATTAAATTTAATTAAGGTGTACGCAAACTTATAGAATAAATTTTTTTACGATCATTTTTTAATCCATTAGAGATTTTTAAAAACTTGAGTTTAAGTCGTTTTTCATTGGCTTTTCAAGATGTTGAATATATTTATGCATTCAAAAATATATTTTAAATAACAAAAATCACATTCTTGCTTGAAATTGTATCGTTTGAGTCCAGCAAAAAAAAGTTATTTCCTCTTTAAGTTAGGCTATGCCTTTAATTATTAACTACATATTAATTCTTTATATACTAAACTTTATTCACATATATGTGTGTATGTGTGTGTGTGTGTTTTGTAAATTATAGATTCATCTTACCATATAAATAAAAATGATAATAATTCTGATTTTGAATTATAAAAATTCATAATTTTATATTGAAGTTTATATGCCCACAGGGTGTAGCTCAATTGGTAATTGCCTTGTTTCGAAGTCATTGTAAAGCAATACATTCAAATTTCAATTCCCGATGTGTTAGGTGAACAAAAAAAATATTGAAATTTATATAAAATATAAATAGTATTATAAAAAATATAAATCTATTTAACTGATTTTATGAAGTATAAAGAGGAGTTAAATATTCTGAGATGCAAACGTGTTCTCAAATTTTACATTTAAAAAGAGGTATTCATCTTGAAAATTTTAATCCCTTTTAATATCTAATAAGTAAAAATTAAAATAAATTTATACTTATGAATAATTAAGCAACTAAAATGATATTTTCTCTCTTAGCATTGAATAAATGTAGGTCGTTCCTCTACTAACGTTGAATAAATGTAGAGTTAAAACAAATATAGAATGATGAATAATTAGCAAGTTACCCTCCACGTTTTTGCCATGATCATAACAAGTAGTCGAGCCTCTGTAACAACCCTAATTGATTTTCTATGTAAGTAAAATAAAAATCAAGGTCATGGGTCACATATTCTAAGTTGAATGTTGGAAAAAACATAGTGATGGACATCACTTGTGATTAATTAATGGATATGGAAATTGGCAAAGGAATTGGCAAAGGAAAAAGGAAATAATTGACATTTTATTTATGAAAATAAAGGAAAATAGGAGAAAATGAAGGTGAAGAGACACAAATGCTCATGTAAGATAAATTAGAGGAAAATGAAGAAATATAGGCCTCAATGATAAAAAGAATTATGAGGATCAATTCACAACATTTTGTCAATATAGTTTTGGAGCTCTAATTTCATTTTCTCATTATCTCACACTCTTGCACACTTAGAGAATTATTGGAGCATGCTTGGAGCACTCTAGTATTCACTTGGATTTGGAGAAAGAAGGCTGAGGAAAGCAAGGAGTGCAAAGAAACTATTGGATCAACAACTACAATGGTTTGCTTTGCATGTAACATCTTGTTAGAAAATTATATATTACAGAGCAATGGAACACATAAAAATATGTGGAAATACAAACACAAAAAACATATAAAACGAGAGAGACACAGATATACGTGGTTCAACCAACTTGGGCTACGTCCACAAATAAACAATCAATCCTTCCTTTATATTATCCAGAAAAATGAAGAGACACAACCTACAGCAGCTCCGCTGTAATATCTTATGTTCTCTCACATAGTCCCCCTTTCTCTTTCTCTCTCAGAATACACACGTAATACACATACGCAATACAATTCCCTCACATGAACAAAGGGGTTACCTTTTAGGGAAAAAGACCATAAATTAAACATAATTTCCACTGTCAGATCATTCGTCTAATTTAGGGAAAGTTTGAGGTCTAAAATGGTCTTACTAAGGAAATTATAAAATAATAGTGGAAATAATAAAATAATTTTAGATTACATCATCAAATTTTAGAGGGAAAAAAGAAAAAAACTATTTTTTCAACTTGTATTTTCAACTTATCTCCCTATGGGTTTACTCAAATTTCAAGTGGGAACACTTTTTGGATGCATAATTTGATTCCTCATCCAAGGAGTACCCATGTTGCATACTTTTGATGGACCCCACTACACAAAAATAAGAAATACATAAAAAATGTGATTACAATCACGTATTTTTCATGTATTTCTCATTTTTCATGTAGCAAGGTCCATTTAAAGTATGAAACATGGTTACTCCTTGGATGAGAAATTCAATTTTGCATCTAACAAGTACTCATGCTCGAAATTTGAGTAAAATCTTAGGGAGATAAGTTGAAAAAGTAGTTTTATTATTTTATTATTTTTTAATCTTTTTACTTTTTTACCTAAAAAAAGGTGAAACATCCCCCATGGTTAACATCATCATCTTGAATCTTATTGGTTCTTATAAAGTTTATTTTTGTTATACATTTTTCATAGGAGGCCCATTTTAGACGTCAAAAGTTCTCTAATGATGAACGACCCAGATTGACCCAACACTGGTTGCATGTGTGATACTGATTTCCTTGCTGATTTCTAGATGCATGGTATATACATGTGATTTTTTGTTTATGTGTTTTCATTGGCATGGAGATTTTCCTGGGGTGATAGTTGTTTTAGCCTTTCCTTACCATTTCCTGGATAACCTTGGCATTGTGGGTTTTCCCACTTGATTTTTTTTCTGATTGGTGCTCATGTTCCTTATGGATGTGGGTTGGAACAAATGCTCTAGAATCCTTTGAACAACTAGGGTTGAGTTACTAGTCCTGGAACCTAGGTTGGTACAAATGCTCTAGAGCCCTTGCTGGGTTGAGTTAATAGTCCTTAGGGTTGAGTTGGACAAACGATCTGGAGATCTAAAAGATTGTGGGTTGAGTTACTAGTTCTTGGAGCCCTCGACAGCTTGGGTAGAGACCAATTTGGTTGGTGTTAGTGATTTTCAGACTGTAGAGGTGGAATCACTATGGAGGATGGTTTAGGTGGTTTGGCCTTTGGAAGTCCTGGTATGGTTTTGTTTTGGTTTATTCCATGAAATACCACATTCATGATTGGAATATGGGGTAGGAGTGATTGGCTGAAAAAGAGATATGGTTTAGCCTAATCTATGGTCGGGTGATACGTGGAAGTCCCTAACTTGGTAGGTATTTTCATATATTAATAATAGTTATTATTATATTGTGATTAATGAATACGTGTAGTGATGATTTTGGTGATATTATGGTTGAGTTTCCATGATTTCTATGTTGGTTATTTCCTAGTTATTTCTTGGTTATATGATGTATGTTATCTATGCCTCTTGTCATGATTTGTTCAGTTCTCTAATGGTTGATGAATATATGTACTAATAAGTGTTTTTACAACTATGTAGAGAGGGAATAGATCCTTCTTTGTAATTCTTAGATGAATATAAGACTCGTATTATCATATATGCATTCATTACCTATGGCTTACATGTTTTCCATTTGTTTAACGAAATGTCTAGTGTGTTCTTGGTAATCTAGGTCAAGTTTCTGATTAAATTTTTAATGTTTAGCTTTGTATTCATGTTAAATGTGATTCTAGAAAGTTACATGAAGTTTTGGGCAATGACATGGAGACTATCCTAGAAAAGTGGCTCGTATCTTGGGATTGCAGGCATTGAACTGAAGAATTTAGGTCATAATTGTTGGTAGTAGGGCTTGTGAGTACGGTTGGATGCTCCCAACCACATGCATGTAGTATCAAAGGTTTGGCTATAGGTCTAGGTCATAGAAAAAATGTTTAAACTCAAGGATTGACTACCTAGGGTGTTTCTTCAACTCTTGGGTGATTTGAAGTCCCTGTAGGATGTTTGTAAGCATTAGTGTGTTGGCCCCACTACCTTAACTTCAACTAGGAGTTTGGGTCAAGTCATAGTAACACATGTCTCATGTTTACCCCGACGAGGTTGTGAATTTGGATAAACGTGGGAGGGGTGGTTAGAACCTTAAAGTTAAATGAAAATAGAAAATTAGTGATGAGTGGTCAAAATTGTAATAACCATAAAACAATCTATCCATGTGTTATCAAGACTATAATAACACCCTTCTAAATATATAGCAAGTATATTAACCACCCTCAAAGTCAAATGAAAGTAGATAATCTAGTGATGAGTGGTCAAGATCATAATAACTATAAAACAATTTATCAAAATTATAATAACAACCTTCTAAATATTTTAATCTCAAGTGAGCTTTTAATAAGAAGCTTTATAAATTATAGGAATTTCATTAAGAAATTTTGTGGGTTCATAAAATTTATTGATGATATTTTGTAGGTTTACAAATTTTATTAAGTATTTGATCAAATTATTAAATTGGGAAAATTTTATTTTATAGAGATATAATTGTCTTTTAATTTTTAGAATCAAGAAATTTTTTTACTTATGTATTCATTTAGAAGAGCATTAGTATACGTTTGAAATAAATAAGGTTTTGGACAATGATTTAATATTGTGTTTTTTTGGCTAAGAGTTCATATTCCTCAGACATAAGGAAACAATTTAATGGATAAATATCTAGAGGCATTTGGCAAGAGTAAAAGCCTGCCCCCTTACGAACCATCAATGGATCATTCTAGGTGGTGTGATTTTCATAGATAGCGGGAAATGATAGTTGTCCCCACTACTGCTTTTTATAATTGAATTATGATAGGTTTCCCCACTATAGAAGATAAAATAAATGGTTTGAAACAAGTATAGGAAACTTTTAAAATGTATTAATTGTAAGGGTGGAGGTAAATTTAAAATAAGTGGTTTGGAAGCATAGTAATATAGAGAAGAATTCTAGCCAATTGTTTTTATAAATGTAATTATAAAAGGATATCTTGTATCTACTAAATGATAATGGTAAGATTTTTTATTAGATTCATACCTTCGTTCAAACATGTTTTAAGGCATGCAAGGAACAACCTACTATCCTTATTGTTGTATCAGTATGTAAAAGGAAATTGATGGTAAGGACCTTTAGTTCAAATTTTGTCCAACAAACAATATTGGGATCAAAGCTAGCATCAAAAGGATTTACAAATACCATGAATGTGATTTTATTCACATTAAATGTTTTTATAAAAGTGATGAGGCTCGCATTGCAAAAGTATGTTGCAAAATGGAAGGCATGGTTATATAGTTAATGTGAACAATGCTACATACAATGATCTTCTTGTTATTGATTTTATGTTGTTAGCAAAGAAACTTGACAAAAGGGAACTAGGTGATCCACTAAGAGGCATCAATCTCAAGTGGTGAGACATAAGCCTGATTACAAGATAGGATAACTACAAAACCATTGTATGTATAACATGGAAGGTACATGAGGAATTTGTTATGGAAACTAAAAATTATGGACAATGAATGGGTCACAACATACTCATTACTACTCACAACCTACCTAATCATTTTCACTACTCTTATGCCCATTCCATCCAAAATAATACCTAGTACATGGAAGAAGGTAACTCAAGGAACTAGAATATGGCCATTATTGAAAATGGACAATGCTATAACATCCTATCATAAGTAATTGGCCAATAAGAATTCAATGTAGGCATTCAACACAACAATGTTATAGCCATTGTTGTGACAAGTAATGGGCTTAAGGTCATCACAAACATTGTCACATTGCTACAATGTAGTTGATGAGAAAATAAAAATGTCACACAAGATAAGTTAGTTGGTTGAGGATAAGTACAGAACACCATGATGAATTTATCCTATTTTGTGGACCAAACCCTTTGGAATATTTCTAACATAAAAATGAAAACCAAATCAATGTCACATAGTGAAACACTGATTACATGGAACTTATGTTTATGAAATCTACATGTGCATAGAACTTTGTTGATTCTCAATTTATTTGTAGTTGGTGTTTTTTGTTGTTTTTATGCTCATGACAAGTATTCTTTGCTACACACGGTTCATGAAGACATAAAATAATAATATGCATGTGCCTTATGTGAGACATCAAACCTTTGCATGAAGTAGATATAGGATTTTGTGTTTAATAGTGATCCTCATTGATGTGGTGTGGAGTGCCCATAGGAATGTGATTGATGGAAACCAATATGAAAAATATGTGTAGTAGACATAGCATTTTCCATTTTAACAAGTTTGAGGTAGTTGGCTTCAGGCCTCAACCATTAGTGAATACTTGTTATATTCCCATGTTTTGGTTGTGACTTAGGAAACCTACACCAATAATTAATATAATGTACATTAATCTTGATTACCTAGGGAACATAGTGGTGTTTCCATAAGTGTATATGCATTAAAAACACCCTTAAGGGGATATATTTGCATGTTTCAAGTATATAAAAATCTAGTTGTGAAATCATTTTATGCTTCTATTCTATTGGAAATCAGTTGAAAGGAAATATGTGGGAGATACTATATTTTTTCAATGCAAGAATTATCCTACATGAAATTTCCTAAGTGTCTGATCCAAGTGGATATTGGTGACCACCTGCCTATTCCACTTGAGGCCCCACCATTGTCTCTTTTAGTTTTTTAGTGTCGGCACAACTTACTATTTTTAGTAGTTTTTTGGGTCCTGAACTTCTGGAGCCATTTTGAGGCCCTAAACGATGCTTTTTGGGCATTGCGGTTCCAGCTAATATAATTTCGGTTCGGAATGGATATTCGTGGCGAAAGTTGTAGTCCTCGGATAGATCTTTCTAATGATGCATCATGTGCATCAAACAGAGATAGTATGCCAAAGTTACGTCCCTGGGAAGTTGAAACACCAATTTACCCAAACGAGGCCCATAGTTTTGGTGCTTCATTTCCTAGGGTTAGGTTTTTGGATGTTTAGAGTTCTCCATTGTTTCTCAATAATAAATAGGCCCTCGAGCCTCATTGTAACTCAGTTTAGAGGCCTGTAGCCGCCACATCTCTTCTCAGAGATAGCTACCAGTGCCCTAGCTAGTTTTATTTCCATTATGTCTATAAGAAAATTTCAGTTCTTTGATATTAATGAAATGAAGTGTTATTTCCGCTGCATCTCTGTATTTATGGTTATGTGTTTATTATGTTGCATTCCTGCATAAATCCGGATCAGTGGTATCAGAGCGGTCTGCTTTTTCTCGATCCTTCTTTGCATGTCCCCAACGAGGTCGGGGTATAAGGAGCTAGGGCTTGATCTGGTGGAACCTTTGCAAGATCAGCCTCGAAAACCTCGACGGACGCCCATGGGGGACGAAAAGAAAGATGAGGAAGCAGGAGATCCTATCAAAATATTGCTCGAGGAGGCCCTCGAAAAACAAAGGAACGCGATGATGGATAGCTTTGCTCAGATCCTTCAACGGCTGCCCACCGGCGGCGCATCTGCATCCAGTAGCCACTCTGGAGTTGCGACTCCCTTTAAGGTACAAGTAAATTTTGACATTCCTATATTTGAGGGTCAAATAGACGCAGATGCCGTAGATAGATGGTTGAATCTATTAGAAGGATATTTCTCTGTTCATGACTTTTCAGACCGGGAGAAGATTTTTTTTGCACTCCTCAAAGCTACCCCCCATGTTAAGGACTGGTGGGAAACCTACTGTGAGAACAAGGACCAGACAGAACCCTCTCTGTTCTCGGCCGTACCAACTTGGAATTCTTTCCGAGACGCTGTCAAGGAACAGTACTATCCCGTGGGGAGCTATGAGGACAAGTACATACAATGGACCACGCTGCGACAACAAAGGGATCAAGATGTGCATGAGCCGACGAATCTGTTCCATACCCTGCGCACAAAGTTGGGTATCAAAGATTCAGAGAAACATTTGGTGCTAAAGTATCGCAGTTGTCTGCACAGATACATTCGGGAGGAAATGGAGTTCCTCGACATCTCCTCGCTTGGTACGGCATACCGGTATGCTGCCAAGATTGAGCAGAAATTCAAACAGAAGAAGCGAGACTTTGGATCTGCGAATCAAAAGCAAGGGAAAGGTGCTCCCAAACCACAGAACAAAGGACAGAGCCAAGGCATGGTGACTCAAGACAACCTGTCGAAGCCACAAGCAAAGAACAACACCGCAAAGCCAAAGAAGGACACGGGAAAGTGGTGTGAGTTCCATAAGAGCTCCACTCACAACACAAGTGAGTGTCGGGCCAAGCAGTCGCTAGTGGCCGAGATGTGGGCTTCTGAGTCAGATGCATGCTCTGACTCCGAATCAGAACTTGAAAAGGCGAATGAAAAATGGAAACAGATTATTGATGCGGAGCCCAACGCCACTGTTGCCACTACAAAGATCCAAAAGGAGGAACCGGAAGATCCAGAGGAGGAGGAACGTCTCTTCCACTCCTAGATGTGGGTAAAGGGCTCCCCGGTACAGTTCATTGTCGATAATGGGAGCCAAAAGAACCTCATTTCAGTAGACGCCGTGAAGCGGTTGGGCTTGCCGACCACAGCTCACCCACATCCATACACCATCGGGTGGCTTCACCAAGGACAAGATCTCCGCGTCAGCCAGCAGTGCCGCCTTCCCTATAGCATCAAGCCCTTCACGGATGAGGTATTATGTGACGTTGCTCCTATTGATGTTTCTGATGTATTATTAGGACAACCATACTCGTGGAAGCGTCATGCTGTGTATGAGTCTCGACCTCGTGCTGTTATTATTACTTTGGGAAATAAGTTGTACAGGATACCAGAGGTACCACCTCCTACGACTATCTCTTTGGTTACTGCAAAACAATGTAGCAAGCTCATTTCCCAAACCAGGAAATTCGTTTTCCTGATGATCCGCCCCCAGGGCAAGAAGAAGACTGTGGCCACGACCTCCAGACAGGGCCCCTCTGCACGACAACAACAAATGGATAAGGTTGTGGAGGATTACGGGGACATGTTCACCTCACCCACAGGGGTTCCTCTGCACTGTCAGGTCAAGCACCCGATTGATCTGACCCCAGGTGTGCCGCTACCCAATGGACCGATCTATCGACGCTCTGTTCTGGAAAATGATGAAATCAAGAGGCAGATTCAGGAGCTGTTGCAGAAAGGTCACATCAGACCAAGTTCATCACCCCGTGGGAGCCCGATCGTGTTGGTACAGAAGAAGGATGGGACGTGGAGACTCTGTATTGACTATCGGGCGCTGAACAAGATCACTGTCCGGAATAGGTACCCAATCCCACGGATTGATGACCTTCTGGACCAACTCCAAGGTGCAAAATATTTCAGTAAGATCGACCTGAAGTCGGGGTATCACCAGGTACCAATTGAACCCTCTGATGTGTGGAAGACTGCCTTCAAAGCTAAGGAAGGCCTTTTTGAATGGCTGGTCATGCCTTTCGGGTTGACGAATGCCCCCGCAACCTTCATGAGGATGATGGACGACATCTTGCGGCCATTCACCAACTCATTTGTAGTGGTGTACTTGGATGACATTCTGATCTTCAGCCAGACTTGGGAAGAGCACCTTCACTACATCCGACAAGTCCTCCAAACACTGCGGCAACACAAGTTGTGTGCCAATTTGGAGAAGTGCACTTTTGGCATGACCCAGGTTCAATATCTGGGATACATTATTGATGAAAGGGGGGTGCATGTGGATCCAGCCAAGATCCAAGTCATTCGGGATTGGCCAGCCCCAACTACTATAACAGAGCTTCGCAGCTTTCTGGGTCTTGCTAATTTCTACCGGAGGTTCATGTTGGGATTCTCTCATATCACTTGGCCCTTGAGTCAAGTCACCAAGGGAGGAGCAAGAGCAAAATTCTTTTGGTCGGAACCTCAACAGAAGGCGTTCACAGAATTGAAAAATCGCCTCTGTTCTGCCCCAGTGCTCACATTACCAGACTTGCAATAGCCATTTGAGATCGAGACAGATGCCTCTGACTATGCTATTGGGGCAGTTCTTACTCAACAGGGACATCCAGTGGCATATCACAGTGAGACATTGTCTGAGATAGTTCGCAAGTATCCCACCTATGACAAAGAAATGTATTCCATTGTGCAAGCTTTTCGACAATGGAAGCATTACATTTTGGGGAAGGAAACAATCATCCACACAGACCACCGGCCCCTGCAGTTCATACAGACACAAGGGAAGTTGCAGAATGATCGCCATCAGAAGTGGTCCACATATCTGCAACAGTTTCATTCGAACATCAAGTACAAGAAGGGTAGCACCAATAATGTTGCAGACTGCCTCAGCCGACCACCGATCGTGGCGCTCACCACCGTGCTCAACTCTTGTGGGCACGAGACTTCTGATTGGCCGTTTCTCTATGAGAGTGACCTAGAATTCGGCCACACTTACAAGGCACTCTTGGGGGGCACGCAAGTTCCAAATTTTCACCTCCAAGATGCACTTTTATGTCACCTGGGACACCTTTGTGTTCCTTCAAGCGAGCGTGCCAAGATGATATGGGAAGCACACTACAGTCGAGTCGCTGGGCATTTTGGGGTCGAGAAAACAGTAGCAATCCTACAGAAGTATTTCTATTGGCCGAACCTTTGAAAGGATGTCGAGAAGCACATCAGATCCTGCACTGCTTGTGCCATTGCCAAACCGACCATCAAGAAGCAAGGCCTATATACTCCACTACCTACCCCTAGTCGACCTTGGGAATCCATCTCCATGGATTACATGTCGGGTCTGCCTTCTACTAAGCAAGGAAATGACTGTGTTTTCGTGGTCGTCGATAGATTCTCAAAGATGGTCATCATGGCGGCCTACAAGAAGAATATCACAGCAGAATCCACTGCTAAACTCTTCTTTGAACGAGTGTGGGTGCACTTTGGGATCCCACAGCCTATCATATCAGATCGGGATAGCAGGTTCCTTAGCACTTTTTGGTCCAGCCTCTGGTCAATGTTGGATACCAAGCTCACCAAGTCCACAACTTTCCATCCCCAAACAGATGGCCAGATAGAGGTCGTCAACAGAATGATTGTACACATTCTGCGCATGTATAATTCAAAGCATCCACGCACATGGGATGAGAGCCTCCCATATGTACAACATAGTTATAATCGGGCTCTCCACAGTTCAATCGGCCATAGCCCCTTTCAAGTGGGCTTGGGATTCCAGCCACTATGTCCTATTGACGTAGCCATACCATTTGTAACTGTTCAAGCCGATTCAACTCATGTCCAGTCTGAAGTTGACAAAGCAAGTAGCTTCATCGAGTGCATTCAACACATCCACCAATAGGTTCGTGATATATTGGACAGAGCCAATGCCAAGTACAAGCAACACCATGATCAACACCGGGTGCCACACAACTTCTAGGTGGGCAACAAAGTATGGCTACATTTGCAGAAGGAGCGCTTCACTGGACCCCATCGCAAGCTTCGCCCGCTCCGATACAGGTCGTACACCATCACCAAGGTTGTAGGGAACAATGCCTTCGAGCTCAGTATTCCACCATTCCTTGGTATGCACCCAGTCTTCAATGTGGATCGCCTTCGTCCTTACTTCCCACCTCTACTGGACATCTCAGACATTGCAGAACAACTCACACCAACAGAGTTAAACCCAGACTACATAGAACAGGCCACCATAGATTGTATCATGGACATGAAAATAAAGAGCACTCGCCAACAGAATATCCAACTGTATCGGGTTGTCAAAGCCGGCCAACTCCTGCACCAAGGCAAGTGGTTCACCAGGGACCAAGTTCAGCAGAAGTTTCCTCATCTCATGGAGGAACTCAATGCAATGGGGACCATTGCTTCCTAAGAGGGGAGGAATGATCTAGGTGGATATTGGTGACCACCTACCTATTCCACTTGGGGCCCCACCATTGTCTCTTTCAGTTTTTCAGTGTCGGCACACCTTACTATTTTTAGCAGTTTTTTGGGTCCTGAACTTCTGGAGCCGTTTTGAGGCCCTAAATGATGCTTTTTGGGCATCACAGTTCTGGCGAACATCATTCTATTTTGGAATGGATATTCGTGGCAAAAGTTGCATTCCTCGGATAGATCTTTCTAATGATGTATCATGTGCATCAAACAGAGATAGTATGCCAAAGTTATGTCCCTGGGAAGTTGAAACACCAATTTACCCAAACGGGGCCCATAGTTTTGGCGCTTCATTTCCTAGGGTTAGGTTTTTGGATTTTTAGAGTTCTCCATTGTTTCTCAATAATAAATAGGCCATTGAGCCTCATTGTAACTCATTTCAGAGGCCTATAGCGACCACATCTCTTCTCAGAGATAGCTACCAGCGCCCTAGCTAGTTTTATTTCCATTCTGTCTGTAAGCAAATTTCAGTTCTTTGATATTAATGAAATGAAGTGTTATTTCCACTGCATCTCTGTATTTATGGTTATGTGTTTATTCTGTTGTGTTCCTGCATAAATCCGGATCATTGTCTCTTATTTTTTGTTAATGGAATCACTATAAAAATCGATCATCAACTTATATTCATCCGGAATTAATAAAAAATAGGGTTAAATAATTATTTTAAACAAGGACATCTTGCATGTGTAAAATTTGAGAGCATTGGTCTAAAATATATATGTATAGTTTCTATATGAATTTATTTATGCTCTAGAATAGACAAAATCATTTTGGACCAAGAATGAGCACTTTGGCTTTAATCCTAAAAATAACAGTAATAGACTAGAACTAAAAATCATTTTTCTTAATATGAAAGAAGTGGAGAATTTACCTGGAACATCTCAATACATTTTATGAGTTGATAACTTTCTAGCAGTGATTGGTTTTCCTCAAATTGAGCCTGTAGTTGAACATTGTGCACCTAATAAGGTAGCATTATGATTATTCCTATCAAACCATCCATATGGAAATTACTCTTTCTCTCCATGAGCCACCATATAGAGTCAGTAACATATGGGAATCCACTAAAGACTTCTAGAAGCATCACAATATTGATAGAAAACCCTAACCTTGATGGTCAAGAGAGAGTGTTAAAACTTATAAAATAAAGTGAAATAGGTATTGTGGTAGTGCATTCGGCGCATGGGCGGATGAAATACACTATGCTTAGTAGAGAGGCTTCTTACCTACAAGCAAGTCACAGGTCAAAGTGGTTTTTCAAACGTTAGTGGAACAACTTCAACATGTAATAAGCTAATTTAAATGGAAACATAACATGCTACAAAAACAATGAAACAAAAACAAAACAACATGCACAAGCAACACACTCAATAGAGAAAACACTCTAATAACTCAACAATGGAGAGCTTTCTCCCTTTATTAGGTGATGGTGGTAGTAGAAGATAGAATGCTAAATCTCTTTGTAGAAATTATATAAAATATGCATGTATATCTGGACTCCCCTGATCTAACAATTAATCCACTATTAAATACATAATCCTTCTACTCAATTCTTTGCGGAAATTAAATCGCCAATTGCAAAACACACGAAGAAAAATAAATTGCACATAACAAGATGTTTTACCGGGAAAGATTAAAGCTAAAAACCCCAACTATCATATATTATGTATATCATGGAATCATGAAAAAATATTATACAAAGCTCAGCTCATAGAGGTCTCAGTACAATATACAATCATCTCAAACTGTCATGCAAAAATTTGCATATCTATGCACCAATTTCTTGCCTCCTGACAACCTGCCTCCACTGCGCAATCCCTGCTGAAGAAGATCCCTGAATGAATTCGATATTTCCTTGCCTTGACTGTGCAATTCGATATTTCCTTGCCTTGAGTCGTAAGATAAGTCAAAGGTCTTAATGTAATTGGGTGCACGATCGGCAGAGCCCGACACCCAAAGAATTGGTTATTGTGACACATGAGTTACTAAAGTGTTGTTTGCAGCAAAGTGAAGAAATATAGTTGCCAGAGATTGGTTCCAAGACAGAGAACCAAGAGAAGCTAGGCGTAGGATGAGAACTTGCATTTTGATGAATGGCAAGTGTGAAGGATTTCTGAGAAGTGGAGTAAATGAAATCAACACATGAACAGATGAAGTTCACAAAGGAGGGGAAGATGACTGTTGAAAGTCATTTTTGAAAATCTGATGAAGATCACAGCAGAGGGAAGAAGAAGGAAAATGCCAAGGTAAGTGGCATATTTGAACAGTTGACAGACAAAGATTATGAGCAGGAGAAGGCCGAGATAACAATTCACCTTGAATTGTTAATGGAGTTGTTGCAGGAAAATGTGAAAGAGCAGACACATGGTTGGACCATGAGAAAGAAGGTAAAGTGGCAGAGACTACACGCAAAGAAGGAAAAGAAGGTAAAAATATAGTTGACAGAAGAGCTGAGGAAGCTCGAGCAGATGTTGAGGTGTGAAGAACTCAGAGAGGCTGAGTTAAAAATGGATGGTTCCATTTGTGGCTCAGAACAGGGTGAAATTCTGGGTGAAGAGATCAATGAGGAAGATCTCATGAACTTTTAAAGATGTTTTGGCAAGAGAAGCAGATGAGGCTATGAAGCCTTGTATTTTTTCTCGAAGTTTATGTATGTTTGCAGGATGTGCGAAAGAGGGTGAGAAGTCTGATGAAACTGTCACAGAGGAGAATGAAACTCTTGAGGTGGAGTCTGATGAAGAATGCCTTTTAAAGGGGGAAGGTACTAAATTGTTGCAGTAGGAAGAAATCATAAATGAATTCCTGTTTAGGATAAGACAGCAAGTTGAAACTGTTATGGAGCAGGAGCATAGTAGAAATACCGAAGAGATATTCCAAGGAGGTAAAAAAATGTATTTGTTTAGTGAATTTTCTCACAAAAGTTTACAATCTAATGGAACAGAAACCAAGACAACTCACGAAGATTTCCAGAGGAAGGATGAAAATGGGAATGACGGTGGTGATAAAGTGCTGGAAATATTTCACATAGTCGAATTCTTAGAATGGTGGCTTAAGGAACCTGATGGAGAAGTAAAACTTGCAGAACCTGATCCAGAGGAAATTATAGTTACTATGCATGATAGAGATGAAATGTTTATAGAGTTGAATGAATGTTATAAATTTTCAAATAATGATGTAAGTGTATGTACAGAAAGAAACATTAACAAATATGATGTCGAAGTCAGAAGTTGAGAGGAAATTATTTGGAGTTGAAATGAAAGATCAAGAGCAGCAAGGGAGTTGTGTCCGTAGAGATATAAAGGAGACAGAAATATTGATCAAGCAGGACGAAGGTGGAAGCAGCCAGCAGTTCGAAATAGAATCTATTGAAGACCAGAAAGTCAATGATGGGAGATTGATGCCTGAAGCATCAAAAGAGGCCAAAAGGTCTTATCTTTTTAAAACTAACAGTTTGTTGGTGAATGTAGGTACTGCACTGGACGAGAAATTTGTTGCTATAAAAGCAACCAAAGACTATAGTTGTAATCAAGAAGGAGTTCTTGATTATTCTTCATTGCAAGAAGTTAAGTGATCAGCTCAGTTGGAGACAAAAGAATTTGACAAAGAGGTAATACTCCGAGGAATTAGCGAAAGAAAGTGTTGGAGAAGTCGATGGAATACGAATGACAGAGTGAATGATAAATTACCAAATCGAGTTGATACTTTGAAGGACCAGAGACAGAACAGAGTTTGGAAACCTGGAGGGAGCAAGTCATCAGGACTTGTGGTTGTCACATTGTTACAGATAAGCGACGGACCTCATAGACAGGAGTCTATGAAAACTTCTCTACATGGGGAGTCTAATGCGGGAGTATCAAAGCTAAATTTTCATTATTCAATTGTGTAATTAAGGGGATGAGATATTTTAATTATTTTATTGATTAATTTGCTCATTTTTAATAAATTAGGAGAGAAATTATAATTGTGAGGATTATTGTAAATATTCCTTAAATAATTAAGGATATGAGTGGAGTGAATTAGGTAGATAATCTATGGATGAGGAATTCTATAAACAGGACTTAGTTGAGTCCAAAAAAAGATAAATCTAAATTAGATTTTAGTTGAGATTTGTGTGGAGGAATTTATGGAGTGAAATAAATCCATTATTTATGTATAATTAGGAGGGTTTTGTGAGGATCAAAGACAGCTAAGAGAGGTGAGGAAAGTGAGGAATATAGAGAGAGTGAGAAATGGGTTGAGAGATTTTTGTAAAGGGCCGAGAGCCAAAAGGCCATTCATTGTAATATTCAGCCAAGTGTTGGAGTTTGTAAATCTCATTATATTTATTATTATGCTAGCAATTTTGTTTGGATGGCTCTCTCTCCTTTCCTGTATGTATATTTTAAGCTGAAAATTGTTTTCTTAATGAAGAATAAGATGAGTGTTTTCATGCTGATGGAAACACACTGGTTTATATGCTAGGATCTAATTCAACCCAGAATCCTACATCACAAGCATGGTCAACCATGTTTATTTTATGGTTTATGATATTTATCTTAGGGTTTATATACCTTGGGTTTATAATTTTTATCCCTTGGGGGGTTTCTCCCTTGGTTTTATTAATATAAGGGTTCATATTTCTAGGGTTTAATATTATTACCTTTGGTTTATAATACCTTGGATTTTTAGTATTAATCCCTATGGTTTATTATTCCCTTTGGTTTATAATAACTTTCATGGTCAACCATGGTCAAATGTGGAATTTCGGCAATGATTATCTCAATATGAAAACCAATCATGGTCAGCCATGGTCCAACATCGAATTGTGACAAAGAATGTCTCGATATGAAAATCAATCATGGATGGTCAACTATGGCCCAACATCACATTGTGGCAATGATTGTCTCAATATGGAAATCAACCATGGTTAACCATGTTTATTTTATAGTTTATAATATTTATTTTAGGGTTTATATACCTTTGGTTTATAATTTTTATCCCTTGGGTTTGTAATATCAATCCCTTGGGTTTATTAATCTAAGGGTTCAACCATGTTCAATAATGGTCCAACATCACATTGTGACAAATATTGTCTCATTATGAAAATAAACCATGGTCAACGATGGTGAACCATGTTTATTTAAGGGTTTATAATATTTATCTTATGATTTAATTATTAAATGAATTAATAAATTATTTAATGAATTAAGTAATAATTAACAATAAAATTAATATGCCCATGTGGTGTAGAACAGTCGGTGATGGGGTGCACTGTTAAGGCACTCCGTTCTGTAAGGTCATCGGTTCGAAACCCATGGGTGGAATGGAAGGAGAAAAAAAATGGGAAGATTAGGATTAGTCTAAACGAGCAAAAAAAAAAAAAAAACAATAAAATTAATATAATAATAACAAAATATTTATATTAATAAAAAATAAAAATTATAATAGCAATAAAATATTTATATTTACTGATATTAATAAGAATATTTAATTAACAATATTTATATTGATATAAATATTTATTTGATCTCACATTTTTGTGATCCATATTGATTTTTTCAACTAACTTTCGAATAAATCACATTAGCAATATTTGATGGTCAACATTTTGAACCTACTGATGAGGTTCATCTTGAGGGAACCTCTTGAAGATGAACCTCATCCTCAATGAACCTCCTGAAGATGAAAGTCATTAGTAGGTTTGAAATGTTTACCATCAAATATTGTTGATGTCATTTATCCAAAAATTAATTGCAAAAATAAATATTTATTTATTTATAAATATGCATGAAAATTAATTAATTAATTATTATTATTATTTATTAATGGATTATGAATGATTAATTATATAACGAATAAATTAATTAATTATTGAAGAAATCATAAATTGATTCATTCAATTATTATTATAAATTATTAATTAATAATGCTATTAAATCTAATTTAAAATGAAAATGAGCTCCAGACACTAAACTCTTGACTCTCAGACACTAAAAAGCTTCTCCTCCTCATTACCGAGAAGTAGATGCCTCCAGTTCTAAGTTAAAGTTCTCCTCCAGTCATGATGAGAGTAAATTTCTTCTTTTTAAGGGGGTAGAGAATATGGATATAGTAAGAATGGAGAAAATACAAAAAGGGATTAATCTAGCTAAAGAAAAGGCAGATCTGATGAGGGATAGATTAGCTGGATTCCCTTCTGTTGAAAGTTTAAGAGTTCCAAAGAACTATGTCAGTCTTAGTTCTTTACTACAGAAAAATGGCCAACCATCTGCTCCTACTATTCTGGCCATGTCAGGAGTCACTTCTACTCTAGGAACCCCTGGTGAACAAACTCAGGGAGAACCAAGTTCTAAAAGAGATAGAAATGAACACCCAAACTTTCCCCATAAAGGGAAAAGAGATTCTGGTCATACTACTACCCATGAAGCTTTAGCAAACAGTCCATTTGGCAGATACACTGAGCATCTCCAAACAACACCAGTCAGACTAGACAATCCTAGCACCAAGGGATATGGTAATTCATTGCTAGTAAATATTGATTGTTTGGATTATAATGAAGTTATGGCAGTATTTCATAATGTCCATGCTTGGGCATTACAAAGAAAAGCTGAAAAAAAAGCTAAGTGGTCTAATATAGTCACCCAAATAATCTGGTCTTTTACTGGCATTTTAAAGCAATGGTGGGAAAAGTTAGCTGAAAGTGATAAGGATTCAATAGTTGAAAATGAAGTTGATCCTTTGAAAGCATTATTTGATGCTTTAAAACATGAATTTGTTTGAATGGTAGCAGAAGATTCAACACATCATGCACAGTTATTCCTGTCCCAGAGATTATGTAATATTGATCATTTACAAGATTATTTTTATGTAATGCAAAGGCTGCTATACCAAGCCACTGATCCCCACAATGTTGCATACTTAAGATACTACATAGCATCTATGCCTGGAAAAATTCCTGATTTGATCAATAGGCATATAGATGACCATAAGATTAGTTTAGAAGGACAGTCTTTTGCAGCTATTCACCAGTTAATTGTCACCATCTTACAGAAGGAATGTGCTGAAAGTAAAGCTAAAAAGAATTTTAAAAAATAGATGCATTTTAGCACAAAGTTCTGTTATAATTTTAAAGAGACTTATGATTTCGGATGTCATGGTAAAATTAAAAGAAAAGTATCTAAAGCATCTTGCTCTTGCAAGACAGAAAAATACTTCCCTAAAAGAAAAACATATCATCCCATAAAGAAATCATTTAAGGGACGAAGGGTTGTATTTCGAAAAAGAGGAAAACCTTCCAAGAAAGTTGTTTGTTTCATATGTGGAAAAGAAGGTCACTATGCCAATACCTGCAGAGCAAAGAAAGACAAAAAGCAAATAAAAATAATGGATATTTTCTCAACTATCCATAATCCAGCAAAATGGGATCTTATATCTCATTCAGATGGTGAATATTTTGAAGTGTCAAGTTCTTCTTCCAAATCAGAAGAAGAAGAAAAAGAATGAAAAATCCCAGATATCAGGAGATTAACATTAGAATCGGATTCATCTGATTCAGATGAAACTTTCATCCCTGATATTAAAATGTTTTCTTTTAATTCGTCAAGTGATTTACAAGCAAATATTGCTATAGTAAGCGCTGAATTAGCAAAGCTGGATCCAGTCTAGTTTACTGCAAGGAGAAGATTGCAGGGGAAGCTTGAGAATCTAGAAAAACATCTACCTGCAAAAGGTAAACAGCAAGAAAGGTTCCCTGATGAAGATTTTATAGAAAAAGAGTTCGATTCAATGTTCAAACCACTTCAGATAACAGAAAATCCAGGTATGAATAAAATCGATGCTCTTAAGAAGAAAATTGCAGATTTAGAATCTTCAATTCATCATGTCAGATCAGAAATGGTTCAATTTTCTACCAAGTTACAACTTCTTATTGCTGATTATGATGATTGTAATTCTAAATTAACAAAAGAACTACTTAAAGACATTCCAGAAGAATGTTTCCCAAAACCTAGTGTTGAATTGATTAATGTCATGGGGATAGGAGACAGAGTAATGATTCCTATAAAAATCAAAGTTCCAGGAATCAAGGCTTATACTCTGGATGCACAAATAGACTCTGGGGCAATGAGTAGTTGTTGTAAATATGGAGCCATTCCACCCTATTATTGGAAACCTACCAAACTTCAGTTCCAGGCTATCACAAAAGATTTGATGGATATAAATCATATAGCCCCTGATTTTCCTGTTTATTTGAATGATGTCAAAGTTTTTGTAACCTTGTACAGTTTTGATATAGGCACTGATATATTACTAGGCCAAGATTTTTTGAAAAAATATATGCCTGTCATTTTTGGCCATGAATATGTTACATTTACTACTCATCAGGGATCAGTTACAATTCCTGCTTCCAGTGATTACAGAGTGAAAGTTCAGCCAGAAAAAGCAGATCCACTCCAAAGCAGTCTACAAGATTTGACCAAAATCAATCAAATCATCAAGCATGTTGAATTACATGGTCCTCAAGCTCTACAACAAATTTCTGATAAGCTCCGGAAAGACTGCACTGCTAGCCGGCCAGATGCCTTTTGGACACGGGAAACGTATTTTGTAGCACTTCCTTACAAAGAAGGATATGTTCCTAAGCCACAGAAGGATAGTGCTAATCACATGAGTCCAAAAGAACGGGATCTGTGCAAAGAAGAGATTAGTCAACTTCTGCAACAAAAGCTTATTGAGCCCTGCAAAAGTCCTTGGGCTTGCCCTTCCTTTTATGTCAATAAGCATAGTGAGCAGAAGAGAGGTAAGAAAAGGCTTGTCATCAATTATAAAGCCTTGAATGAAGCCCTCTTTCCTATCAGATATCCTCTGCCAAACAAAGAACTGCTGCTTGCTAAAATTACTAATGCAAATGTTTTTAGCAAGTTTGATTTAAAAAGTGGATTTTGGAAAATAGGGATTATTGCTGAGGACCGATATAAAACTGCCTTCACAGTTCCACATGGTCAGTACCAATGGACTGTCATGCCGTTTGGATTGAAAAATGCTCCTTTTGAGTTTCAGAAGCGTATGGAAGACATTTTTGGAGGGGTAGAGTTCATAATTGTATATATAGATGATTTGCTTGTTTTCAGTAGAGATGTAAATACCCACAAAAAGCATTTAGAACATTTCTCTCAGCTTGTATATAAGCATGGTTTGGTTCTTTCAAATTCAGAAGAAAAATTCCAGATTGGTACAGTTAAGATAGATTATCTGGGATTGCATATAGAGCAAGGTAAAGTCAAGCTTCAGCCACATATATTGACTCATTTGCTGAAATTTCCTGATGTTCTGTCTAAAGTCAAGATTCTGCAGAGATTTCTTGGATGCTTGAATTATATCAGAAATTTTTATGAGAAACAATCTGAAGATATAAAAGTCCTCCTGAAGAGATTAAAGAAAGAAGTAGTTGGTTGGACAGCAGAAATGACAGAAGCAGTTAAAAATATCAAAAGAAAGATTAGTGATTTTCCTACACTCAAGCTTCCTGATACTAATCTTCCCTTCATCCTTGAAACAAATGCTTCTGATCATACTTGGGCTGCTGTACTATTACAAAAACATGGACAGAAAGAACTGGTCTATGCATATTCATCAGGATCATTTGATGACACAAAGAAAAAGTATCCCTCTTCTCATAAGGAGATACTTGCAGTAAAAAGAGGAATAAAAAGGTTTCATCTGTTCCTGAAATGTGTCAGATTTGTTGTGAGAACAGACTTGAAACATATGAAGAGTATCCTGGCTAATAAAAAATTGCTAGAACAAGGTAGCACAAGAGTTTTAAGATGGGCACTGTGGCTTGATGGTTTCGATTTTGATATTGTTTACAAGCCTGGTGCAAAGAATTATCTTGCAGACATGCTTACAAGGGAAGGAGCCCAATCTTCCGAAGAGATCAGAGAGATAAAGATGTTCAGGCCACTTCATCAAGATGAAGCATCTACTAGTTCAAGTCAGTCAAGTAAAGTCAGTCGAGTCAGTCAGGTTGTAATTTGTAGTAATTGTCATTATGAGTTCTGTTGGGAATGTTTTGAAAATAAATTTAGGAGTCTTCCTTTGTGCCTTAAACATGTCATACTGCAAAAATGGTTTGATTATGAAGAATCCCAGTGGGCGTATACCAGAGAACTACCATATATGATTAGACCTTGGCGAGTATATTATGAATTCTCTAGAGAGCCAAATCCTGTCTATTTTGGATGTATCCAGCAAACTGACTGGACATGGGCAGACTATTTTTCCATTCATCAAAGGGCTAGGATTCATGGTTCAGTTAAAGTCATATTTTACGCAGTAGCTATAGACCCTAGCATTAATTTTTGGACTCCTTGGTTCAAATTATTCATGTTTATATATTTGCCTAGGAATCGTAATATTTTTTATAGGATTTTTAGAGAGTTTGTCAGTATTCTTCACTGGGAAATGCATGTAGCCGTCCAAAATGATTATGTCATAGAATTTGAATTTGCCCACAAAAGAACATTGGTAATCCCTAATGAAGAGGATGAATCATTCAAATTATCTGTTAGATTTCGGGGATTAATCTCAGTCGACGAATCATATAGACCTCCAGATCTATATTCTTTTCCTTTCTACTGTTGCTATAGAGAAGTCGCTCCATATTGGCTTGATGGATCATTACCATGGGAAGCACTTGGTCCTGACTTTGACAACCTCGAAGATGCAAGAGAGTGATTGATTGTAAGGATCACTCATCAGAAATCCTTACAATTCCTGTTTTTCCTATATATATCTTGCTTATTGGTTTCCGTGGAATTTGATCCAAATAAAATCTCCATTGTGTAGATATTTTGATCCTCATTTTGGTTTCCGTAGGATTTTGTTCCAGAAAAATCTCCACTATGTATTCATTTTGATAAAGGAGTCGGTGTCCTAGATTCCGGCCTAATTTGTAATAATTAGTTTGTGTCAGATTCGGTCCCCATATGGCCTAGCCTCCAAGGGACGAGATAACAAGTGGTTGTCCCCACTTGCCCGAATCTTTAGGACTGTTCATTTCCTTTTTGTACAAAGTCCTTTCGTGATAGACATCTTGCATGATGGTCTAGCCAAAAGTAGATTCTTTTGGTTCCAAGTTCCCAGTAAAAGCTTTCACCGGATGACCTGCTAGAACATTATAAATACTAGCATTGTAAGCTCATTTGGGCATTCGGAGTTTGAGAGAGTCAAGAGTTTAGTGTCTGAGTTTTGGTTTCCCTGCTCTGCATCTGCGAGAAGTTATCTCGATCTGCTTGCACCACGGAACTATTACTCATATAGTCTGAGTCTAGTCTGAGTTTAGTCTCCCTGCTCTGCATCTGCGTAGACATTCGTGATCTGCTTGCATCACAGAGTGTTGGACTCAAGTTTATGTTTATATAGAGTGTTGTGTCCCTAGAACTCTGAGACAGAGCCTGTAAGTTGGCCAGATAGCCTCCAGTATCGCTCACTCTTTATGAGTAGCTAAAGTCTGGTAAAATCCACTACAGTCTATCTCTGGAAGGAGATCTGATTTTCCAGTCATATATTCCGATGTAAAGTCATTTTCAAAAATCAATATATGTGTGAATTATAAATCTGAGCAGTATTTGATATTGGACCTAGCATCATAAATCGTTATCTGGAAGTGTGTTTTAAAATTGGTATCAGAGCCATCTGGTTCTTTGTCCGTGATATCTTTCTTGTTGGTTTTCCATTGAGGAGTGTTTTTCTGAGCTATTGTCCACGAGTCTAAGTTGGAGGTAAGGCGCTGGTTGAGCGTTGAAGGCGAAGGACTGTTGTGTTTTTCTCTTGGTGCACAAAGACTTTGTTTCTCCTCTGTTCAGGTGCTTACTTACACTTTATTTTCAATGGCTGGTCATATGAATGAGTTCATTCAGAAACCCGAAGACAGAAAGATTGCTATATATATACTAGCAATTGCACCAGAAGTTGCAAAGGAAATGACGTAATGCATAAATTCGAGATGCATTATGACATATAAATTAGAGAAACATTGTGAAATTGGTGGGTCCTATTTTATTTAATTTGAGGATATTTTATTTAATGTTATGCATCATATATAA
Source organism: Pinus albicaulis (assembly GCA_034641835.2). Taxonomy (NCBI): domain Eukaryota; kingdom Viridiplantae; phylum Streptophyta; class Pinopsida; order Pinales; family Pinaceae; genus Pinus; species Pinus albicaulis. The sequence continues at coordinate 1,412,873,153 of CM076572.1, read as the reverse complement.
TTCATTGAGTAAGTAATTAATTTTAGAAGTTGTAATATATATATTTTTTGGTGCCATTTTTGTCTACCTAAAAATATATGTAATTTATAAATTAGGTGGTTTGTGTAGGTTATAATTTTTTATGGTGTTTTTTTATTTTGACAACTCAATTGTTAAATTCGAGATGCATTGTGACATATAAATTCGAGAAACATTGTGAAATTGGTGGGTCCTATTTAATTTAATTTGAGGATGTTTTATTTAATGTTATACATATATAATTCATTGAGTAAGTAATTAATTTTATAAGTTGTAATATATATATTTTTTGGTGTCATTTTTGTCTACCTAAAAATATATATAGTTTATAGATTAGGTGGTTTGTGTAGGTTATAATTTTTTATAGTGTTTTATTATTTGGACAACTCAATTTTTAATCACTCAATTATGAAGTATTACGTAAATTATGAGATTCAAAGTTCAAATTTTCATAGGTCAAAACATAAAAAAAAACAATTTTATACTCAACCTAGAGTCTGACTTCTGCATGACACTAACTTACAAAATTAAACATAAAAAAATAATATGCTATACCTACTAGATTAAGATCCCAAATCCTAAAATTTTATTTAAGAGAATTGTTAATATTTTTCTTATTAGTGTGTCATGAATTTAATAACTTTTTAAAAGAGCTTGGTTGTGGCTAGGAAAATGTGTAAAAAATTGTACTTAATTTAAATTTAACACAAAAGTTAAAGAAATCTAATATTGAATAAAATATGTCAATATTTACTTTAAATAAAATAATTATATATTAATTTTATTTTTAGTGAGTCTAATGGTTAAGAGCATGGATTTTCTCTTAAAAAAATTATAAATTTAAATCTACAATAAAATAAAATATGTACACTTCCCTAATTTTTAATAATCAAATCCTTGCAAAATTAAAATAAATGTACATTTATTCTTAAAAATTTCAACTTAAATCCTAAATTAAAACATAAAAAGAAAGACATGTAATACATCTTCTATTTATTATTTCTATTTGGCATGAGTTATTCATATATAAACTTTATTTTTTACTTGTTTTTAACCATGTATATTTTATAAATAAAACCTTCCCATATTACTTTTAAATGGTACAATCCAACGGTTATACTTATAAAAGGTCTAATCCAGAGTTTTTTTCCACAAATCATCATATTAGTGATGACAATAAGCTTAAAAAAAATTCCAAACATCTCCCATTGACATTCACATCCGAAAGTAGAAGATAATATAAATCCAATACAATTATAAACATTTAGCCATTATATAACACCCTATATGATATTAATTAATTTATTAATTAAGTGCATATTAATAAAGCACTATTGGAACAATGCAAAAACGGAAACTCAACACCGTTCTTCTTTGTCTCCCATACGTGGTCATTTCATGGAGATTTACGTTCACAATTAGGACACTGTCGAATCAGTTGACTTGTATTATGTTGTTGAAACAAAGCCAAACTTAAACCAAGTTCTTGAGTAAACGGAAATAAAATATTTAAATTCCGCGTGGATATGTTTTCCAGGAGCGAGTTAGATATTTAAATCCGTTTTTCCACGTATATATCGTTTTCCCAAGTTGATTCAAAATCTAAAATTTAGATTTATATTTAAATATACATTATAAAAATTAAATATAAATTCAGGTATAAATCAAACTTTTGCTGAATAATTTTTGTTTAATTTTAAATTTAAATTATATCAGAGGAGGTGAGTATCTAATTCTAATTACACAGAATATGCTACAGCTAAATGCACTGGTGTCCAGAGCTTACCTCTCACGTTGTTACTGCGATATTTCTGGTAGTACTTAGTAATTGCAGGTGACCAATTAAACTAATTTTTTTTTCTTCTCAACCTATTAGAATTGGGTTGTATGGCAATATTCAAACATGTATTGATTTAAAGAGATTAGAATTTAGTTACAGGGGAATATTAAAACAAATATTGATTTAAATAGATGGCTGTTAGAATTGGGTTGTACGGAAATATTTAAACGAATATTGATTTAAATAGATTAGAATTGGATTGTAGGAGATTATTCAAACAAATATTGATTAGAAAATATAAATTAAAATCTTACTCATTCTAACAAGTTTTTTTGTGGCTAAATCAACTTATTGCATAAATGCTTAAGTGCTAATAAATTGCAAATTGGGTATGCCTATTTACATAAAATAACTACGATCAGAGATTTTAAAAATACAGCACTCTTGTGTGATGGCAAAGCCATGTTCAAAAAAGCATTAAAAAGAGATAGTGCATGCTTTTCAAAACTAGCAATTCAAGCAAGAGGTGTGGCCTATTCAAAGACGACTCCTTGCGTCGACGCACTTTCTCCCACTCACCATATGCTTGCTAGAAATATGCGTTTGGCTTTCTGGGAAAAATATAGGTCAAGATTATTATTGGACATGAATTCGTAAACCAGCAGGAATTTATGCCCTCGCTTGCAACATCCGAGTAAACAAACCAGATTACAGCAATTATAAATTTAAATGAGCTTCACTTCTGTCAGAGATTCCGCAGAAGCTTGAGTAGTCTGCTTTCCATTCAGTTTCCCATTTAGTTTCTTAATGGCGGCGTCCCTACCATCAGGAAGTCTTCCCTGCAGATCACTGGATTCAATACAATTAACATATGAACAAACCATATAATGGACAAAACCATCAAAATCACCTTTGATATTATACCTTATAAACTTCATCGAATCCTCCTTTTCCAACCATGTCCTTCCGATCGAAGTTTCTAGTTCTTCCGATCAAAGTTATATTCTGAGAACGATTATAACGCGGACAAACTGATGTTACCTCTATGGCAGACAATATGCTGTTAAGTTTAAAATTTACTGATATCTCTCCAATTTAAAATTTAACTTTTGCACAGCCGAGCTTTCGCGTATCTCCCCAATGTTTCTCTGCAATTGAACCAATAAGCGCCTGCAATTGAAAATGTCAGTGAAACCCTCTCAAGTTCCTTTCCATTTCAATGAAGCTGGTCTAAATGGTGGTTGGCTCTTTTCTCAATCCATGGCATGCATCTACTAGAGTCGAGCCCAGTGCTGCAGGACGCACGGAAGCTATGCCATGTCTATGCTAGTTTCAAATCTTCTAGAGCAGAGTAGTTAGTAACTGTCGTAACTGTCACTGTTACAGTTATATTTCAATCAACGATTCATATTGTCTCAATCGTCTAACAAGAGATCGGATGGCAAATATTAAGACAGAAAGGCATTTAGGAGAGTTGTTTTCAAATAAATACGCCTTATGGCGTAATTATATATAAAGGTGTATGAAGAATTGTTAAAGGGCTATAAAGCCTTGTTAAAATAACTAAAGGGAAACCAGCAAAATTTATGATATTTTTCTAGAGTAGAGGCATAACATAACTTAAAACCATAGATTTTATATATGGTAAATATAAGTTTAATAATAAGTATAAAGGGTAGTAGTTTATCTGAAAGGAAAAATACACGGTGTAAGGATCTCTTCATTTGAAATTTAGAGTCACTATATTGCTGTAAAGAAATTAAATAAGAAACACGGTAGAAGAACGCAATCTATGAAATTGACTTTAGATCAAAATTTAGTCATTTATAAATATTGTCTTTGTGATTAAATGTAGTGATATAAAGGAATTTCTACTTCCTTGTACTACGATATAATCTACTCAGTAATTAATAATTAAATGTGCTATTAGTTGTAAATATTTTTTTTAGTGTGCTTTTATGTGGTTTATCAAATGTTGCAAGTATATAAAATCATGTTGCATGTTGCAAGTTGTGAAATCATTTTATGCTTCTATTCAATGGGAAAATAGTTGAAAGGAAAGTTGTGGGAGATAGTATATTTTTTCAATGCAAGAGGTCTCTTGCATGAAAATCCTTGTGTGTATCATTTTTTTTGTTAATACAATCACTAAAAATGGATCATCAACACATATTCATCTAGAAAAAATAAAAGATAGGATTAAATAATATAAGTACATGTTACATGTGTAAAATTTGAGAGCATTGGTCTAAAATATATTTGCATAGTTTCTATATGAAATTATTAACATTCTATAATAAACAAGATAAATTGGGACCAAGAAGGATCACTTTGTGTCAAATCCTAAAAATCATAGTAATGGGATGGAACTAAAATTTATTTGGTTCTAGATAAAAGAAGTGGAATTTTGAGTCGTTTCCTTGAGGACTATTTTCTTGGAAGTTATCACTACATTTTATGAGTTGATAACTTTCTAGTAGGGGCCTGTTTTCCTCAAATTGAGTTTGTATTTGAATATTGTGCCCCTAATAAGGTAGCATTCTAATTATTTCCAACAAAAAATCCATATGGAAATGAATTTAGCTCACTATGATCCACCATGTAGAGTTACTAATATAAGGGAATCCACTAAAGACTTATAGAAGCACCACATTATCAATAAAAAACCCTAACCTTGATGGTTAATTGAGAGTCTTAAAACTCTAATAAGAAAAGTGAAATACGGTCAACTAATATTGAAACCATTTGGTGTTCTATAGAAAAGTAACTACTAAGAGGAGCAGAGAGAAAATGAAGCAAACAATAAAGATAACTTTCTAGAGAATTGTAGTAGAACAAAATGTTTCATAGATCTATATCAAGTTGTATAAGCTCTTTATTTCTCTACATACTCTTTAAAAACTAAGAAGAATAACACAATGATTCATTTTTTCTTAATATAAATATTTCGTTTCAAGATGTATCTTGCTATTGGTGATATATATTTATGTCATAATAGTTAAAGAATATACATTTGTATGTTTTTATCTTTTCTATAAATTAGTAAAAATACAAAAAAAGAATAGTTATACAGACAATCATAAGATCATTATTATAGCAATAGTTTAAAGTCTATTTTTGGGGAGCTAACCATTAATAGAATATCCAAGATGGCTTATAGATCATATTATTATGAAAACAATTTTCTTTGGAAATTTTTTTGGTTCAAGTGGAGTATATGCTTAACCAACAGAAAAAGTCTAAGTGTGAGAGATAGATGCACCTTGTGGATCTAGGGATCAACATGAGAAAGGTTAAGAAGAAATAGAAAGCCTTAGATATGGAGAATAAATATATTTAATGACCCATTAATGAACGGGGCTAATATTTTCAAGTTTAGAGTCTCAAGTAAACATAATCATGGAGAGTGTGGCCTTATTCACATCTACTCTCCAAAAATGATCAACTTCCTTTTGGAGGAACTTGACCCTCATAAGAAACAAAAATGTCATGAGGAGCCAAGGGAAGAGACTGAAGAACCAAAGTTTGAAAAGAAGAAATCTAATAATAATATATTTAAGTGGAATAGAAGCTCTAGATCAAGCCTTATGAAGTTTTGGTTAATATTAAATCATGGGTTACAATTGTCAAAGGTGTATTTTATTTTGCACAAAGTATAACAAATGTAGAAAAAATATTTTACCAAGTTCATGTTAGAATTTCATTTCCAAACTTAGTGGGAAAGATATATCAAATAATTCTCCCTATGGGGGAAACTACCACTAAATAAGTGGGATATATTCAAAGACATCCTCAAATTCCTATTTTACCTTAATGAGTATGAAGAGAATAAGAGGATTCCATGATACTACTAGAAATAGAGGTAAGGATAAAGTGTACAATATTACAATGTAGAGTCATTCAAGAAGAAAACTATTTAGTTTGGGATAAATTCCAAGATCCCATACATGGTCATAAATCACCTAGTTAGTTTGAATGGTAGTCACATAAGAAGGAAATTTATGTCATCCAATCTCGGGACCATAAATGAGGGCTAGTGAAAGGCCTACACATTCAATATAATAAGAAAAATGCACAACCAATTGGTTATAAGTAACTATATTAACATGGATATTTATAAAAGGGAAAAAAGAAGAAGAAAAGGAAGTGGAAAATAAGAACAATGTCGTCACTACACATGTTTCCAAGGACACTAACTACAAATATAACCATTGCAACATTTATGGTCACAAAAAATAGAAATGGGATATATTTCATCTCATGTTGAATCCCAATAATGGTAAAAAATAATCATTTATTGAGTGGTGAATATCAAGAATTTGAACCTGTATGTGCTTTCCATGCCGAATCAGGAAGAGGAACATACCTTACCTTATATAAAGGATATGACACTCTATTATTTGGAATTTTTTGCAAAATAGGACATAGTTATGTCTAGAACTACAATACATGGGTAGCATGACCTTTAGAATATTAGGTTGAAATGATAGCTTCCAGGAAAGGCTAAATGGTACACCCAAGAGAAGGAAGAGGAAACATTTTCTCACCTGATTTAGAGGAAGTGTCTTGGGACCAAAAGCCTCCCAAAGTGGATATGTATGATATATATTGGATGATTATCTTATTTTTCATCCATATGATTGATTTCATTGTGGGAAGAGTGTAGGAATCAACTCACAAGACCATTTTTACTAGGGGTCCCAATTTAGCGAAATGGGGTTTGAAACCTTGTAGAAGCCATTTGAGGAATTAAACAAATTTTTTTTGTGGGGTAAAAATTTCCCACATCATTGGAACATCCCTTAGCATTATTCTACACATAGATAAATTTACAAAAACTCAAAAATAGTGTCAATTGGAGTATGTATGCAAACATTATGGCACCCAAAAGTTAACCTTCATGTTTTGAACACCATGACTCAAGAGGATTCCACGTAAGACCAAATTATTCATGGAAAATGGGCTAGCCACATGACAATGATGAAGAATACTTTAGAATATGAAATATTGTAACTCTTGGTAAGAGTTTAAGGATTCAAACTTAACCACTAGTAGGTATCATGCTATGTTATAACTAGGCCACTAGGAGGAAAATGGGTTCCATTTTGTTTGAGTGCATTTTATTTCATAGATGAGAATATTATTTTTGTGTTTGTGTGTGTGTGTGTGAGAGAGAGAGAGAGAGAGGAGCAACAATATATGGTTTTCTTACAGTAGTATCCCATGAGCCACAAATCTTACTTCTTTTTATTTTCCTACATTTCCATTCAAACAAATAGAGAGAAGACCAACCTCACCTCCAATTGGGTTTTCTCCCGAGAGGGTTTCCCAGAATATAACGTGTGTTCTTATGGTTGTGCGTGATTGTATTATTGTATATTCTATATTTTCCACATTTTAGATATTGCATACATGAAAATAATACCTTATTGAATACATAAGTCTAAGGAAAATAACCTTCATAGTATAGATTCTTGAATTTTATTAGATATATTATGAAAAATTGTCGAGTGGAATATCCATGGTGGTTTATAGATAACGTAATTTTGCATTCTATTCTCTCCACCATTTAAAATTTATGCGTGCACTACATTTTTCCAGAAAGAGAGGCATCTTGACCTCTTTTCAACATTGCAGATTGGTTAATAGAAGGAATAAGTTTGTTACATATATATATATATATTGTAGCCACTATGTATATTGATAAATTTACATTATGTGGGTTGCTTATGATGTATCAATTATGTGTGTCATGTAAGAACATTAATTATGTGTCACTTATGTTGCAACACTTATGTGCATCGATGCATATGTTTTGTTGGTCATCATTTATTGCTTATGTCCATCACTTATGAGTTGTTAGTTAATGTGTAACTTATATGTGACATATAATATGGTGTACCATGATGCAATTGTGCATTTATTTGATGCAATGATGCTTAACTGTGTCACCTATGGTAGGTATCTTACATGGCATGTTGACTATCTTACAAGACATCCACTAAAATAAGAAACCTTGGTCACTAACTATGGTTTTCAAATTCCACAAATTTAGGTTTTTCAAGTTGCATGAAACTAAGGTTTTTCAAATTCACTTCAATATTCTCCCCACCTTCTTATATTCATGCAAGTACACTGCATTTTTCAAAAATAGAGGCATCAACATATTTTTAGCTTTAGGGATTGGTTAATATAAGGAGAAGGTTTCTTACATATCTTCTTGAATATATTTGTTAGGTCCCAACATTACTAGTGTAGTCCCTTATTGTTGTTAGTGTAGTCCCCTTATTTTTATTCTTGTACCCCTTGTAGTCCCCATATTGTTATTATTGTGCCCCATAAAATCCCACTATTTTTATTATTGTGCCCTTAAATTATTATTGTTAGGTTGGCTAGGATTATTATGACCCCATGGACTCCAATATATAGAAATGAGATTTTTTCATTTGAATTATCTAATAATTGTTCATTTATGTAATGTAAAGGAGGTTTCCCCATCAAAGAGGCTTATTTCTAAGTCGTTGATCTCTCTTTTCTTCTATTTTGTGAGCTAGTTTCATAAAATTTGGTATCAAATCTTTGGATTCTAGGGTTTCACTGCTTCAAACAGGTCAGCGTAGAATTTTCGCTATAACTTTTTTTCTATGAATTTTTAGAAGCTAAAAATAAAACCCATTTAAGCCAAAATATTGAGGAACTTCATGTAAACATTTTAGATCTTGGTTCACAATATTTTCGGAGATATGATCTGTGGAAGTTAGGGTTATTGCAGGCTCCCAAATTTCATCTCAAAGAGGTGACCTTGCGAAAATTGTCATAACTCTCTCTCTGAGTATCAGATTGAAATTATGTAAAAATTGGATGAAATTGCACAGACTGTAGCTTCTTTTTTATCAATTTTAGAGTCGAAGGAGGAAACAATGACACGTGGAACTCCATACAAGTTCGCTCTACTGAACTAGTCCATAATTAGGTAATTGTGAGAGATTGGGCATAAATTTGTATTGAAGAATCCAAATTAGGTCAGACCTCTGGAATTGGAAAGAAGACTCAGAGGGATACTATAGGATGGAAGAGAAACTATTGGGGATCTGAAATTATAGAGGTACATTAGTTTCAATATCGAGCTCCTTAAAAGCAAGAAAAAGGTGTGTATTTGTTTTTAATATTTTCATAATTCATGTTTGAAAAATCAATTTGAAGTGATTCCAAGGGCATATTGAAGCATAGATATCAGTATTAGGTTCTAAAATGCCCCATAAAAATAATTTAACACCCATTAAGCCCTCAAAAGGCTCTACTATGACTCATGCAGAGAAATAAGTGCAACAAATTTTTCTCTCGCAAAGAGTAACAAAAAATTAAATGGAAGCTAAAATGGATAGTTTGAAGAAAGGCATGAAATCTAAGATGAATGGCATTGAAGCTAATATGGATGGTTTTGAGAATGGAATGGAAGCTAAGATCGATGAAAAAATGAAAGGCAACATGGAAGACATGAAGAATGATCTAAAATAAGAGATGGAAGCTTTGAAGGAAGGTTTGACAAAGTTGCTACAAGAAATGATTCCTAATGGAGAAAAGGTAGTAGAGGAAACTCGTGATGAGAAAAAAATAAGTGTTACTTGTGATTTCATAGACTCTAATGTTGGATTGAAGACCCACCATATTCCAAAGATTGATATGAGGAAATTTGATGGCAAGGATCCTGTAACATGGATACTACATATGGAGCAATATTTTGATCTCCATAATGTGAAAAACACACAAAAGGTACACATTGCAACTTCATATTTAGAACAAAATACATTTGTATGGTATCGATGGCTTTTCTCTCATAAAAAAATTGTCCCTTGGTCAATTTTTACAGAGGAAATGATAACACATTATGAGGATACAAATAGCAACACCTTCTTTAGCCAATTGATAAATCTCAAACAAAATGGTTCAATGGTGGAGCACATTGAGGACTTCAAAAAATTAAATATAAGGGTAATTGATATTCCATAGGAACACAGGATTTATGTCTTCAGAGTGAATTTAAAGGATAACATCCAACATGAGGTTCGCCTTTGGGAACTTGATTCATTGGAGAAGGTATTCAGGTTGGAAAGGAAATTGAAAGCAAAATTATGGCGACAAGGAAGCCTACCACTCACAACTATAAAGATGGAAGTGTTTCTACTCCTATACTTCCACAACCTTCAAGTTTGATAGAACAACAATTAGAAGAAAAAAGAGCAAAAGGGCTTTGCTACAGTTGTAATAGAAAATACACTAAAGGTCATAAGTGTGCTGAGAATAAATTATTTTACATAGATGTGAAGAGGAGGAATAAAATGAACAAGAAACTTCAAAAGAAGAGGATATACACCAGGAACCAACCCTAGATAAAGAAGAAATGAATCTGATCATATCCTGTAATGCATTAGAAGGAATTTCCACTCCTCAAACTCTCAAGATAGAAGGACATATCAAGAAGAAAAATCTAATAGTTTTGATTGATTCGAGTAGTACCCATAATCTTATTCATTGTAAGGTAGCCAAGGAATTGAATTGCTTCCTATACCCAACACTAGAGTGTCAAGTGATGGTTGCAAATGGAAGAACTATAAATTGCTTTAGAATTTCCATAATATAAATCTAACCATGGGGGAATATGTATTGAATAGTCCAATACTTTCCATTCCAATGGGAGGTGTTTATACAGTTGTACTAGGAGTACAATAGTTGCAATCTTTGGGGATAGTAGCTTTTAATTTTCAAGAAAGTTTCTTGATTTTTTTTCGGAAGGAAAGGAAGTTGAATTATGGGGTATTACAGGGAAGCCAGAAATATAATAAGCTCTAATGTCCTGATAAAGCTTCTAAAGAAAGAAAAAAGAGGCATAATTTCACAATTATGCTCACTAGAAGTTCCAACATCAAAATCATCTATTTCTCTAGATCTCCAAAAATACTTGGACAATCATTCCAATGTGTTTGAAACTCCAAAAGGACTCCCACCTATTTGCGATCATGATCATGCTATTCATTTGATTCTAGGAAGTGTTCCTCCAAACATCAGGCCTTACAGATATCCTTATGTCCAAAAGAGTGAAATTGAACGTATGATTGCAGAAATTATAGAGGATGGTATAATTCAACCTAGTCAAATTTATTTCTTTGCTCCAGTAGTATTGGTGCACAAGAAGTATGGATCATAGCACATGTGTCCAGATTATAGGGAGCTCAATAAGCTCACTATTAGAGATAAATTTCCCATTCCTGTGATTGATGAATTATTGGATGAATTACATGGAGCAATTTATTTCACCAAGTTGGATCTTCGTTCAGGATATCATCAAATTAGAATGAAGACTGGAGACATTCTGAAAAAAAACATTTCTAACTCATGAGGGTCATTATGAATTTTTGGTCATGCCTTTTGGCCTTACCAATGCACCTTCTACATTTCAAGGGTTGATGAATTCCATTTTCAAACCCTTCCTTAGAAAATTTGTGTTAGTATCTTTTGATGATCTACTAATCTACAGAAGGTCTTGGAAGGATCATGTTGAAAGGGTGCTCAAACTATTGGAGGAGTAACAATTATATGCAAAAACCTCCAAATGTTTCTTTGGAGTACAAGAGGTGGAATATCTGGGTCATATTGTATCTCAGGAGGGTGTTAAGGTAGACCATAAAAAAATTAAATCCATTAAGGAATGGAAAGTCCCCACAACGATAAAGTAGTTGCGAGGATTCCTAGGGTTAACAGGGTATTATCGCAAATTTTTTAAGAATTATGGGAGGATAGCAGCACGTCTAACAACATTATTGAAGAAAGATGTATTTTCATGGACTCCTGAAGCAACTAAGGCCTTTGAACATCTTAAAGAGGCAATGTGCCAAGCACTGGTCTTAGCTACGCCAGACATCACAAAAACCTTTATTATGGAATGTCATGCCTTGGGAAATGGAATTGGTGTTTTTTTAATGCAATAAAGAAGACCCATTGCTTTTGAAAGTTGTCCTATCAAAGGAAAGTATTTACAAAATGATATTTATGAGAAGGAAATGTTGGCAATACTACATGCACTAAATAAATGGCGACCTTACCTAATGGGAAGACATTTCAAGGTAAAAACTGATCAAGATGGTCTTAAATACTTTTTGGAACAAAGACTATCTTTAGAAGAGCAATAAAAATGGGTCACAAAGATGTTGGGTTATGAATTTGAAATCATCTACAAAAAAGGGAAGTTAAATGTTGTTGCAGATGCACTCTAAAGAATGGATGAGGATGTGGAAGCATTGCTTTGTGCCATTTCTATTATCCAACCAGTTTGGATAAAAGAAGCAAGGGAGGAATGGAAGAATGATGAAGAAGTGTGGATACTCATTCAAAAGTTGCAGCAAGATCCCAGTACATTTAATACATTTAGTTGGAAAAATGATTCCTTATGGTACAAAGATCACTTATATATTTGTAAGAATTACAAACTAAAACAAATTATTATTTTGGAATTGTACGCCTCTCCCTTAGGAGGACACTCTGTATTTTTTAAAAACTTACCACAGGGTGAAGAATTTTTTTTTTTGCTTTGGCCTTAAATCTTATATTCAAAAGTTGTGGCGGAATGTTTAGTTTTCCAGCAAAATAAAGTCGAGAAAATTAAGACCCCACGTTTTCTACAGCCTTTATCCACTCCATTTCAACATTGGGAGGAGGTTTGAAAGGATTTGATCACAGGTTTACCTCGGTCTGAAGGAAAGAATGTCATCATGGTGGTAGTTGATAGACTTACCAAGTATGCACACTTTTGTGCATTATCTCATCCTTTTAAAGTGAGTACATTGTTACTGCATTTATGAAAACAATTCAAAAGCTACATGGAAACCCAAATATTATTGTAAGCGACGGAGATCCCATTTTCACTGGAAATTTTTGGATGGAATTATTTTCTTGTTTGGATACTCAACTAGCTCATAACTCATCTTATCATCCTCAATCCGATGGGCAAACTGAGATAGTTAAAAAATGTTTGGAAGGATATCTTCATTGCTTTGTATCTGATAAATAAACACAATGTTTCCAGTGGTTACCTCTAGCTAAATGGTGGTATAACACTTCCTTCCACACTGCAACAAAAATGACCCCATTTATGGTGCTTTTTGGATATTAGCCACCGTTCATCACATCATATTTAAGAGAAAATTCTAAGGTTCAAGAAGTGGAATATCACATCGAGCATCAAAAAAAGTTCTCCAACTCTTAAAGGATAACCTAAATTTGGCACTTAATTGAATGAAACAACAAGTATATTAACATCGCAGCGTTAGAAGTTTTGATGTAGGTGACTCGGTATTTTATGGATACAACCATACAAACAAATGTCCCTCAACCAAGCTAAGAAGGATAATAAATTATCGCCAAAGTACTATGGTCCTTACAAGGTGTTGAAAAAGATTGGTACTATGGCATAGAAATTGGAGCTTCCTGCATCTTCCCGAGTGCACCTAGTTTTCCATGTTTCATGCTTAAATAAGGTTATAGGTGACAAAATTCTAGTTCAAACAATATTTCCAGAACTTGATGAGGAAATAAAAATCATATTGGAACTTGAAGAAGTCACGGAAACAAGAACTTGATAGTTACAAAATCGATAAAATTCAGAGTATCTCATCAAGTGGAAGAACTTACCCACTGAAGATTCCACATGGGAGGATGAGAATTTTATACAAAAGCATCTAGAAATACTCAAGCATTGACGACAACATTTTATTTAAGGAGAGGGACATGTTAGGTCCCAACATTACTAGTGTAGTCCCTTATTTTTTTTAGTGTAGCCCCCTTATTGTTATTGTTGTACCCATGTAGCCCCCATATTGTTATTATTGTGCCCCATAAAAGCCCACTATTGTTATTGTTGTGCCCTTACATTATTATTGTCAGGTCGGCTAGGATTATATTATGCTCCCATGGACTCCTATATATAGAAAGTAGGTTTTTTCATTTGTATTATCCAATAATTTTTCATTTATATAATGTAAAGGAGGTTTCCCCCTCGAAGGCGCTTATTTATAAGTCATTTATCTCTCTTTTCTTCTATTTTGTGAGTTGGTTTCATAAAAATATTACAACCATTATGTATATTTGTCAATTTCTTTAACATGTGAAATAGTAAAATGTGACAAAGGTTTCTTTAACTGGTGAAATATAAGATAAAAACCTTAGTATGACTTCATATATTTTTTCACCATGTTCATCTCCAATCAAACAAAAAATCATTGAAATGATCTATCTAGATGTATCTACGAAAATATTTGAAGAATATGGTGGATTATGTTCTATTAATGAAGCACTGGAGGTAAAAAGCATGAAAGAACTATATATTTTCCCTTCAATATTATTTCATGATAAAACTGCCTTAGGAATTCTTCACATAAATGTATTACGTCATTAGGAATTATATGGTTTAACACTTTAAAAGTATATTATAGGTTAATAAATAACAACACATACCCAATATTTGATACCATTGCTTCTTTTCTTGGAAGATACCTTTCAGAAGACCAAGTAACAAACTTGAGAAATGGGTGAGGCTAGGGTATGATAAATTGGGCCAAGTAAGACTCACACATTAATGAGATATGTTGCAATTTAATCTTGATAATGTTGATATGCCCAGTCTCAAAGCTCATACAAATCAAATTTTCATTGAGTTTCATAAATTTTGGCTTCTGAGTCAATCAAAGGAAATTCATCAAAGTTAACGAATGTTTTGGGTGAGAGTTTAACAATTTTTCCCTTCATTTCTATAATTTACAAATTGAAATGTAATCAAAATATGGAAATAGAATTACCAGTTAGAAACTTTGAGGCAAAAATTCTAAATAAAAATAGGTGGCAAGCTCCTATATGCCTCTTTGTAGTTTCAATAGTACAAATGAACTGGAAATGTTATTTTCTCAAAACTGTATTTAGAATAAGGACAAAATGTGACTCTGCCTCTTCCCCCCCCACACCCCCCCCCCCCCCCCCAACCACAACCCTCTTATTTTGAAACATATTTTTGGATATGTACGCTCTTTAACACAATGAAAAAGATAGATATTTATGTCAATCAACAAAGCATTCACATTTCGTAATGAGAAAGTGGGATATAGAAAATATCTATGAATACTAACAGGGAATTTAGTGTTGCACTAACTGGAATTAAATACGTTGGCGGGAATACTTATAACAATGATCCATAGACATTAGAAAATGAGGTAGAATTTGATTGTTGAATTCATGCTTAGCTTTTATGCCAATTATAAAATTTAGTAAATTCCTCTAATTAAATCATTATTGTGAATGTAGCTCGAGTTTACTACTTTTGGTTCTATGTTTACGTTTCATGCATCAATTAGGTGTAAGGAAAAACTTATTTATGCTTTTGCAATGTTTCAGAAAGTATTTAAATGATATTTAAGCCTTTACCTGTGTCTATGATTTACTTTCTCACATGGTTTAACTAGTATTTGGCTTCACACATTGCTAGAGTGTGACAAATGTTGGGTGCCACTCCTACCAAAAGTTGAATTATTTTTTTTCAGTAGAAAAAATAGTCTCCTTTCAAAGATTTGAACCAAGAACCAAGAAGTATGATCTTCATCATATTGTAAGCCTCGTAATCCTAAAGATAAAATATTTATGGTATGTCATTGTATGTATGTTGGAGTAAGGGAGCGCCTATTAAGATTACAAAATCGATATATATTAACTTGTAGTGTTTATTATTTTATATAAAATGTTATAGGATGTGATATAGGAGTGGCTTAAAGAGGCATTCCAAATGACAGTTCCTGTGAGAGAATGACTGCCTATGCAGAAAGATATAATCATGGTTCAGGATTACGAACCATATACTCAAAGAAGAAAAGGAATCGAAAGCTTGGAAATTCAGAAGTAGCTCTGTTATACAAAAAGTGTATGCATTTTGGAATGTGTACAGAATAAAGTATTTGCAGAATAAAGTGCATGTGTGGGAGAATGGGTATGTGGAGAAAGGAACACAAACTTTCTTCTGCAGTGTTCTACACACATTCCTACTTCCACCCCTTTGCACATGTTTCCCCCATCTGCACACTTCTTCCAAAACTTCCATCTCATAGAAAACTTATTACATCAGCTCAATGATTTTTTACATCCAATAAAATAGGTTTAGTATTCATTACTTTTATCCATATGCATGTAATATTCCAAAATTTTCCTTTAATAAATTGGAATATTACTTTTTGCTATTTTCACTTAGAAGATGAATAATTGAATGAGGAGGCTCATTCATAATAAAAACATGGATAAGATCCCTCTAGTATGGAAAGGGATCAGCTTTGGAACAAGATTTCACACCCTCATTTGTGAAAGGAGACATTTTGCAAAAGGGACTAGGTCTAGTGTGACCAAGTCAAACAGCGCAATATGAAAGGTTGGAGATCACTTTGTGGAACATCGCAGTAAAAGAGGAGGGAATCTTCTAGATGAAGGAAACACTAATGGAGTGGGACCCATGGAGAGGGAGCTCACAATTGTATAAGAGGAGGGCAAGGAAACCATTGTTGGATTATGCATATGCTTATGATTTCTGATTTCATGTCTATTCAGACATTGTGCATTCTTTTGCTATTTAGCAAGAATTTTCGGAGAATTCCTGTTCAGGATTTCTTCTCCTCCTTGAGAGGCCTCTTGAGGGATTTTTCTTCATTCTCCACATCTCTTGGCTCAAGGCCAAAGCTATCTCCTTCAGTCACAGCATTCTTCCTGTAGCAGGATAACTTTGTGTTGCAGGGTGTTGCAGTGGAGGTTCCACAATACCTCTTCCATCTCTTGTTTTCAGAGGGAGAGTCTTTCTTTCCTTTGGAGGATTATTTTGGAAGCTATCAGAGCTTATTGCAGATCTTGGCACTTGGCCAATCCATCCTATTCCACCTACAATGCAGTTACCCTCTTAGATTCCGTTATTTTCATGGTGCACTTGCAGTGAGGGATTAGCAGTCACTTTGGAGGGTGAGATCTTTGGTGAAGGGATCAACCTTTCACTTTAGATTACCATTGGAGGAGGTCTCTACATCAGATGAAACATCTTCAGCCTTCTCCATCCATTTCTAGTTCTTGAGTTGCAGCTACTGCAACAACTCTGGCATTTCTGCAGTTTTGCCATTTTGTGCACATTTCAGCCAATCCTTTGAGGATTGATGTTCTATTGCTTCTGAGGGTTAGAGCTTTGATCCCATATTGTATTTGAGACATAAATTGTTATATATTGTATTTATAACATTTTTCAGTAGTTTCCCTTCATATACTGTGCAGTCATAGCCTGGGTTTTCATAGAAATAGCATTGCTTTTCATTTCCATGTACATGTGTGATTGAGGCTTGCATTGCCTAGTTTGAGTGACCATTTCCTCAAACCATTGTACTCCTTTTCTGATATATCATCAATAAGAAGGCTATTCAGATCTATATGTGCTTTGGCTCTCTAAAGTTACGCAATATATGCTTCAGCCATTTTCTGCATACTCCAAGCCATGGGAAATCAGGGTTTTCTAGCCTAGTCGGGAATGGAGGAGTTGTTTAACTTAGCTAGGAGCATTATTTTGATCTTAAATTTGGAGCATAGGTCCCTCATGACCCAAGCTATCATATCCAGCCGCCCCCCCTACTTATTGTTACGCTTATTTCTGAAAATAACCTTTTTAGGGCATAAAATACCATTTTCCCCACTTTCTGGATCATGGGATGAAGTACCAATTGCTGTTGTAGCTAAAAATGATGTTTATGTGTTTCTCATGTATATTTTAAGCTTATTCATCATAACAGGACCGCAATACAGTCCATGTATTGTTGAATCCCTCATTTGGGATATTACAATGCAACATTTATTTTTTCATGTTTTTAGGTGCATGAGTTCTTTAATGAAATTTCTTAGTAGATTATTGAGTTATGCCATGTTTTCTTGCGCAATATTATTTTTTGCATTGTGTTTTCCTTTTATAAAATTTACAAATTTTCAAATCCTAATTGTAACATAGTTTTTTGTTCTCATTTTGATCTTAAAAAAAAAATACAATATGAATATAAAGGTTCAAGAGAAATTTTGGATTTCAGGTGTATGTTCCATTTGTACTTTAGATATTAATCATCTTTATCATGATTTGGATTTAATTTTGATTAATTTATTGCTACTATGGTTATGTTAGTTGTTGTGTATCATTATATTAATGTATCATGTGTGTGCGAATGAAGTGATCTGTGGGAAGGAAGTGTGCAAAAGAAGTGTGTGGATGGGGGAAAATGTGTACAGAGGCATGGAAGTGGGGTTGTGTGTGAAATATTGTGGAAGAATGTTTGTCTTTCTTGCTCCACACATACCCCCTCTTATGCACATCCTTTATTCCACACAAATATTATAAACCTATTGTTCTACAAAGCTACTTGTGCACTTTTGGTATCTTCATTTCTCTAAGCACTTGGTACGTAAGATTCCCATGAATATCTCTTTTTGCATAGGAGGTTATTCTCTCATGGGAGCCATCAATTGGAATGCCTCTGTGAGCTTCTCCTATATCCCATCTAATGATTTATTTAAAACAATAAATATTGTAAGTTAATGTGTACTGATTTTGTAATCTTAATGGACGCTCTCTTGCACCAACAAAAATATAATGGCATAGCTCATATATTTTATCTTTATTCTTATGAGGCTTAAAATACATGGGAGAGCATACTTCTTGATTCTTTATTCAAATATTTGAAAGAAAATTGTTTTTTTCTAGTGGAAGAAAATCATTCAACTTTGAGTCGGAGTGGGGACCAATATCTATTACACTGCAACAATATAAAAATCTCATCTAAATCTTTTCAAAAATATCACAAGGTAATATTTTATTTAAAATATAATTATCTCTCTGGAATTTATATTCTTTGTAGGTCAACTTTCCATCTTTTATTCCAACGGTTCCTATTACGCTTCTCGTGAAATACTGGGAGCATACCCCCAATGTCAGCGAGATGGGGAAGGGGATCCATAATTGCAATTATGCCACCTATGAATAACTCTATTATTTGGCAAGTATCAACCGAATGGATACCCATGTCCATAATACTTGCCCAACATTGGATTGAATTTATCTTTGTGTTTAATGGCCAATTAAACCTTCACAACATGTAAGCTTTCCAATGCCTTATAGTAGTACATTGATAGTAGGACATAAATTTTACATATTCACTTTGTGTTGCATCTGAGTAATTCATATTATGCATTAATTTCTTCCAACGTACAAAATGTTGTAACTCCTTCATGCTTCAATGATATTGAGAAAGCAGTTAAATGATGCTTACCCTTTTACTTTTGCACATGCTTTATGTCCACACATATTTATTTTGCATATATTTTTCTTTCACACATCCCTTTCTTCCAAACACTCTTTAACTATGTACATCCTTCTACCACACAACACGTTTCCATACAAATTTTCACTTCTGCGTTATTTTTTGGACATTAGATTTAAATCAATGATCCCCATGTGTTTAACATGGACTAACTGCCTTTCATGGATCCTTATCTATGGCAATTCGATTGTTGACTAACACCTACGGGTTTTGGTTTAATGACATTATGATTTTCAAAAAGTGGTGTCAGAGCCAAAGGTCTCGAGTTTGAAACACCCTCGACTTGCGCTTGGGGGGGGGGGGATTGTTGGGCATTGGATAAACCAATGCTCCTTATTTTTTTTTGTCATGTAATTTCAGGTCCCTATACTACTAGTATAGTCCCTTATTGTTGTTATTGTAGCCCCCTTATTATTATTATTGTGCCCTTACATTATTATTGTTAGGTCGGTTAGGATTATATTGTGACCCCATGGACTCTTATATAGAGAAGGAGGTTTTATCATTTGTATCATCTAAGAATTGTTCATTTATGTAATGTAAAGGAGGTTTCCCCCTCGAAGTGGCTTATTTCTAAGGTGTTGATCTCTCTTTTCTTCTATTTTTGGAGTTGCTTTCATAACATTTGGTATCAGAGCTTTGGATTCTATGTTTTGGCTACTCCAAATAGGTCATCGTGGAATTTTCTCTATAACTGTTTTTCTACGAAGGTTCAGAAGTTGAAATTTTTATCATGCGAAGCCAAAATTCCGGGGAACTTTGGATTCTAGGGTTTCGCTGCTCCAAACAAGTCATTGTGGAATTTTCTCTATAAATGTTTTTCTATGAAGGTTCAGAAGCTGAAATTTTTATCACGCGAAGCCAAAATTCTAGGGAAATTCATGTAAAAATTTCAAATCTTGGTTCGCAATATTTGCAGAGATATGATCTGTGGAAGTTAGGATTTTTTCAGGCTCGCGAATTTCATCTAAAAGAGGTGACTGTTGGAAAATTGTCATATCTCTCTCTGAGAGCATCGGATTGGGATTCTGTAAAAAGTGGCCGAAATTACATAGACTGTAGTTTCTTGTATATTAATTTTAGAGTTGAAGGAGGAAACTGTGACACGTGGTACGTCGTACAAGTTCCCTCTACTGAACCAGTCCATAATTAGGTCATTGTGGGAGATTGTGAATAACTTTGTCTTGAAACATCCAAATCAGCTCAGACCTGTGGCATTGGAATAAGATTCAGAGGGCTACTACGAGACCAAATTTCAGATATTGAAGATCTAAAATCATAGATATAATTCAGTTTCAATATTGAGCTCCTCAAAAGCAAGAAAAAGGTGTGTATTTTTTTTCAAATTGCATAAGTCTTGTTTGAAAAATCAGTTTGAAGTGATTCTAAGGGCATATTGAAGCATAGATATCAGTATTGGGTTCTAAATGCCACCTAAAAAGAATTCAACACCCATTAAGGCTTCAGAAGGCTCTACTATGACTCATGAAAAGGAAGAAGCGAAACGTGACATATCAAAATTACAATAGCAAGTGCACCAAATTTCGCTCTCGCAAAGAGCAACAAAAAATGAGGTGTGGAAGCTAAGATGGATGGTTTGAAGAAAGGCGTGGAAGCTAAGATGGATGGTTTGAGGAATGGCATGGA
The DNA here is from genome assembly GCA_034641835.2 of Pinus albicaulis. Taxonomy (NCBI): domain Eukaryota; kingdom Viridiplantae; phylum Streptophyta; class Pinopsida; order Pinales; family Pinaceae; genus Pinus; species Pinus albicaulis. The sequence goes on along the minus strand of CM076572.1, from coordinate 1,412,852,291 downwards.
AGCTAAGATGGATGGCATGGAATTTGGCATGGAAGCTAAGATGGATGACATGGAAGCTAAGATCGATGAAAAAATGAAAGACAACATCGAAGACATGTAGAATGATCTAATATCAGACATGGAAGGTTTGATGGCAAGGTTGATAAAAGAAATTATTCCTAATGGCGGAAATATAGTAGAGGAAACTCATGATGACAACAAAATAAATTTTAATCATCATTTCATAAACTCTAATGTTGGATTGAAGACCCACCATATTACAAAGATCAATATGAGGAAGTTTGATGGCAAGGATCCCGTAACATGGATACTACATATGGAGCAATATTTTGATCTCAATAATGTGCAAAACACACAAAAGGTACGCATTTCAACTTTATATTTAGAACAAAATACATTTTTATGGTATCGATGGCTTTGCTCCCATAAAAAGATTGTCACTTGGTTAATTTTTATAGAGGAAATGATAACACATTATGAGGATACAAAGAGACACACCTTCTTTAGCCAATTGATAAATCTCAAACAAAAGGGTTCAGTGGTGGAGCACATTAAGGACTTCCAAAAATTGAATATAAGGGTAGTTGATATTCCAGAGGAACACAGGACCGATGTCTTCATAGGGACTTTAGAGGATAACATCCAACATGAGGTTCGAGTTTGGGAACCTGATTCATTGGAGAAGGCATTCAAGTTGGCAAGAAAAAATGAAAGTAAAATTATGGAGACAAGGAAGCCTACCACTCACATATATAAATATGGAAGTGTTGCTAATCCTATACTTCCACAACCTACAAGGTTGACACCACAACAATTAGAAGAAAAAAGAGCAAAAGGGATTTGCTACAGTTGTGATAGAAAATACACTAAAGGTAATAAGTGTGCTGAGAAGAAATTATTTTACATATATTGTGAAGAGGAGGAAGAAAATGAATAATAAACTTCAAAACAAGAGGATATACACTAGGACCCAACCCTAGAGAAAAAAGAAACAAGTCTGCCCATATCGTGTAATGCATTGCCAGGAATTACCACTCCTCAAACTCTCAAGATAGAATGACATATCAAGAAGAAAAAGGTAATAGTGCTGATTGATTCGGGTAGTACCCATAATTTTATTCATTGTAAGGTAGCCATGGAATTGAATTGCTTCCTATACCCAGCACTAGAATGTCAAGTGATGGCTACAAATGGAGGAACTATTAAATTTCTCTGGAAAATGCCATAATATCAAGCTAGCCATGGGGGAATATGTATTGAATAGTCCAATGCTTTCCATTCCAATGGGAGGTTTTGATGTTGTACTAGGAGTACAATGGTTACAATCTTTGGGGACGGTAGATTTTAATTTTCAAGAACTTTTCTTGAAAATTTTTTCGGAAGGAAAGGAAGTCAAATTACGGGGTATCACAGGGAAGCCAAGAAAGTTAATAAGCTCTAATGTCATGAAAAAGCTTCTGAAGAAATAACAATGAGGCATAATTGCACAATTATTCTCACTAGAAGTTCCAACATCAAAATCATCTATTTCTCCTTATCTCCAAAAATTCTTGGACAATCATTCCAAGGTTTTTGAAACATCCAAAGGACTCCCACCTATTCGTTATCATGATCATGGTATTCATTTAATTCCAGGAAGAGTTCCTCCAAACATCAGGCCTTACAGATATCCTTATGTCCAAAAGAGTGAAATTGAACATATGATTACAGAAATGTTAGAGGTTGGTATAATTCAACCTAGTCAAAGTTCTTTCTATGCTCCAGTAGTATTAGTGCACAAGAAGGATGGATCATGGTGCATGTGTCCGAATTATAGGGAACTCAATAAGCTCACTATTAAAGATAAATTTCCCATTCCTGTGATTGATGAATTATTGGATGAATTACATGTGTTATCACTCCAATAATTCTCAAAGGTTGTGAGATTTTTTATTTTGGTTTAAAGAATATTAGAGGTAACCACAAACCTACTTTTAAGCCTTAGGATCTAGCCTTCCTAATGCTCAAAGAGGGATCTCTCTATATGATTTATCTTTGTTGATTTTAGTTGATTTTAGGCTAGTTATGTAGGGTAAATTGTTTTTGGATTCTGATTTGATTTGGTGGTGCAATCACTTACTCAGATGGATAGATGTAGTTATGTATTCCATTGGGCTAATGGAGTCAATATGTCAAGCAGTCAGATCAGGATCAAGGTCTAAAGGGAAATGTTTACAGGGAATGATAGCTGAGTTACTTAAGATCTTCAAGGTTGATGGTGAAAATATTTTCAATCGGGGTAAGAGATAAATTAAAGGTTCTCAAATCCGGATAATGAGTGAAAAGGAAGAGGTCAATCAAAACTAGGCAGAAATTAAGGGTTCCTTAGTCTAGATATCAGTGGAAAACATGTAAATTATAAGCAGTTCAAGACAAAGTGCTTTTAACATATTCTAAAATAACATTCCTGATTTATCATTTATATTTAGAACAACATACAAGTATTTATGAAAAACATAAGAAATTGACAAAGAAACAAGTGAAAATACTTCAATGTAGTGGCTCAACACATGAATCTTGTAATATGATGCTTTATTTCTTTAATCCAGTCTATTGACTTGAAATTGGTACAATCACCCTTAGGTTCAAAATAGTCCAACTATAGAAATGTTCAACAATTCATCCACACTCAATACTTCCAAACGAGAAGTATTTATACAAAAACTCATACAAAATATCCTAAAACAAACTTAGGAATTATTCATGGAAAAAGAAATATCTTCATGCAAGAAGATAGTGATAGCATTCTAACTAATGTTATTTGTCCCTGTTTTTATTGAAATTACTGCTTGTTGTCTTCAGTTTGTTGTTGATTTCTCTCTTTGTTGTTGCTCAACGAGGGTTGTGGTTGAGTGTCTATCGCGCTGGCAGCTTTATCTCTGTTTTGACTTTCATTCTAACTTTAACTTGATACTCTTTAACTGTCATGTTTTCACCGTAAACTATGACCGTCCTGTTTTCACTCCTCTTTTCTTTATTGCAAACTGTTTTCACAGTAAATCAGTCATCTTTTCCTAGAATTATGCCTTTGGTAATTTGATCTTCATCATCCTCCTAAATATCTCATCAGCTTCAATATACTTTGAGAATATAGGCTTGTTGACAAATATGTGTTTCATCTCATGCCATAGGTAAAACAAATTCTCAAAATTGTTGTAAAGTACCTTCCCTGTTGAAATACCTTGAGAGGTAAGCAGATTAGCCTGATCCTTGGAAACTTCTCTCATTTTCTTATCATAGTCATCCTGCTTCATTATTTTGTCATGAATAACTAATGGATTTGGAAGGCCTTTCTGCCTTAGGACATAAAATTTCATCATAAATTTTGTGATAGCAACCTCCATGTTTTGGCATTTCCCTTCTAGTTGTATCATCAAATTCTTCTTAGAAATTACCTTCCTAACTTCTAGGATGGTTTTTGTTCTATCATTAATTCTAATTTCTTCAAGTTCTTGTCTATTTTTGGAATTAAGAAACTTGATGATTTCAAGGGCTTCTTCAGGTTTCTTACCAAGCTCTTCTTTGATCTTTTGAATAACTTCTCTTGCTGATTTGACTAAGTCTTTCTATTCATAGATAACCTGTATGGATGGCCAAATATCATTGACAGATTCAATGATATTGGCCCAAAGCTGTTGCCTGGCTTGTGCCATGGGTTTTTTCAAGGTTAGATCCTTCTCTAATTTCTTCAATTGCTCATTCAATCTGTTTTCTCTTTGTTCTTAATTCTTATGCATTATCTTATCAAGTTTATTTTCATATTCAAGACTTTTAAGCTATTCTTTAAGTCTGTTAATTTCATTGGTCTGAATAGACATATTCTGCATAGCTATTACTAACTTGCTTGCTTCATCTGTATGTTGTGTTGATGTTGTTGAAGACTCTGTTGCTGAAGTTGTTGATGGAGTGACAGGTAGTGTTGTAGCCATTGGGACTCTAGGAGAAAATGATTCTGCTAGTGTGGAAGGTACAAAATTAGTGACTACAGGAATGATGGTGACTGGGACTGGTTCTTTGTTGGCTTCTTTCTCCATGACCAACTTATCCATTTCCTTTATCTGAGCAGTCAACTGTAGAATGAGACTCATCATCTCATATTTCTGATTTGTATCCTGTAAGAATTCATTTGCTTGAGGATGTTCTATAGGGGGCAGCTTTAGTTGCTTCTTTAGTGCATCAATGTCTGCATTTTTCTTCTTTATCAATTCATCTGCAAATTTGATATTTTTAGGATCATATCATACTTCAATTATTAATTCTTCCAAAGATTTAATTTTATTGTCTTTTGCCCGTGAAGATTCTTTTTGCAATTTGAGCTAATCTCTGATATTTGCAAGAGTGTTTTGTAGCTTTTGTACACTCATGGCCTTGGTGGTCATTGTAGAATAGATCATCTCCCTTGCCTATTTATGAAACTCAATTTGGTCCAGAGGATGAATGTCCTTGGCCAAGACTTCAAAATCTACCTTTTTGTAATCAGAAGATGACTTGGGAGTTTGAACTGTGGGTTGAAGAAACGTCATCTGCATATTTTTATTCTTATAGTCAAAGGCATAAAGTAGCCTATTCTGGATGCCAGGATTTTGTTTCAGATATTGGGAATATATTTCAGTTTTAATTTCTTCATTTCCAGCTTTGATTTCTTTATATCTTTATTTGATATCCATCTCCTTTTCTACTGGTTTTTTAGACGAGGAAACTTCAATACTGTGATGCTTCTGAATAAGCTAAGTGTTTGAATTTGTAGGTTGTTGTTCTTATTCAATCATTGTAGGAGGTGCATTGTCCTTTGCTGTTGTATCTGTATCTATTACTTCTATTGTTTCCACTTCTTCCCTGACATGATTTAACTTTGGATTTTGAATGTATCTCAATTTAAATTTAGTTTCAGTTGTAGTTTCTGTAGTGTATGATCCTTCCTCTCTGTTTCTCTTTGAGTTCTTGTCTTCTTGGGCTGGAGTCTGCAAAGTTTGACTAGTATCACCTTGCTTCTATGCCTCTATCATGGTGTTCTCCAACCATTCATATTGGTTGGAGAAATTCTCAATCTTTGGTTTCTTTTCATGTACATAAGGAGTGAGTTTTCATTTAACTCTCATTTTACTTATAAATTTATTTCCATCCCCCAACACCTCAATTTCCTCTTCTAGCATCCCAACTACATCTTCTAATATCCCAATATCATCTGCAAGTGATTTAACTACATCTGCAAGTACATCAACCTCATCACTAAGTGCTTCAAACTTACCTTCTAGCCAAGCTAGAATCGAAGCCATGGCTGCCAGATATGCCCCATTGGTCCTACAAGCCCCTCTAAATTCCATGCCCTGAGATCATCAAAGAAAAATCCCTCAATTTGATGGAACCACTCACTATACTACACAACAACATGTTAATAAAATGACAGAGTACTTTGAACTACATGAAATAGATGATGTAGATGTTCAAATGAGATTTTTTGCTCAAACTTTAGCTGGTGATGTTAAAAAATGGTTCAAATGTTTACCTACTGGTAGTATAGTTGATTTAGTTGTTTTTCATAGGATGTTTCATAATAGATGGGAGAAGAAGAAGAATCCATTACAAATTTTGTCTGAATTTGAAAATATAAAAAGAGCACCAAATGAAACAGTTCAGGACTATTGTACAAGATATAACAGTATTTACAATGCAATCCCTGCTAATCTTAAACCTCCTCCAAACTCTTCACTGATCAATTTCCCTGATGGATTTGATACAGATATGGCATACCAACTAAGAGAGAGGAATCATGAAACCTTAGAGAAAATGTAATGTAATGTTGTAAGTGTAGAAGTAAACCTGTTAGCCAAGAAAGCTAGATTGAGAAATGAAAGGAGAGTGACAATAAATGAGGAAACATCAACCTGAGACCTTAAAATAGATAGCTTAGCCAAAACATTAGAAAGAATGATGGATAGATTAGACAGTATGGAAAGGAAGCCACTGTGGGATAACCAACAACAAGGACCTCAAATAAGAAATCCCAATTTCAATAAAAACACTAACACTGGAAAATAAATAGAATCAGCACCTAATCAAACAATAAGACCACCTTTCCAAGAGAACTATGTTGAAAGTTCCCACCAAAACGAAGATGATGAAGTCTCTCAGATCAATCTAATGGGAATTAATGATGATAACACCATCTTTCTTACATAATAAGAACATGATTTATATGAATTCCAACATTTACAATTCAAATCTGGTGAATCTTTTGATTACAAGCAAGGCTATGAGTATGCAATTAATGAAGTTCATAAGCAATATAACCTTAGGAAAAAAAAGAATGTAGAACCCTCTACTAAGAAATATGCCTAAACTCAAACAAAGAAAATAGTAGAGGTTCCTACAACTAAAGTACTACAAATCCTCCCCAGGGAAACCCAACAAAATTGTAGTTCAACTCAGAAGAATTCAGGTCCTAATCAGAAAATTTCAAGTCCCAAAATTTCACGTAGTCTTAAAATTGTTGACATAACAAATACTTCTGTTCAAACATCAACATATCCTAAAAAATATTCTACTACCAAGACAACAACTTCTGCTAAAACAACAATTTCAGATCCAAAGACATCTGTCGTTGATCACCACTCTGTTGATCCTAAAATAATTGCTGCTAAAACAGCTGCTGAAACATCAACACCTGCCAAAACTTCCACAATATCTCAAACTTTCCTTGAAAAGAAAATTAAAAGAAGTAAAAAAATGTAAATGCAAACATAAAATGAAAAACCAACTGTATAAAAAGAAGATAAACCCACCCAAACTACAGTTACAAAGGAAGAAATAATTCAGTTAGGAAAATCACAAGCACCATTTAACATCCAAGCTGAAATTGCCAAACTAAAGATACCAATTCCTTTGACAGAATTGGTAAAACATGACCTATACAAATCACATATCACTGAAACTTTAAACATGAATGATGGATAAGATTCAGTTACTTTGAGTGATGATCAACCAGAACTAATATTTGGGCCTGAAGTAAATGGAAAACACCAAGAAAGAGGAGTTTCTCCTTTCTAGATTAGTTTGACTGTTCATGACCAAATATTACATAATGCCATGTTAGATTCAGGAGCCTTACACAATTTGATGCCAAAAGAAATCATGGAAACCTTTAATTTAAACATCACAAGACCTTATAAAGATCTCTTCTCATTTGATTCTAGTAAAGTGAAATGTTTAGGTTTAATCAAAGATTTATGTGTCACTTTGGTTGAATACCCTGGAAAAAGCATAGCTATGGATATTGTAGTAGTTGACATCCCTCCTAAGTATGGAATGTTGTTATCTCACTCATGGGGAGCTAAACTACAGGGATCTCTACAACTAGATATGTCTTATACAACAATATCAATTTTTGGACAACCCAAGAAACTTTACAGAGAAACATTGATGAAGTACATGGTTAGTAGTGTAGAAAGACCTCGAAACTATCCCATTTACTCTACACCTACTGATATGGACTCATTCATTTTATGTAATTATGATTCTGGTATAGAGAACAAAAATGAATTACCCAGAAAATGAAAACATTTTTCATGGATCAATGTGGCATTTAGACTTTGATGGATCAATTAACAAATTAGGAGCAGGAGCAGGAGTTTGGATACATAATATGGAAAACAATCATTCTGAAGGTCATGCCTTTAGATTAAATTTCAAATGTACCAACAACATGGTAGATTATGAGGCTCTGATTTTAGGATTGTAGATTTTTAGAACTTTAGGAGGAAAAAGAGTTTCTATCATGGGAGACTCTGATTTAATTGTAAAACAAATTAGAGGAGAATATTCTGTATATAATCCAAGATTAAGCCAATATAGAGAAACAATTTTAGATTTGACCAAAGAATTGCTTGAATGTGACTTTGCTGTAATTCCTAGAAAACAGAATATACAGGCACACAGTTTAGCAACATTTGCTAGTACCAAAATATTTTAGATTGTTTCGACCCAACCATCAATATACAGCAAAAGTTAAACACAGGTCTACAATACCAAACAATCTAAAATATTGGCAGATATTTTCACAGGATGAACAAATCTATCACTTCATGAATGTTGAAGGAGAATTTCATAATTGTAACATAGACATAGATTGTACAATAGATAAAACCATAGATAGTGAGATTGATATAAATGTTGTAGATGTAAATAATTTAGATTTTACTAAACCCACTAAATTTACTCAACTATAAATAGATAATTTAGAAAAGGTAGAAATAAAGAATTAGCAGATGATGATTCTGACATTTTAAACCTTAAGAACAACTTTTTACCTAAGGGATTATCCCCTTTAGAAGATCTTTTTGATTCAAATGATGTTGCAAGAAAACCAAAGATGGAACCATTAATATCAGATATTAAAGAATGGAATATAGGAACAGAACTGAAGCCTAAGATGATAAAACTTTCAAAGCCTTACCTCAAGAAGAAAAAGTGAAATACATAGCTTTGTTTAAGGAATTTCAGGATGTATTTGCATGGAGTTACGAAGACTTAAAATCTTATGACACTAGCATAATACAACAAAAAATACCTATAAAAGAAGATAAAAAACCTTTCAAACAGAAACTCAGAAGGATCAATCCAGTTTTATTTCCTTTAATTGAAAAAGAGGTTAAGAGAATGTATGAAGCCCAAATTATTGCACCTATCAGATATTCTGATTGGGTTTCAAACTTAGTTCCCACTAGGAAAAAGACAGGGGAAATTAGACTTTGTGTTGATTTACGGAATTTAAACAAAGTGTCCTTAAAAGACAATTACCCTCTCCCCAAGATGGATCACATTTTACATAGGGTGGTTGGTTCTTCCAGGTTTTCATTGCTTGATGGATTCTCTGGATATAACCAGATCTTAGTTCAAAAAGAAGACCAACCAAAGACTGCATTTACTACTCCTTGGGGTACTTTCATGTATGTGAAAATGCCTTTTGGATTAATGAATGCAGGAGCTACTTTCCAGAGAGCAATGGATATATATTTTACTAAAGAAATTCATGATTTTCTTGTAATTTATCTAGATGATATTACTATACTTTCAAAGACTGACAATGAGCATCTAGATCATCTCAAACAAGTGTTTATCAAATGCAGGAAATTTGGTATTTCTTTAAATCCTAAAAAGACTCTATTTGGACTTGAAGAAGGTAAATTGTTAGGACATATCATATCTAAAGAGGGAATTAGGATAGACCCAACTAGAATAGAGGCCATTCCGAACATAAGTCATCCTAGGAATATTAAAGAATTGCAGGCTTTCTTAGGTAAAATCTATTTTCTCAGAAGATTCATTTCAAACTTAGCAGAATTAATTAGAGAACTTAAAAACATGTTGAAAAAATACTCAGTACTTAAATGGACAGTAGAGGCCAAACAATAATTTGAATCAATAAAACAAGCCCTTACAAAAACACCAGTCCTAATAAGTCCCGATTTCAAAAAAGATTTCATTATTTTTTCCTTTGCTTCAGAACATACTATTGCTACAGTCTTACTAAGGAAAAATGATCAGGGCTATGAGCAGCCCATTGATTTTTTTCAGCAAATCATTTAGAGATGCTACTCTGAAATATAACATAATGGAAAAGCAGGCCCTAGGTTTATTGAAGGCCATCAAAGATTTTAGAGTGTACATCTTATATTCACATATCTTAGCTTATGTTCCAAGTTCAGTAGTTAAGGACATTCTGACACAGAATGGGCCTGATGGTAAGAGAGGCAAGTGGATTGCCACCATTTTGGAATATGACATATAATTTAAGCCCACAAAACTCATTAAAGGTCAAGGTTTATCCAAACTAATGGCTAAATCAAACTGTCAGGCATTCGATATTAATTTTATTGCCCAGTTAGATGATCAGGAAGATATGACAACTCCAGAGATCAGTGAATCCTTTTAAGACTCACCATTGTATGCAGATATCATATTTGTATTACTTAATTTACAAGCTCCTCCTAGATTGTCAAGAACTAAAGCTAGATTTTTAAAGTTAAAGGCAATGAAATTTTGTATCATAGATAATGCACCATTTTGGAAAGATCATGGTGGCATTTTATTGAATTGTTTACTTAAAGAAGAAGTTGATAAAGTTTTGGAAGAGTTTCATGCAGGTGACTGTGGAGGACACATTTACTGGAAGTCAACTACAGATAAAATCTTGAGGGCTGGTTTTTACTGGCCTACACTTTTTGTAGATGTAAAAAAGTATGTAACCTCCAATCACAAATGCCAAATCTTTGAAGGGAATAAAAAGTTGCTACCTTTACCCCTTAAACCCATCTCCACAAAAATGCCTTTTCAACAATGGGATCTTGACTTCATTGGTGAAATTCACCCTCCATCCTCAGCCCAACACAAATGGATTTTGACAGCCACAGACTATTTCACCAAGTGGATAGAAGCCATTCCTTCTAGGCAAGCCACTGATATTGTCATAATCTCATTTTTAGAAAACAATATACTGTCAAGATTTGGATGCCCCCAAAAGCTCATTACTGATAATGCAGCTGCTTTCAAGTCTAAAAATATGATTGAATTCTGTAACAAATACCACATTACACTTGGCCATTCCACTACTTATTACCCTCAAGGTAATGGTCTTGCTGAATCCTCCAATAAAAGCCTTGTGAATATCATCAAAAATCTACTAGAAGACAATAAGAAAACCTGGAACAAAATATTATTCAATGCCTTATGGGCAGATAGACTTACCACAAAAAAATCTATTGGTACATCCCCTTATCAACTTTTTTATGGGAAGGGTGTTGTTTTTCCATCCTCTCTAGGAGCACCAATGATGAAAATAATCCAAGAACTACAAGTTGAAACCAATGATATCCAGAGAAGGATAAATCAAACCATACACTTGCAGCAAACTAAGGAAGATGTCTATCTCAAGTCTCAAGTTGTTCAAGAGAAGATTAAAAAGATATTTTACAGGAATACTAAGGAAGATGATTTTTACATAGGTGACAAAGTTCTTAAGTAGGATTCCAGGAGAGAAGAGAAAGGTAAACATGGGAAATTTGATTTCTTATGGAAAGGCCCTTATGTCATTTATGGTTATAGAGGTAACAATGCATTATTTTTGAAGGAATTGGATGGATCAGATCTGCCAGGTGGACCTATCAATGGTAGAATGCTAAAGCATTACTATTTCCCAGAATAATAGTATTTCACTTTGTTTACTTTATTCATTGTACATAACATTGCAGATTTTAGATTGGATTGGATGTTTTTCTAGCAAAGTTGAAGCCTAGAGAGAAGGCCCTAAGATTTGAAAGACAAAATATCATAAGTATGAATAATGCAGAGCTCAGAAAATAGTTTCAAGGCCAAAATAGTCAAATTCGAATGCTATTAGTCTTAAAGTTCTTGACATTTCACCAGGAAATGCCATCCTCATGTGGAGCCATTGTTAGGTTGCTATAATAATAGGATTCATAATTTTGAATGACTTTGATTAGTCTTGTAATATATACATACTTTTCTTTCGGTAAATTGTTTTTCCATATTAGAAAACTAAAAAAAAAATGTAAAGAGGGTAAAAGTCCTAAAAGAAAAATCAAAGGACTTGAAAGAAAAAATATCAAAAAGAATATAAAAATGGACCCCAAACAAAAAGAAATAAAAATAAATCATGAAATTGATGCAAATCCAAATGCCACTACTATTTAATTTTAATGCAAAATAAAAATTGTGTGCAGCTTGTCAAAAATGCAACAATCCATGAAGGTCAAACTGCTTAATCTTGACCCTTCATGCTTTAAATTTCATGTTGTTAGATAAAGAATAAATATCTATCCAAACAATTAAATCTTGGCAGATCAGTAGTTAGGTAGACAATAATAAAGAGCTCAACAGTTTAATATGAGCCCTTGGAAGAAAAAAGGATAGAATTAGTTAGTTTGTTGTTTAAAAGAAAAATGAATAAGGGTTTGCAAGCTCAAATGCACCCATGAAAATGAAGAAAAAATGTTAGGGTAGCAGAGGGGTAGGCAAAAGCAGTTTTCACAAACATGGATAACAGATAATTGGTCATTTCATTTACTAATTTCCCTTCAAAAATCATTTCCCTTGTAAAAATACCTTCTCCCCCTTCATTTTTCCCTTCTCTCCTTTTCCCCCTTGCAAAAAGTCCCTTTTCCTAAGCTAGAACACATTTATCCTAGGAAAAGTAAAAAGCCCTTTATTAATTTACTTTTATTCATAAAACCCATATAAAAATACTTTATCCTAAGTATAAATGCTGAAATGTTATATCGGGCCCCACTGTGAAGAAATCTATCCCCGATATCAGTTTTTACACTATACTTAGTGTATTTAACATGTCGCAATTACCCGCAATTACATTACATTATTAACATTTAACATAATGTATTAAATCCCTTATATACCTTTTAATCCCGTATTAATATAATTCCTTTGTATATTATTCCCAACCCATTATTTATTATATAACTTATGGTTTAATTCCCCACATGTTATATAATCTCGGACCCACTTACTGAACCCCACCTACACATATGTTCCACTTACCTTAACCTTATTGGTTATATCATATAAACCCTGACCATTTAATATATATAATCAATCGCATATCATAAACCTCAAGCCCCACACCTATACAATCTTGCGACTCCATCGCATTATCCCATCTGTTAGATCATCACCCGCCAGATCTAACGGATACCAAACCTTTTCGCACAACCGATAGCATAAGATTTTACACACCCCAGACCTTGCGAAAAGCGTGGTTTTCGGAGCTCTGCTCCAAGCTACATGTCTAATTTTCATTTGATCACATCAATCAAAACTATACTGCCAACCACCTTTGGCCAGTGTGAAAACTACTCGGTGGTTTTCTCTTGCTAGTTGCACAAACCACCCTGTCAATTCACAATTAACCGCGAATTAATCCATTCACTGTTGATTAAAATGCCTATACCTGCCCATTTGCACCCTTTTACCATTTCTGTTACATTTTCCACAGAAGAAGCATTGTAGACCGAAATTTTTTTTGCTAACTCTGTTTTTAAGCCAAATTGAAACATAATTCACCAATTTGATTACTACAATTGTTGCAGAAGTCATCCAAAGCTCTATAAAGACCAGCAGAGCCTCAGAAAGCCTTCTGCTACTTCAGAAACCCTCTGCAGACACAAATCTTCATTTTTTCCAGGTATTATTTAAAGAAAAGACTCGTTCTTTGATCCAAAGAAGTAATTCAACTAATTGAATCATTTAGGAGCCTTTTTGCAAACCTAAAGAAAGCCCTTTTACTTCTTAAAGCTCTTTCTGCAAACCTTGGGCATCTTTTCATAGATTCTGAGGCCTAAGACTGTTTAAAATCACATAGATTGAATAAATTGAAGAATTTTAAGCCTCTGTACAATTGAAGAAAGCCTTCTTCTCTTCCAATCCTTTCATATAGACCCTAGACATCTTGTTGCAGAAACTCTAAAGTCATGAAATTTCCTTTTGTTACAGAGAACATGGTTTGATCAATTGAGCAAGTTTATACCTTTGCAGACCATAGATAAAACTCTGATTTCATCCTCAATCCTTCTGCAAACTATTATAATTTTCTAGAGTTTCTCCTAAAGGCCTAAATCAGTTGTTTCTAAGTCAAAAGAGTAATTAATTTTAAAAACAAACAAAGACAATGGCTTCCAAAGCAATAGTAGTTGTCAATCCTCTACAACCCCCTGTTGTAGATGTAGAGCACATTTCCTTAGCTAACAAAGACTTCAAGATTACTGACACAGTCACAGAATTTAACCTTCTTTAGCTCCATTGTTGAAGCCAAGAAAAATCCATAGATCAGGCTGATGAAGTTTTTATTTGGGAGTTAAATTTTCCAAAATATGTTGTCCCACAGACCTTCCAGTGCCCGTAAGTGATTAGACTCTATCAATCCTGCTATTTCCCTGATCAGAGAGCCGTAATCAACTCTAAAAAATAATTTATGTTTACTATTACAACTGATTCCATCAATCAAATGCTTCAGATCCAATCTAGATCAGATGAAGTTCCTTTTTCCATTGAAGCCCTCACTCAGTTATACTTTGTAATATCCCAAAAGGGAGAATGCAGTAATACTGAAAAACAATATAAGAACTGCAACTAAGTAAACAATAAATCTAAAGACAACATCAGATTATACAGAGAATCTGAGCCTTTTTATTATGTGGAGAGGATTCAATTACACAATGTACAAAATATGATGGAATCTAGCCAAAGAGATGGCCTAGAAATACTCTGCAAACATGCTACAACTAGCATTGCATAACTGGTGAGCTTACAGGAAGCAATAATGCATTGTCCCTTTTGTTGCTGATATACATGAAGCTCTTGCAAAAGGAAATGCATATCTTTGGAGCTCAGGAGCTCTGATGATGCCAAGATTCAGGATCTGGGCTCTATGATGGTAACCGAAGATAACCCAGAAAGGATTTCTCAGATCTATCAATCTAAGAAAATCACCCTCTTGGGGTTTCACTATACAAATACTGGGTATGCATATTTGAAGCTGGATATGACAAATAGATGGCTACAATATGTCACAAGATCAGATCTAAGCTTGAAGGGCTAATCCCTTCACTAGATCCTCAAGCTCGAAGCTCAAGATCTAGCTCCTCAATCCTCCAAAGAATATTGCAGTTGCTGCTACACAACTGCTCATAAAAACTGCACTGTAAAGGAAGGAGACTTACTAGCCTTCTGCTAAGATATGCAATGTAGCTCAGAAATGATGGAAATAATGTATACAATGTGAAGGAATGGTCCTCAACTGGATTACTAGCTGAAATGCTAGCAACTTCCCTTCTCCCTTGGATCTACAAGACTGGACTGCGCAATTCTTGATGGAAATGTTGTTGCTGGGAGTTGAATAATAGAAGGCCTGATGCCTAGTATAGATCTGAAGCACTGGAAGGCTGATATTTAAGCTCAAGGTGATAGGATGAATCCTTCACCAGTTCCTCAACTGAAATATTGAAGGACGACCTCCTCCTCTCAAACTAATCTTCAGAAATGGAAATTTTTGAATATGGATGTTCTGCAGAAAGTAGGAACAATATGGCACCAATGCCTGATGATGAATGAAGTACAATACTCTTACAAGAGCTACTCAATGAAAGAGGTGGGATTCCCGACCAGGAACACACTATGCTAAACAACACTACAACTTAGCTAAACAACATAACATTGCATGGAATGTCAAATGACAACTCCAGATCTAAACAGATCATACATCAATAATAATCTTCGACATGCCTTCTATGTTTCCTTCATCTTCATTATATAGTTTTTGAACCTTCTCGTGCCTTGGCCCACCTCATAACTACACTGTACATGTGGACATAGGTCTCTATGTTGACTGCGCTGCCACTTCATGATCTCCATCATGTGTGAATTTACTTATCACACCCTTCATCATGTGTGCATTAATGCACCACTTCCTCCATCATTTCATCATAAATTCTCTATGATCTAACATTTGATTCCTTCCAAGATCTTAGTTGATTGATTTGACCTCCATGATCTTTCTCATTAATGAGACATTATCTCCACTCCTTTCACATTAAGTAGCTGCTCCACTCCTCCATTATGTAGATCTAGATCTGAAATATCCACATACACACATGAAAAGTTGATTTTATTCATCTTTGAGGATTATGGGTCCCTCCACACTTTTATTTACTTACTTAATTAAGCTTATTAAGAACTCTAATATTCCAAATATCATGTGAAAATTTGGGAATATTACATACTTGGATCTGGACTTCCCCAAGAGGTTCCATATATTTCAAACTTTCATGCCTTCTTCTGTAGAAATTGCCAAGATAAATCCTCCTTATCCTTCTGCAAAATTTTCTGAAAGAACCAGACATATCATTAGCATGTTGTCTTTCATTCTTGGTTATTTTACATATTAACATGCTGATGTTGCAGTGCTAGGTTTTTTGTCTACTTTCACACCTGGTCAACATCTTGCTACCATTTTTAATTTTGCCCAATACCTTGCTAACAATATTCATGAACAGTTGGTCAAAATTTCTTCTAAAGGTGTTTTCAAGTATTCCTCATTCTTATTCCATATGTTTTTATACTTTTAGTTTGAGAAATTTTCTATAAACCTTCAAAAGGTTGATGTTGAAGGAAACCCGCAGTTAGTCATATTTTGGACTCCTCTTATCAGAAAATATTCATCACAGTCCACCTATACAGAGTTTATAGATTCCTTCGTTCATCCTATGGTCAATTTGTTGAACAGCAACAGGCAGCCTAGAATTAGTGAAGAGATTAAGAAGGTCCTATAGTTTTCAGAGCATAATAGGACATGTGATTGGTACTTGTACCAAAATCATAATGAGATAAGAGTATATGGATCAAGTCTTGTTCCATATAAACTACCCAAATACCTCCCTATGAGGTTATTTTCCCTTGAGTACATAAGGCAGATTCTTAATTCAGATGCAACTAATTTCTTGGTAGCAAAGAAGAAGACATAGTTCAAATTGAAAAATCAGGTTGGCCCTTTTATATGTATCAATAGAGATGCAGGTCTAGAGGCTGAAAAAAAATTGCAGGAATTCAAGTTCAGACACAGTTTTCTGTGGTATTATGATCCCCTAAAAGTTATAAGTAAAATGAGAGTTAAATGAAAACTCACTCCTTATGTACATGAAAAGAAACCAGAGATTGAGAAATTCTCCAACCAGTCTGAATGGTTGGAAAACACCTTGATAGACACAAAGAAGCAAGGTGATACTAGTCAAACTTTGCGGACTCCAGGCCAAGAAGACAAGAACTAAAAAAAAATAGAGAGGAAGGATCATACACTGTAGAGACTACAACTGAAACTGAATTTAAATTGAGATACAGTAAAAAGCCAAAGTTAAATCATGTTAGGGAGGAAGTGCAAACAATAGAAGTAATAGATACAGATACAACAACAAAGGAAAATGCACCTCCTACAATGATTGAAGAAGAACAACAGCCTACAACTTCAAACACTCAGCTTATTCAGAAGCAGAACAGTGTTGAAGTTTCCTCATCTAAAAAACCAATAGAAAAGGAGATGGAAATCAAAGAAAGATACAAAGAAATCAAAGCTAGAGATGAATAAATTAAAACTAAAATATATTCCCATTATCTAAAACAAACTCCTGGCATCCAAATTAAGCTACTTTCTGCCTTTGACTATAAGAATAAAAAGATGCAGATGACATTTCTTCAACCCACAGTTCAAACTCCCAAGTCATCTTCTGATTACAAAAAGGTAGATTTTGAAGTCTTGGCCAAGTATATTCATCCTCTGAACCAAATTGAATTTCATAAACAGGCAAGGGAGATGATCTATTCTACAATGACCACCAAGGCCATGAGTGTACAAAATCTGCAAAACACTCTTGCAAATATCAGAGATCAGCTCAAATTGGAAAAAGCATCTTCACAGGAAAAAGACAATAGAATTAAATCTTTGGAAGAATTAGTAATTGAAGTAGGATATGATCCTAAAAATATGAAAGTTGCAGATGAATTGATAAAGAAGAAAAATGCAGACATTTCTACACTAAAGAAGCAACTAAAGCTACCCCCTATAGAACATCCTCAAGCAAAGGAAGTCTTATAGGATACAAATCAGAAAGATGAGATGATGAGTCTCATTCTACAGTTGACTGCTCAGATAAAGGAAATGGAGAATGAAATGGATAAGTTGGTCCAGGAGAAAGAAGCCAGCAAAGAACCAGTCCCAGTCAATGTCATTCCTATAGTCACCACTGTTGTACCTTCCACACTATCAGAATCATTTGCTCCTACAGTCCCAATGGCTACAGCACTACCTGTGACTTCATCAACAACTTCAGCAACAGAGTCTTCAACAACAGTAGCACATCATACAGATGAAGCAAGCAAGTTAGTAAAAGCTATGCAGGATATGTCTATTCAGAACAATGAGATTAACAGACTTAAAGAATAGCTTAAAATTCTTGAAGATGAAAAGAAACTTGCTAAGATAACACATAAGAATGAAGAACAAAGAGCAAACAGATTGAATGAGAATTTGAAGAAATTAGAGAAGGATATAACCTTGAAATAACCCATGGCACAAGCCAAGCAACAACTTTGGGCCAATATCATTGAATCTATCAATGATATTTGGCCATCCATACAAGTTATCTATGAACAGAAAGACTTAGTCAAATCAACAAGAGAAGCTATTCAAAAGATCAAAGAAGAGCTTGGTAAGAAACCTGAAGAAGCCCTTGAAATCATCAAGTTTCTTAATTCCAAAAATAGACAAGAACTTGAAGAAATTGGAATTAATGACAGAACAGAAACCATCCTAGAAGTTAGGAAGGTAATTTCTAAGAAGAATTTGATGATACAACTAGAAGAGAAATGCCAAAACATGGAGGTTGCTATCACAAGATTTATGATGAAATTTGATTTCCTAAAGAAAAAAGGCCTTCCAAATCCGTTAGTTATTCATGACAAACTAATGAAGCAGGATGACTATGATAAGAAAATGAGAGAGGTTGCCAAGGATCAGGCTAATCTGCCTACCTCAAAAGGTATTCCAACAGGGGAGGTACTTTACAAGAATTTTGAGAATTTGTTTTACCTACAGCATGAGGTGAAACACATATTTGTCAACAAGTCTACATTATCAAAGTATATTGAAGCTAATGAGATATTCAGGAGGATGATGAAGATCAAATTACCAGAGGTAGAATTCTGGGAAAAGATGACTAATTTACTATGAAAATAGTTTGCAATAAAGAAAAGAGCAGTGAAAACAAGACAGTCATAGTTTACAGTGAAAACATGACAGTTAAAGAGTATCAGGTTAAAGTGTATTAGTTTAAAGTTATAATGAAAGTCAAAATAGAGATAAAGCTGCTAGCATGAAAGACACTCAACCACAGCCCTCATTGAGCAACAACAAAGAGAGAAATCAACAACAAACTAAAGACAACAAACAATAATTTCAATAAAAACAGGGACAACTAGCATTAGTTAGAAAGTTGTCACTATCTTCTTGCATGAAGATATTTCTTTTTCCATGAATAATTCCTAAGTTTGTTTTATGATATTTTGTATGAGTTTTTGTATAAATTCTTCTCATTTGGAAGTATTTAGTGTGGATGAATTGCTGAACATTTCTATAGTTGTACTATTCTGAACCTAAAGGTGATTGTACCAATTTCAAGTCAGCAGACTGGATTAAAGAAATAAAGCATCATATTACATGATTCATGTGTTGGGCCACTATAGTGAAGTATTTTCACTTGTTTCTTTGTTAATTTCTTATGTTTTTCATCAATACTTGTATGTTGTTCTAAATCTAAATGATAAATTAGGAATGGTATTTTAGAATATGTTAAAAGAACTATGTCTTGAACTTTTTATTATTTACATGTTTTCCACTGATATCTAAACTAAGGAACCCTTAATTTCTCCCTAGTTTCTATTGACCTCTGCCTTTTCACTCATTATCCATATTTGAGAACCCCTAATTTCTCTCTTACCCCGACTGAAAAAAATTTCACCATCAGCCTTGAAGATCTAAAGTAACTCAACTATCTTGCCCTGTAAACATTTCCCTTTAGACCTTGATCCTGATCTAACTGCTTGACATATTGACTCCATTAGCCCAATGGAATACAGACCTATATCTATCCATCTAAGTAAGTGATTGCACCACTAAATCAAATCAAAATCCAAAACCAATTTACCCTACATAACTAGCCTAAAATCAACTAAAATAAACAAAGATAAATCATATAGAGAGAGCCTTCTCTGAGCATTAGGAAGGCTAGATCTTAAGGCTTAAAAGTAGGTTTGTGGTTACCTGTAATATTATTTAAACCAAAATAAAAAATCTCACAACCTTTGAGAATTATTGGAGTGATAACAACATGGAGCAATTTATTTTACCAAGTTGGATCTTCATTCAGGATATCATCAAATTAGAATGAATATTGAAGATATTTTGAAAACAACATTTCAAACTCATGAGAGTCATTATGAAGTTTTGGTCGTGCTTTTTTGCCTTACTAATGCACCTTCTACATTTCAAGGGTTGATGAATCCCATTTTCAAACCCTTCCTTAGAAAATTTGTGTTATTATTTTTTGATGATATACTAATCTACAACAAGTCTATGAAGGATCATGTTTAACATGTTGACAGGGTGCTCAAACAATTGGAGGAGAAACGATTATATGAAAAAACCTCCAAATGTTTCTTTGGAGTAAAAGAGGTGGAATATTTGGGTCATATTGTATCTCAGGAGGGTGTTAAGGTAGACCCTAACAAAATTACAGCCATTAAGGAAGGGAAATTCCCCACAACCATAAAGAAGTTGCGAGGATTTCTCAGGCTAACAAGGTATTATTGCAAGTTTGTTAAATATTATGGGAGAATTGCAGCACCTATAACAACGTTATTGAAGAAAGATGCATTTTCATGGAATCCTAAAGCAACTAAGGCCTTTGAGCATCTTAAAGAGGCAATGTTCCTAGCACTTGTCTTAGCTACGCCAGACTTCACAAAAACCTTTATTGTGGAATGTGATGCCTTAGGAAATGGATTTGGTGTTGTTTTAATGCAAGAAGGAAGACCCATTGCTTTTTACATTCGTCCAATCAAAGGAAAGTATTTACAGAAAGCTATTTATGAAAAGGAAATGTTGGAAATACTACATGCACTAAAGAAATGGTGACCTTACCTAATGGGAAGACACTTCAAGGTAAAAACTGATCATGATAGTCTCAAACACTTTTTAGAACAAATACTATCTTCAGAAGAGCAGCAAAAATCGGTCACAAAGTTATTGGGTTATGACTTTGAATTCATCTACAAAAAAGGGAAGCTAAATGTTGTTGCAGATGCACTCTCAAGAAAGGATGAAGAGGTGGAAACATTTATTTGTGCCAGTTCTACAACCCAACTAATTTGGATAATTGAAGCAAGGGATGAATGGAAGAAGGGTGCAGAAGTGTGGACACTCATTCAAAATTTGCAGCAAGATCCTAGTACATCTAATACATTTGGGTGGAAAAATGATAACTTATGGTACAAAGATCGCTTATATCTTTGTAAGAATTCCCAACTAAAACAAAAGATTATTTTGGAATTGCACGCTTCTCCTTTAGGAGGACACTCGGGATTTGTAAAAACTTACCATAGGGTGAAGAAATAATTTTTTTGGGACGACCTTAAATCTGATATTCAAAATTTTGTGGTGGAATGTTTGCTTTGCCAGCAAAAACAAGTTGAGACAATTAATACCTTGGGTCTTCTACAGCCTTTATCCATTCCAAGTCAACGTTGGGAGAATATTTCAAAGGATTTTATCACAGGTTTACCTAAGTCTGAAGGAAAGAGTGTCATCATGGTGGAAGTTAATAAACTTACCAAGTATGCACACTTTTGTGCATTATCTCATCCATTTAAAGAAATTACAGTTGCTACTACATTTATGGAAAAAATTCAAAAGCTACATGGGTTTGTTTATTGTAAGCAACAAAGATCCAATTTTTACTAGAAATTTTTGGACAAAATTATTTTCTTGTTTGGGTACTCAACTAGCTCATAACTCATCTTATCATCTTCAATATGATGGTCAAACTGAGATAGTGAACAAATTTTTGGAAGGATATCTTTGTTGTTTTGTATCTGATAAACAAACATAATGGGTCAAGTGGTTACCTCTGGCTGAATGGTGGTATAACTGTCCTTCCATACCGCAGCAAAAATGACACCATTTATGGCACTTTATGGATATCATCCACTGTCCATCACATCATCTTTAAGAGAATTCTAAGGTTCAAGCAGTGGAAGATCACATCGAGCATCAAAAACAAGTTCTCCAACTCTTAAAGGATAACCTAAATTTGGCACAAAATCAAATGAAACAACAGGAAGATCAACATCGTAGCGAGAGAAGTTTTGATGTAGGAGATTGGGTATTTTTACGGTTACAACCATACAAAAAAACATCCCTTACGCCAAAGTAATATGGCCCTTACTAGGTGTTGCAAAAGATTGGTACTATGGCATACAAATTGGAGCTTCCTGCTTCTTCGCGAGTGCATCTAGTTTTCCATGTTTCATGCTTAAAGAAGGTTATAGTCCAGTACAGAAAATATTTCCAGAACTTGATGAGGAAGGAAAAATCATATTGGAACCTAAAGCAGTCATGGAAAAAATAACTCGGCAGCTACGAAATCAATCAATTTCAGAGTATCTCATCAAGTGGAAGAACTTGCCCACTGAAGATTCTACATGGGAGGATGAGAATTTTATACAGAAGCATCCAAAGCTACTCAAGCGTTGAGGACAACACTTTTTTTGAAGGATCGGGGCATGTTAGGTCCTTATATTACTACTATAGTCCCTTATTGTTGTTAGTGTAGCCCCCTTATTGTTATTGTTGTACCCCTGTAACCCCAATATTGTTATTATTGTGCCCTTACATGATTATTGTTAGGTCGGCTAGTATTATATTGTGACCCCATGGACTCCTATATATAGAAGGAAGTTTTATCATTGTATCATCCAAGAATTTTTCATTTATGTAATGTAAAGGAGGTTACCCCCTCGAAGTGGCTTATTTCTAAGGCGTTGATCTCTCTTTTCTTCTATTTTTGGAGTTGGTTTCATAACATGTACTAACCGCCTCTCATTGACCATTATCGATGCTTATTTTATCATTGACTAACACCTGTGGGTTTTGGTCTGACTAAAATCACGATTTCCAACACTATTATATATTATTATACTACTATATATATAAATTCATATATACATACATGTTAGGTCCCTATAATACTAGTGTAGCCCCCATATTATTGTTGTTGTGCCCCATAGAATCCCACTATTGTTATTGTTGTTCCCTTACATTATTATTGTTATGCAGTATCTAATTATATTTTGACCCTTTAGACTCCTATATATACCAAATAGGTCTTATCATTTGTATCATCCAAGAATTGTTCACTTATGTAATGTAAATGAGGTTTCCCCCTCAAAGAGGCTATTTTTCAAGTCTTTGATCTATATTTTCTTCTTTTTTGTGATATGGTTGCATAAAATTTGGTATAAGACTAATAGGGATACGACATGATGAAATTTCATACCTTGGGGAGCCAAAATTATAGAGATACAACAATTTCAATATTTAGCTCCTAAAAAGCAAGAATAAGGTGTGTAATTTTTTAAATTTTGCATAAATTTTGTTTGAAAAAACAATTTGAAGTGATTCAAATTGCATAGTGAAGCATATATATCATTGTTTTATTCCAAAAATCCTCAAAACAAAAAAATGGACATACCTAGTAAGCAACCAGAAAGATCTACTATAACGCATGAAGAAGAGGAAGAAATGCAACATGATATATCAAAATTACGAGACTAAGTGTAACAAATTTCACTCTCACAAAGAGTAACCAAAAATGAAATGGAAGCTAATATGCATGGTTTGAAGAATGGTCTAAAATAGTACATGGAAGGTTTGAAGGATGACATGGAAGCTAAGATGGATGGTTTGAAGAATGACTTAAAAGAAAACTTGGAAGGTTTGAATGAAGGCTTGTCAAAGTTGTTACAAGAAATTATTCCTAGTGGTTGCAAGGTACTCCATGAAAATAAAGATGAGGACAAAAGAAATATGAAATATAATTTTAGAGACTCCAACATTGTGTTTAAGACCCACCACATTCCAAATATCGATATGAGGAAATTTTATGGAAAGGATCCAATAACATGGATGCTACAGATGGAGCAATACTTTGATTTACATTATGTGAAACACACATAAAAGGTATGCATTTCATATTTATATTTATAACCTAATAAATTTGTATGGTATAGATGCATTTGTTCCCATAAATCACATGTAACTTGTTCAATTTTTACAGAATAATTGATAACACATTATCAGGATATAAAGAGCAATACCTTATTTATCCAATTGACAAATCTCAAGAAAAAGGGTTCAATGGTGGTGCACATTGAGCAATTATAAAGATTAAATATAAATGTAAATGATATTCCAAAGTAGCATAGGATTAATGTATTTATAGAGACTTTAAAGGGTAACATCCAACATGAGGTTTACCTTTGGGAACCTAATTATGATTGGAGAAGGCATTCAAGGTGGAAAGAAAAATTGAAAGAAAAATTATGGAAAAAAGGAAGTCTACCACTCAAAACTATAAATATGGAAGTTTTGTTACTCCTAGCCTCCTACAACCTACAAGGTTGATACCACAACAATTGGATGAAAAAATATCTAAAGGGCTTTGTTCCAGTGATAGAAAATACAGGAAGGGTCATAAGTGTTCTAAGAAGAAATTATTTTATTTAGATTCTAAAGAGGGGGAAGAAAAGGAAAAAATAACATCAAAAGAAGATGGCATACACCAGGAACCAACCACAGAGACAGATGAAATGAATCCGACCATATCTTGTAATGCATTGGTAGGAATTAGCGCTCCTTAAACTCTCAAGATAGAAGGACACATCAATAAAAAAAAATTAATAATTTTGATCGATTTTGGTAGTACCCATAATTTTATTCATTGGAAGATAGTCAAGGAATCAAAATGCTTTCTATATCCAGCATCATAGTTTCAAGTGATGGTTGGAAATGGAGGAACTATAAATTACTCAGGGAAGTTTCATATTATAAATCTAACCATGGGGGAATATGTATTTAATATTCTAATGCTTTACATTCCAATGGGTGGGGTTGATGTTGTATTAGGAGTCCAATGGTTACAATCTTTGGGGAAAATAGATTTTAATTTTCCTGAAATTTTCTAAAAATTTTCCTGGGAAGGAAAGAAAATTGAATTAAGGGTCATCAGAGGGAAACCAAGGAATATAATAAGCTCTAAAGGAATTTCAAATCTATTTAATAAATAAAAACGAGGTATAATTGCACAATTATGCTCACTAGATGTTCAAACATCGAAATCCTTTGTTTCTCGAAATCTCCAAAGAATCTTGGACAATCATTCCAAGGTATTTGAGAATCCCAAAGGCTTTCCACCTATTTGTGATCATGATCATGTTATTCACTTTATTCCAAGAAGTGTTCCTCCAAACATTAAACCTTACAAATATCCCTATGCCCAAAAGGCTGAAATTGAACGTATGGTTGCATAAATGCTAGAGGAAGGTATAATTCAACCTAGCCAAAGTTCTTTCTTTGCTCTAGTATTATTGGTACATAAGAAGGATGGATCATGGTGTATGCTTCCAGATTATAGGGAGCTCAACAAGATCACTATTAAAGATAAATTTTCCATTCCTGTCATTGATGAATTTTTGGATGAATTACATGGAGAAATTTACTTCACCAAGCTACATCTTCATTTAGAATATCATCAAATCAAAATCAAGACTAAAGACATTCTGAAAACATCATTCATAACTCATGAAGTTCATGATGAATTTTTGGGCATGTCTTTTGGCCTCACTAATGCACCTTCCATATTTCAAGTTCTTATGAATTCCATTTTCCTTAGAAAATTTGTGTTAGTATTTTTTTATGATATACTAATCTACAACAAGTCTTGGAATGATAATGTTCAACATGTTGATAAGGTAATAAAACTATTGGAGGAGAAACAATTGTATGCAAAAACCTCCAAATGTTTCTTTGGGGTACAAGAGATGGATTATTTGGGTCATGTTGTATCTCATGAGGGTGTTAAGGTAGATCCTAACAAAATTAAAGTCATCAAGGATTGGAAAATCCCCACAACCCTAAAGCATCTTCGAGGATTTCTCGGGTTTACAGGGTATTATGGCAAGTTTTTTAATAATTATGGGAAAATAACAACCTCTAACAATATTACTGAAGAAAGATGCATATTTTGGAATCCAAAAATAGCTAATTATTTTGAACATCTTAAAGAGGCACTGTGCTAAGCTATGGTTTTTGTTGCTACATACTTCACAAAAACTTTTATGGTGGAATGTGATGCATCAAGAAATGGAATTTGTGTTGTTTTAATGCAATAAAGAATGCCCATTTCTTTTGAAATTCATCCAATGAAGGGCTCGTATTTACACAAACTTATTTATGAGAAGCATATGTTGGCAATACTACATGCCTTGAAGCAATGGTGCCCTTACCTAATAGGAAGACACTTCAAGGTAAAAACAGATCATGATAGTCTTAAATATTGTTTGGAACTAAGATTATCTTCGTAATAGAAAAAAATAGGTCACTAAGATGTTGGATTATGATTTTGAAAACATCTACAAACAAGGGAAGCAAAATGTTGTTTCATATGCACTCTCAAGAAGGGGTGAGTATGTGGAAGAATTGATCTACGCCATTTCTATTATCCAACCTGAATGGATAACTAAATAAGGGGAGTAATGGAGAATGATCAAAAGGTGTGGACACTCATTCACAATTTGCAACAAGATCCCAACACGTCTGATACATTTATCTGGAAAAATGACTCATCCTGTTACAAAGATCACTTATATCTATGTAAGAATTTCCAGCTCAAACAAAATATTCTTTTAGAATTGCACACATCTCCTTTAGGAGGGCACTCAAGGTTTCTAAAAAATTACCACAGGCTCATAAAGGAAATGTTTGGGATGGCTTTAAATATGATATTCAAAATTTTGTGGTAGATTGTTTTGTTTGCCAACAAAATAAAGTTGAGACAATTAATATCCCAGGTCTCTTACATCCTTTATCCATTCCAAGTTAGCATTGGGAGAAGGTCTAAATGGATTTCATCACAAGGTTACCCAAGTCCAAAAGAAAGAGTGTCATCATGGTGGTAGTTGATAGATTTATCAAGTACGCACACTTTTGTGCATTATGTCATCCTTTCAAAGCTAGTATAGTTGCTACTACATTTATGGAAACAATCCCCAAAGATTATTGTAAGTTACAAAGATACCATTTTCACTGGAATTTTTTGGATGAAATTATTTTCTTGTCTTAGTACTCAATTAGTTCATAGCTCATCTTATCATCCTCAATCTGACGGGAAATCTGAGATAGTGAACAAATGTTTGGAAGGATATCTTTGTTGCTTTGTATCTAATAAAAAAACACAATGGGTCAAGTGGTTACCTCTAGCTGAATGGTCGTATAACACTTCCATACTACAGAAAAATGACGCCATTTATGGCACTTTATGGATATCATCCACCGTCCATCACATAATCTTTAAGAGAAAATTATAAGGTTCAAGCAGTGGAAGATCACATCGAGAATCAACAAGAATTTATCCAACTCTTAAAGGATAACCTCACACTAGCACATAATCGAATGAAATAGTAGGAATGTCAAAATCGTAGTGATTGAATTTTTGACATTGGCAACATAATATTTTTATAGATACAACCATATAAACAAATGTCCCTCAAGCAAGCTAAGAAGGATAATAAATTATCATCCAAGTACTATGGTCCTTACAAGGTGTTGCAGAAATTTGATACTATGGCACACAAATTATAGTTGATTGCATCTTATTGAGTACACCCAGTTTTCCATGTTTCATGCTTAAAGAAGGTTATCGATGACAAGCTCCCAGTTCAAACAATATTTCCAAAACTTGACGAGGAAGGAAAAATCATATTGGAGCTTGAAGTAGCCACATAAACAAGAACCCTACAACTATAGAATTGATCAATTTCAAAGCATCTCATTAAGTGGAAGAACTTTCCCACTAAATATTCCACATGGGAGGATGATAATTTTATACAGAACCATCCATAGCTACTCAAGCATTGAGGACAACATATTTTTTAAGGAGAGGGGCATGTTAGTTCCCTATAAGACTAGTGTATCCCCCTTATTATTATTGTTTTTTCCATGTAGCCCCCATATTATTGTTGTGTGCCCCATAGAAGCCCACTATTGTTATTAATGTGCTCTTACATTATTGTTGTTATCTAGGCTCTGATTATATTGTGACCCTTTAGACTCATATATATCAAGGAGGTCTTGTCATTTGCATCATCCAAGGATTTTTCATTTATGTAATGTAAAGAAGGTTTCCCCCTCGAAGAGGCTAATTTTGAAGTCATCGATCTATATTTTATTCTATTTTATGATATGATTGCATAACACACACACACACACACACACACACACAGAGATATATATATATATATATATATATATATATAGGGTAATTTTCTTTTATAATTGGCACATCCCTACTAGTGAACGGATACAATCATCTAGCTAAGATCTATGGCCCACAATCTGCAAGGGAGGAGGGGAATCCGTGCTCCAAGTTCCAACTCCAAATTCTACCTACTTCCACCAAAATTCACATCAATGACATTGTAAATGATGAAGATATAATCATTCTCAGTATAAGAACACCCTTTACAAAATTTATGCATCACAATGTCAAAATTATTCGTTAAATGCGAGAATTAGTTATCTCTCCCACTTCTCGTCGATCGTCGCATCCTTATTTGCATGGTAAGAACATTTGCAATAATAGAGTTGAATTTGTTTTACCAACTATCTATTTCAAAGACCAAATATGCATGGTAAATGTATATGCTAATCTATTTTCATTTCTTTCAATAATTATTGAAACAATTGCAAAGGAAAATGTGCAAGTAATTCATAATTATTATATTTTATTATTATTGCAAATTTCAATAATGAAATAGAATACAAGCAATAAAAAAATTACAATAAATAACAATTATTTTTGTTTAAAAAAATATATAATCGATTAAAGTTGGACAAATTTCCATGTTGAACAATATCATGTTAATAGTTCATATACATATTTGAACAATGAATACGTAGTTAAATTTTTATTACATTTCATGTGATTATGTGTACATAGGTAGCGTACCAGATAGAGAATTTTGTCATTAGCTCAAATAGTACATATTGTCTGATAAATCTCCAAATTCACTTCAGAATTTCACTTTACAACATTGCAAAGTCTTCCTCTCAAAAAATTGGAATCCTTGAACTACATATAATTTATGCTATAAATAGTTCCACAAAATGAACTAATGTTCCCCACTTGATTCTAATAACTAGAAATGAAAATGAAAATAAAATATTTTATATAAATGCAAGTTGATTTTGGCATCATCCTATTGGTTAAGTGGTTTGTTCTTTCATGACGTTTTCTGAACAAACGCTACGAAACAAATAACAATGGTTGGTAATCATTATATAGAGTGCTTAATTGTTGATGAATTACTTTGCAATTTAACCAAGAATTTTTAGTTGGTTTTTATGACACTCTTCATGATCCGTATTTCTAGCTCCTAAAGCGACTACCTTGATTCCCTTACTTTTGAAGCTTAAACTTATATAGAGGTTTTCTCCCTTATTTGTCCCAAAACATTATTTTGTTATATATACAATATAAGAAAACAAAAATACGAGATTAACTATTTTACTTCATACATATTTACGTCTTCCCTTAAACAAATTTTGGAGTTGTTGTCACCCCAATTTCGTAATTTATTAGCTTTTATGACGGTAACCTTCAGTATCGTATATTTTTTCTACCACTATCATTATTTAATTATTTCAAAACTATAATCACAACCACATGCCTCCTTTTCTATTTCATTACATAGTTTTCTTAGCTTTTTCGTCCTCCTCATTGACATGGACCTTGTGACTAACTAAACAAGAGCCGCAATAGTGGCGGAAGTCCCTGTCGAGAAAGATTCTCGGCGCCTGAAAAAATCATTCTAGCTTTAGAACAGTTTGGACTCTGCCTGATGTGAAAACATTATTCAATTATTTCTGCTAAATAACTAAGACACCTTAAAATACTTTTTAAGAAATATAAATGATTTCTGTATTGTTTGTATCAGAGAGATCGAAATCTTTTGTTGTTGGGTCCAGCACATACATGGGAATTGTAGTATCCAGGATCTAAGTAAATTGGTGTAGGAATTTAAAAACTAGAGATTTGTTGTTTTCTTTATCCACTTCGAAATATGGATAAAGAAAACAGAACAAAAATTTACTCACACAATGACAATAATAGAAGTGTTAAACCTATTAAAAAAATAAAATAAAATAAAAGATGAGTTCAAATCATAAATTTTGGACAGCCACATATACTATTTCACGAATACTTTTTCTAGAATTTTCCTAGTGTTGTTTAGTTATGGAGAATTAACGTGGGTTTGTTTTACAAATTAGAGGCTATCTGATTAAGTTAATTGCTTTATGAAAAAAAATTAACATTGCTTCATCAACAAAATTAACAGGTTACTTACTTTGGAAGCTCACTGATTTTACATTCTTATAGAATGTAAGATCTGGGTGGAAACGCTGCATGAATATCTTGCTATTAGAAGCGGCAGGGCTGCAAGAGCATAGGAGAAGAGAAAATGAAAAAGCTAGAATTTTTTAAGAGGAAAAAAAGGAAAAAAAAATCTAAAAAGATATTTCCCCATACAAATATCACTTTTGCACAAGCCTATCAATCCTTGCTAAATTGTGGTTTTCTGTTCTAGAGCATGGGGTGGGTGGAAGGTAAGGTCTCTCTTATTCTTATTTCACAAGTAGTTAAATGCAATTGAACAAAACCAGTGAACACAAAGCTTGTTGATTATAGCTCGTTGATTATTGTTGGAATAAAAATTTGAAATAGTCTAGATTGTCTGTGAAAAACCTAGGTTTAGGTTTAGATTCCTAGGTGTAGCCCTAGAAAGTGTAGACCAATGTGGAAGTTTATAAGATAAGTATTCTAGTTTGGTTAATACAAGCTAAATACCAAGGAAAAACAACATTCTATATAGACAGATCCATGAACAATATAAATGAACAGTAGAAAAGAGGAAATTTTGCATATAGTTGAACTTCAAAACAATATTCTTAATTAAATATTATCAATAACCAGCTTTCTACTCCCATATTTTATCTAAATATGGTTAAATTATAAAATATGATTAAATTTCAATATACCTATTGCACGAACACCTTAGAAAAAGCACTGGATTAGAAGACATTACAGAAAGGCCAGGGAAAATTTCCTAAACTCATGCAATATCAGTCCATATCTTACTAAGACTTGCTACACATGAAGGGCTTGGTGCCATGCTTGTGCTTGTAGTGAGTCTGTTGGGTACAAAAGTCCTTCAGTGGTTTTGCTTGGGTATGGTCGATATTGTTCCTGCAACCTTCGACGCAGCAATAACATGGAGCTCTCCTACAACCTTCAGCTCATCAATAACATGGAGCTCTCTTAGAATGGGCACCTCACCTCAACTGTAGTAGAATGTAGTAGAATGGTTATGATACATGTGCCTGCATGTTTCGTTTACTAACATGAGAGTTTCCGCAGTTGGGTAAAGCTTCCACATGAAGTGAAGATATGCTGAGGATGCAGGTGTTGAGGCGGAAGGTGTTGGGCAAGTGTTGAGGTGGCAGGAACCCACAGGTGTTAAGGCCACAGGCTAGGTAGGTGAATTCCTGAAAGTTAGTTTTTATAATTTTTATATATAAACGATGGCACATTAAATGTTTCAGATTAATGTTATCCTAAAAGTTAGCATTAGTTCAAGTATATAAATGTTTTAAACTCAATTCTCTATTGGTTATCCTAAGTTTTGGTAAAAATAATGAAAATCATAGATTCTTGCTTGCAATAAGAGGTTTAAACAAAAATTTTGGATAAAATTTCGTTTGTTAAGATATTTTTATTAAAACTTTGGTTAAATCATTGAATACATGGGCAGTTGAACTTAAATTAATGCTAGTCAACTTTGAATCGAACGCTATAGCCGGAGGCAGGGACTAATAAGATGAAGAGTACGTCAAATGCTCTTGTCATAAAGATTACATATGTAAGTGATGAATTTCTTAAAAATGTAAATTGAACCTTTTTTTTCATACCATTTTGTGTGTCAAACTTAGGCCTTTGGTTTCATAGAAATTCTAGGATTATTCAATATTATAGGTTGACAATTGTTTCTTCTTAGTGCGCTGAAACAAGAATACTTACACTTCACATTCCATATCATTTTTGGATTGTAAATGAGATTCCATATTTCCTTGCCTTGCCTTCTCCCATCCATTTTGACCTAGTGAGCATTTAGATGAGAGGAACATGTTACAATTTCTTCTTCATATATGCTTAACAAATAAAAAATGTCAATCTTTGCCTTCAATACAACAATAATAGTAAAATGAGTTGCATTGGGAATCTTGCTTCATGTATCTTGTGCAGATTTAAGCTCATTTAGCCTATCTTTCCATGCTTTTGGCCTAAACAACATAACAATGTGAGAAAAATACAGTATGAACAAAGAATAACCAGTAAATACAAGATCATTTCATAATTTTTGTGATAGAAATGCCTAGGATTTCGATAGTACTTGCTATTAAGAGTAAAAAAGATGGTTAATAGTTCAATCTTTGTTGAACATATATGACATTTAATTAAATTTAAATGTGAATTGACCCCCAAAGTAGATGTTAACTACACTAAAGTTGATTACTCTTAATTACTCGTGTTATTGCTTAACACTAATGTCACACTAGTGCCATCTTGTTTAGTTTTATGTGGAGTTAATTTAAAATGGTGCGTCCCTATGATGAGTTGTTCTAGCCCATGCCATATTTACATGTGTCAACCAAAAAGTACCCATACTCATGCTTCTTGCCTCAGAGTTCCAATAAAATTAATCTTATTATAGTTTTGATAACCAAGGTAGAACTTTGGTTGGAACTTCGCACAACCAGAACGGCAGATGAATTTTAGTAACAAAGCTTCTAACATCACATAAAATGGAAATTCAAAAATCTAAGTATTATGGAACTTGTTTGTATTTTGTGACGATTCAATCAAATTTCCAAGAATTCATAGTCGAATTCTCATCAGAGAGCAAAGTTTTGGGGAGAGAATAATCACGACTTCCAAAAGATACACTATGGATACATGACTTGAGCATGATTTGGTTTTTGTACTCCATGTCACACCTCATGGTGTGTAATAGCACATGTCACCAATTTTCCCAAAGTCAGTGTGCATAAATCATGTATTGTAGCTGCCATGCATCATTTGTTTTAGTGTCATGTCATTTTTTTGCACACTCTGCTTTCCACAATGGCTATTGCCAATTCAACTCAATTAAAAGGCGTAAAGGGATATATTGTTCAAATATTTAATAACATTTAATCTCAAGAATTGAATAAATTGTAAACAAATAAACAACTTGTATAATATTTTGTACTCCACATGGCACCTCAAGGTTTGTACTACCACTTGTCACCTATTTTGCGCAAATTGGTATGCATACATCGTGTATTGCAACTACCATGTGTTCCTATTTTCAAGTGTCATGTAATCATTCTGCATACTATGCTTACCATAGTGGCTATTGCCAACTTAGTAATTAAAAGGTTTAAATGGATACATGGTTCACTTGTTTATTGGAATTTACTCTTAAGCATTGAATAAATTTTAAACAAATAAAGAAGGTGCGGAGTGATCAAAAACCAATATTTGTCGTAGCCGATTATGAATAACGACAAAACATAAATTCTGATAACTTCCAAAAGAGGTCGGGACTATGTTGTTATGAAACTATCACACACTTCCAAAAGAGGCTGGGACTATGTTGTTATGAAACTATCACACTTGTTGAATAAATAAGTAACTTTTAATAATGTTTTGACTATAATTTTATCTACAAATACTTTCTCCACAACACCTTATCCAAACTTGTTTCTCACACACATTTCTGCACAGTGGCTCAATGCCTTTGTCAACAAACTAGCTTTATAACAATGGATTACAACAACAATAGTTATAATGGCACCACAACGACTTTGAATACTACAGTTGGTCACAACCTTAGAAAAACAACTACAAACACACTGCAGGGGCTCGCGATAGAAGCTGAAGTCACTGCAACTTGACTAGCTAACATTGACAACAACTCAAGAATAGAATGAAAAACCTGTAATGCTTTTATCCAAACCTCACACTCAAATTTTCTCCTTCATGATCTGAAATTCAAAATACTATTTGCGGTGCAGAGTTCTCCACCATGTGAAGAGGCTTAACCCATTTCTATATGCTTAGGTCTTTTGGCTCTCTCCTTTGGGGCATTTTATTGCATTGCATGCCCTTCTAATCATTAGATATATTTTACATAAACTATAAATGTCAAGAATTGTCTCATATTAATCTCTTATAAAAATATTTAGGATTTGCATGAATTTCTAAAGATATATGGGAAATTAACCAGTTTTATAACAATATTTTGATTAACAGTGTCTAAAAATATTTTTCAAAAAATACTAGAAGTGGACTAAACACTGAATGCTTTAGTTAATAGGAGAGATTAGGGTGAAAATGTTAATTTGGGTTACACTCTTGTGAGAATCGGGGGCGGAAAATTTTTTTTCTCAATAGTTCGGCCAAACTTTTGTGAAAGTTCGGTCGAGCTATTAGGGAGTTCGGCTGAAATTTCAAAATTAGTTTGACCGAACTCGTTCTATTGTTTACATTGACGACGTACTGACGGCGTGGGCAAACAGATTTTTCGCTGGAGATGGGAAAACCGGTAACAAAATTTCGGTCGGACTATTAGTTCGGCTGAACTTTAAAAATAGTTTGGCCAAACTCATATTTTATAAATATATTTCTTGCGAACTTTGACAGGTTTCACATCTCTCTCGCGCGTTTCTTTTCTGATTATCTGTGGCGCTCTGTTGCTGCTCTGTTGCGCTTTGGTGAGCTCTATTGCGCTTTGTTGCTACTCTATTGCACATTGGTGAGCTCTGTTGCGCTCTGTTGTGATTTGGAGTTGCGCCATGACGACTTTCTGCGAATTTCCAAGTAAGTATCTGTAAATTT
The DNA here is from genome assembly GCA_034641835.2 of Pinus albicaulis. Taxonomy (NCBI): domain Eukaryota; kingdom Viridiplantae; phylum Streptophyta; class Pinopsida; order Pinales; family Pinaceae; genus Pinus; species Pinus albicaulis. Next base: position 1,412,817,348 of record CM076572.1, on the reverse strand, counting down.
CAAAGAGAATTAAACTCAATGTTTTGAAAATTCAAAATTTGCAATGTGATTTGGCCTAAAAAATTTATGTACAATTGTTATGTACAATGTAAAATTGTCATGTACCTCAAGCTAACTTGCTACTTCTTTTTTTATATACTTTTACATATAAGTCAAAATACCATTATATATCAAGGTTCACAGATATTATAATAATTATTAATCTCCATGTGATATATATACATTTAGCATTTACATTTAAACTAACACTATACCCTTATAATCACAAGGCTTAGTTGGATTAGGTCAAAACTCGTTTTAAAAGTAGGCACAATATTGAGTTGTATGTATGACCTTTGGTTTCTAAAATGGTACCCTTTTGAACTTAAGTGAAATTGATATTCCCCAATCTATATATATATGTTTACTAATAGCTTATCAATATTCAAAGGTCGCATCACTTCCAATTTTATTCTCGATCCAAGACGCTAAGTTATGGTTTTAGTCTTGATGTAAATGTTGCCTCATCTTAGTCTATTACACTGTGGTTGTCTGGACTGTTTTATAGCTGGGGTGCACATTTCAAAGTATATTTCCCTATAATGGTATAGTTCCCTTGCTTCGAATCACTTGACATTTTCTCTGAGTGGTAATTTGGACATTATCACCTTGGTGCGGCTTTTCTTGACTCGGAAGCTGTAATGGTGTAACGTTGGTTGACTTATTTTATACAAGTTCACTTGACCTGTTCCAGTAACTAGTCTGTTAAGAATCTACTCAGTTTTACTGTGTCATGCCTTCTTGACTTCTATTTTAGTGGCTGTATAAATTCAATGTAGTTTCCTTTTACTAGTAGTTTTCTTTTGAATTTTACTTCCTCAAACTACAGATGTCTAAACATGTAGCTTCATACTCGTTGTAACTTATTACATATTTCCATAATTGGAACTATCACTATGCAGGCAAACGGTTTCATTGAATAGTTACAATTTAATATGTAATATTGTATAGTTACTGAGTTTAGATGAATTATGAGCCACATGTATTTCTGGTTACTTAAATTGTCTCTGTTGTGAATAAATGTATCTATAAGATGTTTTACTTCTTATATTTCCCTGAAAATTTATTGGATGGTGTCTAAATCATTATCACTAAGTATATTATCTATGAAGGACTGAATGCCATGTCCTTATATTACTCTGTTATACAGATTCATAATAAATACCATATCTTTTCTCTTTTCTCTTTATTAATTCACTACGGACCATTTATATATAATATATTCCAGTTTGTTTGTTTCCATGTTGCATGATATCTTCCACCAATGCGTAGTTTTGCTACTTAACCAGGAAAGTTCATCAATTTGGTAGATGTGTTATTGGAATGTTCAGATGATTTCGATGCTATTAATATAATTTCTTTGTTTACCTCACTCTATTTCCATATTGCATATCATTATTTTAATTAACTATAGTTATTTTCATCCCTCTCGGTCCCATTACCCGTAGGGATAAAGTTAATTTTCAATAAACATTCGAATTCGTAATCTTTGAGATTTAAATTACTCGTAGGGATAAAGTTAATTTTCAATAAACATTCGAATCTGTAATTTCTAAGATTTAAGTTAACGAGAAATTCGAATCCTAATGTCTAAGATTTAAATTAAATTCTCGTCGCCAATATATATATATATATATATATATATATATATATATAAACTCTCTTCCTTGTTATACACAACAACTAAGTTGTAGGTAGAATTATTGTTGAAACATCTTGACTCACCTCCAGAACTACTCAATTTCCTTTATTCAAAATTCATAGCTGCAGATAGAAACTTTACTTGAGTCAAAGTCCTAGAATACTTTGGAATTTACTTCCTAGAATATCAATTCTAGGATTTACCCTCTCAAATATATGAAGGGTTGGGTAGAATCTTAACCTCTTATTTTTCTTCTTTTAAAACAACAAAACACAACCCATATATTTCAATAAAATAAATGGAATGGAATCTATATCTGATTAACCTTATTTTCCATGTTTTTTCCAAAATTTTTTTTGTTAATTTCCATTATTTCTAAAAATTATTAGCCTAAATAGTATAAATTATTTTTACCTTAAAATTTGCCAAATTTTTAAATAGAGACTATACAAAATTATTAGTTTGTAAACTTTAAAATAAATTTCCAACCTTAAAATTTTCCTTGCTCAGTTTTTTTTGTTCGTTATTCATTATTATAATTAAATTATATACATAATATATGTCGCGAACTCGCCAAAGTATACTTTCCCTTATCAAAGTCACAGACTATAGAATGGTTTGTGGCAAAACCACTAGATGACTATGTAACACAACTTATACATAAAGAGATTTATAGTAGAAGAATGGATAACATAAATTCTAAAATAACAGGTCAATTAAATGGTTTTCTCTTTCAAACAGCCGCATCACTATCTGATAACCCTCTGCATCTCTACAGAGATTCATTTACTCTATGGCTAATTTAACATTAAGAATACTACCTGAACAAAAAAACAACATTTACATGCAACCTATATAACGAATCTCATTTCGATATATCTCTCATTTTAATGGGGTCTATCCCATTTCGAGAAAAACACATTAGCCATAAATGTTGCCCATTGAAACAAAAAGTAATTTGATACAAAACATCTAGGTTTTAACCTTATATAGTTAATTGTTTCAAATAGATTCTTAATCAAATGAAAAATATTCAATGTAAAACACATGCACATTAACATATAATTGTGATATTTTCCCTTATTTCCAACTTAATCCATCCTTCTAGAAAAATCCCTTTTAATGAAACAAATATATCCATAGTGATCCACTGATATTTGTTCACCAACAACTATTCTATTTTGGACTTATATATCTCAAAACTATGCTCATTGAATTTATGCATCTATATTAGTAAATGCCCCTACAGTCAATCTTTGGAATAGATCTAAATAGAAGTTTTTCATTTTAATATCCATAAAACACAACCACTTTAAGGCAAACTGTATACATATGTCATTTCTCCCATAAATTATTAAGCAAAGTTTTTAAAGCATACATGTCATGTTGGTTTTCTCCCATTAACTTTAAAGCATGTTTTTTTGTAAGTGCATAAAATAATTTTGCAAACCATGTAAATGCCATTTCTCTCAAGCTTTAAGGCCTAAAAATTGAACCTAAAGTCGCTGAACTCTCAAAGGATTTTGAACTTCCATAGGATTTTAGTCTGTCTGTTGAGGGTTAACTTCTACAAGTTCTAAAGACAAAGTCTGTAAAGGGCCAGGTAGCCTCTAGATCTCATCTTTTATCAAAGGTGACATATCCAGTAAATTCCCCTACAGTCAATCTCTGTAACAGATCTAAATAGAAGTTCTTCATTTTAATATCCTTTAACCTCAACCACTTTAAGGCAAACTGTGTACATGTGTCATTTTTCCCATAAATTCTTAGGAAAAGCTTTTAAAGCATACATGTCATGTTGGCTTTCTCCCATTAACTTTAAAGCATGTTTTTTGTAATTACATAAAATAATTCTGCAAACCATGTAAATGTCATTTCTCTCAAACTTTAAGGCCTAAAAATTGAACCTAAAGTGGCTGAACTCTCATAGGATTTTGAACTTCCATAGGATTTTAGTCTGTCTCTTGAGGGTTAACTTCTACAAGTTCTAAAGGCAAAGTCTGTAAAGGGCCAGGTAGCCTCTGGATCTTGTCTTTTCACAAAGTTGACATATACAGTAAATGCCCCAACAATCAATCTCTTTAACATATCTAAATAGAAGTTCTTCATTTTAATATCCATTAACCTCAACCACTTTAAGGCAAACTGTGTACATGTGTCATTTCTCCCATAAATTCTTAGGAAATTTTTTTAAAGCATACATGTCATGTTGGCTTTCTCCCATTAACTTTAAAGAATGTTTTTTGTAAGTGCATAAAATAATTTTGAAAACCATGTAAATGTCATTTCTCTCAATATTTAAGGCCTAAAAATTAAACCTAAAGTATTTGAACTCTCATAGGATTTTAGTCTGTCTGTTGAGGGTTAACTTCTACAAGTTCTAAAGGAAGAGTCTGTAAAGGGCTAGGTAGCCTCTGGATCTCATCTTTTCTCAAAGGTGACATATCCAGTAAATGCCCCAACAGTCAATCTCTGTAACAGATATAAATAGAAGTTCTTCATTTTAATATCCATAAACCTCAACCACTTTAAGGCAAATTGTGTACATGTGTCATTTCTACCATAAATTCTTAGGGAAAGTTTTTAAAGCATGTACATGTCATGTTGGCTTTCTCCCATTAAATTTAAAGCATTTTTTTTGTTGGTGCATAAAATAATTTTGCAAACCATGTAAATGTCATTTCTCTCAAATTTTAAGGCCTAAAAATTAAACCTAAAGTGGCTGAACTCTCATAGGATTTTGAACTTCCATAAGATTTTAGTTTGTCTATTGAGAGTTAAATTCTACAAGTTCAAAAGGCAGAGTCTGTAAAGGGCCTGGTAGCCTCTAGATCTCATCTTTTCTCAAAGGTGACATATCCAGTAAATGCCCCAACAGTCAATCTCTGTAACATATCTAAATAGAGGTTCTTCATTTTAATATCCATAAACCTCAACCACTTTAAGGAAAATTGTGTACATGTGTCATTTCTCCCATAAATTCTTGGGCAAATTTTTTAAAGCATACATGTCATGTTGGGTTTCTCCCATTAACTTTAAAGCATGCTTTTTGTAAGTGCATAAAATAATTTTGCAAACCATGTAAATGTCATTTCTCTCAAACTTTAAGGCCTAAAAATTGAACCTAAAGTGGCTGAACTCTCATAGGATTTTGAACTTCCATAGGATTTTAGTCTGTCTGTTAAGGGTTAACTTCTACAAGTTCTAAAGGAAGAGTCTGTAAAGGGCCAGGTAGCCTTTGGATCTCATCTTTTCTCAAAGGTGAAATATCCAGTAAATGCTCCAACAGTCAATCTCTGTAACAGATCTAAATAGAAGTTCTTCATTTTAATATCCATAAACTTCAACCACTTTAAGGCAAACTGTGTACATGTGTCATTTCTCCCATAAATTCTTAGGCAATGTTTTTAAAGCATACATGTCATGTTGGCTTTCTCCCATTAACTTTAAAGCATGTTTTAAGTAAGTGCATAAAATAATTTTGCAAACCATGTAAATGTCATTTCTCTCAAACTTTAAGGCCTAAAAATTGAACCTAAAGTGGCTGAACTCTCTTAGGATTTTAGTCTGTCTGTTGAGGGTTAACTTCTACAAGTTCTAAAGGCAAAGTCTGTAAAGGGCCAGGTAGCCTCTGGATCTCATCTTTTCTCAAAAGTGACATATCCAGTAAATGCCCCTACAATCAATCTCTGTAACAAAACTGTGTACATGTGTCATTTCTCCCACAGACTAAGTGCATAAAATTCATTTCTCCTACAAACTAAAGGCTTCCTCCCATTAATTCTAGATGTGAATTCTACCATAAAAATTTTAAGTCAAAATTTAAGATAAACCATGCACATGTCATTTATCTCATGCACATGTGTCATTTCTCCCGTACATTTGCAATAAATTTCAATTTAATATATATTTTTATTGAATTTGTTTTTTTTTTTCAAGGATAAAAAACCACAAAATATGGTTGAAAAATGGAAATTATGCATAGATGTTTTTTACTATCCCAATCCAGGGAAAGCAGTGATTAATACATATGTGCTTTCTAATATTGCGACTAGAAAAGTCATCCAAAGGAAAATGAATATACCGGGAAGAACAACAAACAATGAGGCATATTATATTGGATTGATAGAAGGCTTGGGAATAGCTATGGAGCATGGATCAAATGGAATTGTAGTTTTCACCAATTCTGAACTTGTGTGCAACTAGATGAATGGTGTGTACCAAGTTAAGAAGGAGAGGCTAAAAGAACTGCATGGAATAGCAAACAATATTGTTAGCTAATTTCAATTTTTTAGTATAAGACATTGTACAAATGTGAATAAGATGTCTGCTAATCGATTGCGTGGGCAATGCCAATTCAAGATTCATCTATAAAAGATGAATTAATAAATTAATTATAATTATACGGGGCAATGCCAATGCAAGATTCATCTCTCAAAGATGAATTAGTTTTGAGACGCTCTTCTTCAAAAATTCCAGATGAATTAGTGTTGAGACGCTCTCCTTCAAAATTTATTGATGGACATTGTAACATATCTTGGATATGTGTTTGTTTTGTACTTATAAATGCGTCTTTTTTAATGACCGTATGATTTTTTCAATTATATACCAAGTGTGCTCCCACCACACCATGTAAAGCGCAACTTGGTGAACTTCACATTTGCAACAAGTGGTGAACTTCACATTTTTATAAAATTAAAATGCAAGGACTTCAACAAATTTTTGTTTAAATGGATTTTCACTTCTTTTTTAATGACAATGTGTTTTTTTCAATTTTATACCAAGTATTCTCCCACCATGTAAAGCGCAATTTGGTGAACTTAACATTTTTATAATTTTTTTTGCTTAAATTGTGTTTCACACATCAATTAGTGCTTTGAAAGTTGTGTTCTACATAATTTGTGTACACTAAATTACATTAATTTTCTGAAATTTATTTTGAATTTATTTTAAATTAGTCATTTAAAAAAATAATTGTAAATTTCCACCGTAGATATATATATCATGGAGGATGAACGACGAAGATCAACAAAATTCCATATCTCTACGAGAGAGGGGGATCAGGGATCGAGGGATGTTCATGGTATTTAAATATAATCTTAAATCTCCATAAATGTGTGTACATATGGAATTGATTTTTTATCAACTTTGTGAGTTAAATTATTTGTTAATAAGTTTCATTTTTTATTATTTAGGAGCTAAGAGGAGAAGGGTCTTTACTCTATTAGTGGAGCATGCCCATGGTTCACCCAGTCATGGTATGGTTCACGCAATTTAATCAATGAATATGTACGTGTATTTATATGTATGAATGTATTTTTCAATTGATTATAAATTCGTATTTGTTTATGAAGCTTCTCTCTCTTCTCAAGAGGTTGGTGGTGGTTCAAATCCCCTTAGAGGGCCATCAATAAGTGCTAGCAGGTTGCGTGAAGGTGGTGATATTTATTCCCCCGGAGGCCAATCAACGGCTGGTGGTGTTGGTTCTCAACAGAGTCGTTCTAGTTCTCAATAGTTTCAGGGTGGGTAAGATGCTAGCCAACCACATCGAGGTTGCCATAAATTTGAATATTTTTTTCATTCAATTTCTACAAATTTGTTTACACGTGTGTTTTTTCTAATATAAAAAATTATATATATTGATGCAGAGGCTGAAAATGCTCCAAATGTTGGTAAAGAAAGACGTAAGGCAAAACGCTTCATTCAAGAAGATGGTTGTCCAGCCACCACAACTTATCTGACTGACATTTCCGATATACCGTGGGAAAGAAACATGCAGCAATGCACCTTAGAAAGGTGTCAACATCTTCATGAAAAATTGCAGAGAGATCTCGTGTCTTTGACTCTAACTGTTGAGAGTCGACAAAGCTTGGAAATAGTTACACATTCTTTAGGCCAACTAGTATATGTGTACCAAAAGCTTGGGCCAACCACGGATAATTTTGTGGATGTCATGAGAAAAATAAAGGAAACAGTGATGGGACCCGATAAATGGGAGGATATTAAAGAAAGAGTTACAACAACAATGGAAAAGTCTATGTTTAATTTCAAAGAAGGGCCGAAAAGAAAGATGCTGAAGGTGCAATATTTCAAGCACCCTGATATAGCTCACTATTTGTATGATAGACACCTTGCGGCTTATGGAAGACTCCCATGGAACGACAAAGTTCCGCTTTATTTTGCAAAATTATTTTATGCAGAATTCCTTTTGCAAATGAAACCCAATTACAATGACCTTCCCTTTGAATTTTTTGGTCCTGGGAAAAGCGATTGTGTGACCGTAGGGGCGTTAGGCATGATGCTAAGTTGCCTCGTCCTGAGCCACCATTGGTTAGTCGAACTATTCATGTCAAAAATTTGCGGTTAGAGATGGAAGCCACTTCTCAAATTAGTCGAGAAGCAAGGGATGCCATCATTGACAATGTTCACAGTGGATTGGGTGGAGTCAATGTTTGTTTGAATCGAAAAAGAGCACGTGAGAATGCATGTGCCAATTTTGTGTATTATACAGATGAAGAGATTAATAATATGAGTGTTGAAGATCTCAAAACATATGCAAAGAATTGTCGCAATGGTTGGCATGACCAAATTGTTCATGAGGAAGAGGGCATAGGAACGGTATGTGTTAATGGTTAGGATTCAATTATTTTAACACATACATAAAATTTGTAATAAATACATATATACATACATTTATTTGTATGTACATTATCTAACAAAAATGTATCATTATATGTTAACACCATTTCCAGTTGTCACGCTTGATGAATGACGAAAATGTTGATTTCACGTTCAGAGCCTCTAGTTCAAACAATCAAGATGGGTCTCACCATCAAGATATGTTGGAAAATGTTAGTGTTTTTTAAACTTGATATTTTTAAAATAAATAATTGTGCACACATGTACATTTTCATGTATATATAATAAAATGTTTTAACAGATTCTGATTCCGTTCGATGTTTTTGGGATGGTGCTACCTTCTTCTTCCTAAGGAGATGTACCTTCTACTTCCTTAGGAGATGTGTCAGGTTCACAACAAGTATGGACAATTTTTCACTTTTAAAATTTATGTTTTTAAGTTATATATTCCACCTCAAAAAGTTCCATTAAAAACTGAGATATATCTATATCTTGAGTTATTTTAAATTTTTTGAATTTTAGGTTTTTGAAGATTTTCTTTTGGAGCCTCTCTTAGGAGATGTGCCAAATCCACCTGCAGAAGTATTCAATTTTTCACTTTTAAATATATATGTTTTTAATTTATAATTTATAAATTGAAGTTTAAAAGTTTTATTATAAATTGAGATGTTCGTCTTGAGTTATTTTATACTTAAATTAATTTTTTTAATTTTAGGTTTCTATAGAGGATTTCTTTTCTCCACGAACTCTAGCGATGGAGATAGGAACATCCACAACATTTCAACCATTTGAACAAGTTGTCTAATTTTTTTTTTAATATTATTGAAAATAAGTTTATATATATGCATTTTCATTTGAAATTTTTTAATATATATATATATATATATAGTTGTACATGTATATTGTACAATTTACTGTTGGAGATGTTCCCATGGGGGAAGTTGTAGCTGACGAGCAACAAATGGAGAGGGAACCTCATGAGGTATGGCATGATTTTTTTTTATATTTTTCTTTTTACATGAAGTTCTATATATTCTCACTCAATTTTAAAACATCAAATATTAATGTTTGTACATGCATTGTGTACAGGTTCCCCATGCTTTGCAGGATAACTCGCGAATTGAGACTTTGCTGGGAAAGACACTACATCCATCTGTATTTTATGGATGATTTCTAGATTTGATTGAGATTTCTAGTCTTAAATTTAATTTTTTATATATTATCTAGATGCAGTCATATATATAACTTGATACTTGATACTTGTGAAATCTACAAATTTTGGACATATTTTATGTGAACTACATTTGGTACATGTGAATGTGATATATAATGTTTTTAAAACTTAAGTTTTGGATGGTTGAACTACATTTGGCATGTGAAGTAATGTTGTGTTATAATTTGTTTGGTTTTTAAAACTTAAGTTTTGGATGGTTGAACTACATTTGGCATGTGAAGTAATGTTGTGATCTATATTAATGTTTTTCTTTTGAACTACATTTGGCATGTGAAGTAATGTTGTGTTATAATTTTTTTTGTTTTTAAAACTTAAGTTTTGGATGGTTGAACTACATTTGGCATGTGAAGTAATGTTGTGTTATAATTTGTTTTGTTTTTAAAACTTAAGTTTTGGATGGTTGAACTACATTTGGCATGTGAAGTAATGTTGTGATCTATAATTTTTTGTTAAATTAAAACTTAAGTTTTGGATGGTTGATCTACATTTGGCATGTGATATAATGTTAAATATTTTTATTGGATAGTTGAACTACAATTGGCATGGCATGTGAAGTAATGTTGTGATATAATCAAAAAGTTTTTAAAACTCAAGTTTTGGATGGTTGAAGTACATTTAGCATGTGAAGTAATGTTGTGAAGTAAAATACATATTGATATATATATATATATATATATAAACAATCATAAGATTCTAGGTCTTGTTAGATGTGTTGAAAACAATCATAAAATATTAAGAATGCAATCTATAATGTACATATATGTCCATTATTTTTCATCAATGCACATGTATAGAAAAGCTACTTTCAGTTAATTCCATTCTAGAACATATATATCTCTACAACATTTTTCATCAAAGATGAATTAGAATTAAGCTACTTTTCATCAATGGCTATAGAATTTAGCTACTTTCCGTTAATTGCATTCTAGAACATATATATATATATATATATATATTGCATTCTAGAACATATATATATATATATATATATATATATATATATATATATACGTGCAACATTTTTCATCAAAGCACATAGAAAAGCTACTTTCAGTTAATTGCCTAGAACATATTTGACCATTGGACAGGAAAATTTTGTACTAGATTTTCTATCAGGAATAGAGATGTGGGTCAAATCCCACCAAAAGTCGGAAAAGTGCTCCCAGTCTCTTGCCTGAAAGGAATCTTTGTACAAAACTATATTGTGGATGATTTATTTACATTCCATACTTTTTACCAAAAAATCCCACGAGAAAAACTGGTCACATTCAGTCCTTGTATATATCCAGTACATGCAACAGTTTTCACCAATTGTTGGGTAGTTCAATCAAAAAAAGGAATGGAACCTACGACATCTAAAAGGAATGTGTTCATAGTCAAGGGGTTGTTGCCATATCTCATCATGATATTCTAGCTCGATGAATTTGGGTAAAGACTTTGTTATGTTCATATAGACATAGATCCTGGCATAAGATGTATACCTTCCCCGGAGCGTGGATTCTGCTACTTTCAAAAAAAATCCTATGGAGTTCCTAATTCCTTCCAGTATGTATGGATCCTAGAAGTCTACTGGGAGGGAAAAGATTTTAACCCAGACTGGGGCCACCAAAAATTTCTCCTGATCTGGATTATAAAAATTCTCCCAGTGTCTCATTAAAATACCTCCATTGCTGAAGAAGTAAGTACCGCATTTGAACACCCTTTCCTTGTCCTCCAGATTGGAAAAAATTGCTATGAAGAAACCACGAGTCCCCACTTAAGCTTTATGTAGCCTTTTGGTTGCCATTTGTGTTGGATCCATTTTACCAGATCCTGTTCAGTTGGCCAAACACCTATACATTTGCAGATTACTATGTGGTCCTTCATGTACTTCCTGTAGTTCTCCAATTTGTTACTGGGTATAATGAATCATGAATTCTTGGTCGCTCGCAGGAGGCATTGTCCCCGCATGCGGGCCTACCATTGAGCCCCTAGGATAGGAGGCCCTTTCCCGTTATCGTTCAAGGTACCTGCAAACATCGTTCCCTGCATACTTGTCTCACCACTCACTATATTCTTGTAGGAGGTGATCTCTCCCCTCCCTGCAAGCACACTCATGTCACCCGTCAGTGCATCAGTCTGAAGAGGGTGCAGGTGCTCAAGTTCAGAGTAACTGATGACGTTCGATTGCAGAGATGTCAAGTTTCCTCAAAAACCCTACCGCAGCTACCTTTAGCTTCAACCCCCATAAAATAATTATATTTAATTAAAGGAAACTTAAATATAAATAAAAAGTGTTAGCGCATTATCATAATGATATATAAAGAAAGTGTAGAGAAATATTCTAGTTGTGACTATGAATGGAATAAAGGAGTTTTGTGAAAAAAGAAGTGTTAACATGTTGTGGGGGTAAAAATGAATATTATTCAAAAATGTAACCACATGTAATTAAATAAAACTCAATTATATATAAATTGATATTGAGAAATTCTTGGATTTGGAGTAGAATTGTATAAAGGAGTTATGAAAAAATGGTATGCTAAGATGTTGTGGGGTTCAATGGAATAAAAATAAATATAAGAAAATATGCTAGGGATAATGTGGGTATGAATCCAAAATAAAGAGATTTATATATTTTTTTTATTGAGTTCACAATTCACAACTTATAATTTCTTTCCACTTTCTTCATATATCATAATTTTGATCACTCATTGTAACTAAATTGAAAAGTATTAAATTCATATTTTCCCACTTTTTAATGTGGTGAATAAAATATATTTTTATACTTTATTTCATCTTATGAATTGCTATATTTACTCTGGCTATTGACATGACATATTATAAATATAATTAAATATTGTATCTTAGGATGGGTTTGAATATAATGATGTATGAAAATGAATTAGATACTAAGGAATAGCAGAGAATGATTGATCATTCCAAATTTACTATAAAAGAAGATTTTATCAAAATGAAATCAACTTAATAATTGCTAACATATAATAATATTGTGTTTAGGAGAAAATCTCTTGCTATAAAAAAAAATTATTTTGTTAATTCAAATTAATTTCGCATTCTTTGTATTTGAAATAAGGAGATGGAAAACCATAAACATCAAGAAGATTACCATAAGGTGTAAGTGATGATACATTTCCCTACTTATATAAAAAAAAGGCATTGTATCATGAAAATTTGAGTAGTTCACAGAGCTTGTTTAGTTTGCTGTAAGTTTCAACCTTGCACAAATAATTCCGACAAACAATTTCTTAGTAAAATATAAAAGATACAATGGAAAATACACAAATTTACACTAAGATTTTATTAGAAACACAAAGTCTGGAAACCAACAAGTTTTTTTTTAATTATATTTTATGTAAAGTATTACATTACATCTTGTGGAATATGAACCACCAATCCAACAAAAACCATGGGAAAAACCACCATGCATAATAAAACCACAGGAAAAACCACCATGTGACATAAAACCTCTTTTACCAAAATTGTGGGTAGAAAACCACAAAAAATGGATGCATAAAGCTACCCAAAAAAAAAAATCTTTTGGGACACCTCCATGAACCCGGTGTAGGAGAGCTCCTCCCTCCTTGCATACCCCCCAGCCAAGGGGGGCTAAACAACTACCCCTCTTGTTCGTGGTGCATATAATTCATGCAAAGAATATAAAACATAACCAACATTTTCTAACACAAAAAATATATAGTTTACCTAAAAATAAGTATGGAAAGTTGAGACATCTTTGAAATAAAGGACATCAAAATTTTAATTGTAATGTTTTTTATTCTTGGTTATATATATTGTACAAGTTCCCTATAAATGTAAACATGAATATGTTTTTCTAATCTAACATTCATAATACTTTGTTAGACTTTCAAAGTTATTATCTATTGCGATGTAATGGTTGATCAATTATTAATGAACAATGGATAAATTCCCTATATTGTCATATGACCTCGAGAATAAACTATATAGCTCCAATAATGGTTACAACTCATGGCAACTTTGCACGTGCAACCTCATGATCATTCACATGTTTAATCAAACATTGTATTAACGATCATTTATCCGTATGGTCTACTATCATTTCTCAAAACAAGGCTATTGCATGAAATTGGCCCCTATGGCCAAGGCTGAAATCCTTAACAAAATAGACATGAGAAACTCAATACACTAGCACAAAAATGCATGCAAACAAGGTAATTACTAATCTACTATACATGAGACCTACTTGTAGGTTTGATTATGTAGTAGATCCTTTTTCATATTCTCTCCTCGTTTCCCATGAACTTCATGCATGCAACCAACATAGGTGGAAAAAAACCAAGCAATAGAGAATCAAAGCATACACATATCTATTAGCTTAGTTCAATCAAATCTTAAATCATAGAAAGGAAATTCATTGCATACAACAATAAGATTGGAACAAGAATGTGTTTCTTTATTATTTAATTCACAACATTGATACATACACATACACTTGGTCCTTGTCACACGCACTGAACATAACCATCTTTCATATTCCTCTCTCCTGGGCCGCTTAAGGTCTCCTCACATGGTCTTCCACTCCAAGATGACGAAGAATCAATCACGATATAGGGGAGGGATAAACAAGATAAGAGAACTAGGTTTTCCTAGGGATAAATGTTTAAAATCACATAAGGAGGCTCACTTGGATCATGGGAAATTTTCTAGAGCTAGGCTACTTATACAAAGAAATGGTTCTTTCATAGCCATGGCATCCTTTAATACCACCAAATATTGGTTTGGGTGGTTAAGGTACAAACTACAACATGTGGCTTTCAATCTAGCCCATAAAACCCACCTTATTATATGATAAAATGTGCACATTTAATCATTTTGTATCCATATTAGATCGTTATATTTTTTCCATCCAACTTAATAATTTTAGAGTGGAAAAGTGAAGGAAACAACTCACATTAACATTTTTTATGGCGCGATCTAGTTTGGAAAATTGGAGTTTGAAACCTTTTGGGAGCGGGTTGAGGTATCAAACGACATTTTTTGGTGGTAAATTTTTTTCGCTTAAGAGCCACACAAATTTGTGTTATTTTACACATAGGGACCTTTCCAATGGTGCAAGGATCACCTCAATCAAATTACATATACAAAATTTATGCCACTTAGAAGTTGACCTTCCTGTTTTGATCACCATAGTTTAAGAGGAAGACAGGTCAACCCATAATATCCATGGAAAATAGGTTGGCCACATGATCATGATGAAGAAGACTCTATAAGAGTCAATATTGTAACTCTAGATAAATTTTGAAGTGATCTAAGTGGATATCGGTGGCCACCCACTTATTCCACTAGTTCTCCATCTGGCAGTTTTTCTACAGTTTTTCATGTGTTGAACTTGTGGGGCCTTTTGAATCCCTAAACAAAATTATTTTGATGTGGTGGGATCTAAGAGATATCCATAGGATTTGGCCTAGGCCTAGTCATTATGTGTACTTCTTGTATATAACTTTCAACAAGATCATGAGCATGCCAAACAGAGACCGTATGTGAAAGTTATGAACCTGGGAGGTTGATGTAACAACTAATCCCATTAGGGCTCACAACACTTTTTGTGTTTAATCTCCAAAGTTTAGTCTTTTGGATGTTTATGGTTTTCTAATTGTTTCTTATGTTAAAGCAGGAATTTCAGCCTCATCGTAAGGGGTTTTGATGAATCCATGTATCTATTGCATATTTTCTCAGAGATAAGCTAGCATCATTTGAGGAAGTTTTTTTTATTCCACTTTTTTATAGCTTCAACACATTCCATTTATTAATATAACTCAAGTATTACCATATCTTTGTGTTTTTGTTATAACTTTTTGTTTCCTTTCATTCCCTTCAGAAATATATATGAGTGGTATTAGAGAAATTTTATTTTTATTTGTTTATTTGTGCATGTCACCAATGAGGCCAAGGTATAAATTGTTGGGAATTGGACTACTTAAGCCTTTGCAAGATCATCCTCACTGACCCCGACAACCTCCCATGGCAGAAGAAAAGAAAGATGAGAGATCAAGAAATCTTATTAAATTGTTGCTTGAGAAATCCCTCGCACGAAAAAGGAACGCGATGATGAATAATTTTTCCAATATCCTTGGAAACTTGCCAACAACTAAAGCATTTCATTAAGCGGCCCCTTTGGAGGCGTCACCCCCTTCAAGGTACAAGTTAGTTTTGATATTCGTGTATTCGAAGGCTAGATAGATGCAGATTCTCTAGAAAACGGTTAAATATGTTAGAAGGGTGTTTTTCTATCCACAATTATTTTGATAGAGAAAATAATACCTTTGTGCTCTTTAAGGATGTCCCAGATGTAAAGGATTGGTGGGAGACTTACTGTGAATAAAAGGCCAAAATTGATCCGGTGGATCAATGTTATGCTTAAAATTCAAATTTGTCGAAATGGATCGAAACTAGAATGAACACGTAGATCTCATCGTTCTAAATCTGGCGCAACTCATTTCGCGAAAAACCGACATTGTATGCTCCTGTAATCAAGTTTTGTTCATTTTTGGAAACAACTAAAAAAAATTGTTTTTAAGTTTGTAGGCCTGCAAAGTCAGCAGAATGTATTGCTAACTGGGCCCTGAATAGATAGCCTGACTATGTTTAACTAACCACTCTCTGTTGGGTGCAGGAATTTCACTTAAGCAAACTCCTCAACACTTAATTGTCAACCCAGGGGATTCGTAAACTTAGAGATGAAGCACAGGCAATGCCAGAGATGGTATGAATTTTCCTGATAGAAATTCCTACTTTAAAGAAAATCTTGCAGAAAAGATAACTGAATCATCAAAGTAATCTAGTGCTGGAACAAGAAAGAATGCATTTGCAAAGGAATCAAAATAAAAAGGCAATCACTCCAACTGATGATGTGTAACTACTGAGAGTGTGTTTTTCTTCAGCAGAGGCACTTTAGTAGTCTCGTTAAAGATTTCCTTCTTGCATTAATATGTCCTGCAATAGTGCTTGCACTAGTGAAGGATCAGAGATCTATGTAGAAGGTATAAACTGTGTCTTTACTGAAGGCTTTTCTACTTCATGCAAGGGCTCTAACTGTTCAAGGTTTACAACACTCAGATCTTGTGACAAGAAACTAGTTCTTGCACCAAATCAGAGCTTCTTGCACGTAGCTTTTAATTCTTGAAATGATTGTTTAATTGTCGCAAGTGCTATTTTGCTGTGAAACCAGATTGCACATATGAAAAGTAAATGTTTCTGAATTTAACGAAGTGCAAAAATAAATAAACATAAACATCTATCTTGTCATAATCATTCAATGAAAGAGAGTTGCGGAAAGTAAATGAAGACTTGCTGTAACACACCAACGTGCACTGGTGCAAGTGTATTTCTCCTGCTTGGACCAGGCAGGGAAAGCCAATCAATCGAAATTGTAGAAAATAAAATGTCACACCAATGTGCACTGGTGCAGGATGATTTCTCCTTCTTGGACCAGGCGAAGAAATTCAATCCGAAATCAAGTGCAGGAAAGCAAATTGCAGGAAAGGAAAATCTATTTACTTCACGCAACGAATCCATTTCCACTCAGACAAGAATTCATGCGCTGAAAGTTAAATCACACTTTGACAATAAAAACATAAATTACAAGAAAAAGAGAATGGGGTAAGCGTGCTGGGTTAGCTGGGCCCTAGCCAACCAGCGTGCTTCCCTCTTAAGTAAAAACGCTACTCAGCACTTAATTAATTAATCAACTTAACCACATAAACATAATTCGTGAAACATAAGGCGGGATTCCCTTTTATTAAATCATGGAAGCAAAGTACATCATGAAATATAGAGTCCAGCCCAAATTTGGGCGATACCAGCAAAAAAAAGTTACAGCAACACTGTTGTAGCGTCACTCCTCCACCCTCCTCTTCTACATGCATCATTCCTCCTTTTATAATCTTTCGTAATGATTAAAACAAGATGTTCCTTTGCAAGGAATATGGGGATTGAATCCTAACCAATTCTAATTACATAGTATAACAGTACAACCGTTCCCCTATTAAAAGAATAGAGATTTAATACGAATTTTCCAATTCTGGGATTTTTCTAGAATTCTGGAAAATTTGGTAATTTTAACAAACTGCCTTCAAAGCCCCCTTCATATCTCCTCAACCATTACGTATTTTGGAAAATGGCCTGCATATTACTTAATTTACTATACTAGGAAAAAAACCCATGTTGCGGAATTTCTTTATTTACCTTCATCTGCACAAAAATCGAGGCGAAAGTTGGCTGTCTGGAAACTTGTTGACTGTGTTTTCCAGAATTTTGGAAAAATAGTCTTTTTTTTATAAAAGTGCTTCAAAGACTTGTTTGCAACTTTTGGAATACTTTTAATCTCAGGAAATGGTTTCAGTTATGGGTAATTGGTTATATTTGTGAAAACCCCATTTACTTGGATTTCCATAATTCACCTCCATTTGCATAAAAACCGAGGTCAAACTTGTCCATTTAGAAATTATGCAGATTTTGAGCAAACATTAATTTGCAATTATGGTGCAGGAATGTGTTCTACCGGTACTAGTGCAAGAATGTGTGGTGCAGGAACTTCACCTCTATCAGAATAGGCATATAACCAACTTTGTAAACCTGCAAACACACAAAATATTATTAAATATGCCTTTAATGTTTAAATCTCATTAAAACAAAGGAATAGCAAATACTTACTTATTATCTCCGAGAATGCACAAAACTATGACAATGACTTATTCAAGCTAAACAAAAGCATGAGTGATTTCGAGTAAAAAGTGATATAAAGCAAGGCAAAACAGAGGCCCAACATCCCCCCATGCTGACCTTCTTGCATGTCCTCATGCAAGGAAATCAATTGTCGCGTTGTTGCTCCCCTTCAAAAAGCAAGATTAAAAACATTTATGGGCATTCATAATGATGTTTCCTGCAATCCTATATGATCACATTTCCTACGCTAGATAAATCTTGTTTCAAGAACATAGTGTTTGCTGGACTCTTTGATTATTTATACTAATTTCAAGAAAATTTATCACACACAAAAAAAAATACCAAATTGCAAGGATGGTGCATGCTTCCACTGATCTGCTTACACTGCCTAAACTGCGCTGCTTTGCTGGCACTTTTCTACTGCATATTACAACGTGATTGTACTGGTGCAAGCATAAAATTTGTTACCTTGTCCCAAATGAATTCCTTGTTTTGTTTCTAGATTATGCAACGCATATTTAGAGGCAACCACCATCAATACACATTGCTGCCAACCAACATCTTGTGAGCAAACATAATTGAGTAATTCATCACTCTAAATGCCATGAGAGTCAAAATGAGTTACGATATTAGTTAGCAACCTCTTTATTAAACACTCTAAATTCCGTTGTCATCCGGATTCAAACTAAATTTCCTCTTAATATGGCACAAAGAATAACCATTACTAAGGGTACCACATCCTTAAATATTCTTGATTTTTGAAAGATATAACTCAAAGCATCATGTTCAAATTGTCTTTAAAACCATTTTCCAAGAAAAAAGGATAATTTTAGGGGAAGAGAAAGACAGCCAAGCAAATGATAGTATGCAATTAACTTTAATACCACAGACATAGCCCTGCTGCCTACAGGTGTCCATAACCTCTGCAGGGGTGTCTTTTGACCCATCGAAATGTCTATTTCCCACTTACTAGGCATGGATTCAGAGTTATCTTATTTTAATTTTAGATGAAGGCCATTGTTCTGGCTTGGTAACCAACTAATGGCAGTGCCACTCACAAGAAGTAACATGGATGAACAATTCGGCTCGTGATGAGACCTCCTGTCTTCCAACTTTTCGGTTGGAAGCCATTACTCTGGCTCCAGAAGGAGTAATGTCATGCATGCTAGGTCTCATGATCGTGGTAGGTCGCCTCATCATGAGACCTCCTATCCTCCCCTAAATCTTTTGTGTACTCTGATTATGATTAACCTAAAAGGTTACTTAATAAGTGGGGAGACAGATCTACTCCTTAAGAGTACGGGATGGCGTGAAAAGTTTTTAATGACTAATCATTACTAACTAGCTCCTCTACCCCAAAGACTTATTAAAGATATCCCAGATATGACTAAAAGACTCCTTGAATTAAGAATGCTAGTGTTCTCATGAATAGCTTATTATGATCTTAACAAGAGTGGTCCTCCATAGGGGATTTCCAAGAGTACCTTCTAAGGAAAACTGAAATTATATATATCAGATGAAAACTTCTTAGAGTTTTTAGTCATGGTTACTTTGAAAAATCATGAGGTATTAGAGTGAATCATACTCAACAAGATGTGTCACAGATGTGTGTGCTAACACCCAATGCGGATCAAAAGTAGTTTTAGTGACTACACTTTAAAAATCAAAAAACCTAATAACATTTTATTCACCTACACTACTTTACCTAAGAGGCGGAAGACTTCCTTTTATGTATAGGAGTACTTCCAATGAAGCCATGTGCTGATCAGGCGAAAATATATATTCATGCTCAAATTTATCATACAAAATTTAAAGTGCACATGAGCATGAAGAACCAACCAATGTACTTGATATGACAACAAGAGTTTTAAAAGAGAAGAATACTCCCTCGCTTGAGTCATTGTTCAGAACCAATGTTCGATATGATCATGGTATTCTTGGTCCATTTCTTGATTTGGCCCATGCTGCTCATCCTCTTCTTCCATGTCGTGTTCATTATTCTCCGTAGGGTGAGTATTCTCTTGATTACATTTTGGATTTGCCGATAGACATGTCAAGAACTCCTCGATCTCAGGTTCCAGTGAAAGTTCTCAATTGATTATAGTGCATTATTCATTTGTCTCCTTAGATGACTGGTCAGGGAAATCAAAAGAGACTTCCAAATCCTCTTGTGGTGGTGGAGAAATGGACAAGTTCTTGAATATTGTCAGGAAGTTCTCTTCCTGAGAGGTATAGGTCAACATCCCAGCAGCTGCTAGGGCTTGTGAGAGGTCCTTCATATTTATCATCTTCAAGTCCATCTGGTTGATTGATAGTCCCTATCTCCACACACATATTAGTAACAGGGGTTCTTACAACACCCCAAAAATGATATAACGTTAAATATTAGGATCTGAAGATAATTGATTTTGAAAGTTATTGGCTGAAATAAAGCTCACCACACTTGCATAAAAAATACAAAAAGATAAAGGCAGACTTACCCCTTTTGCATCAACAAAAAATTCTTACCAAATCAAATCGCCTCCCCAATAATGGCACCAAAACGTTGGGTGCAGGAATTGCACTTAAGCAAACTCCTCAACACTTAATTGTCAACCCGAGGGATTCGTAAACTTAGAGACGAAGCACAGGAAATGCCAGAGATGGTATGAATTTTCCTGATAGAAATTCCTAGTTTAAAGAAAATCTTGCAGAAAAGATAACTGAATCATCAAAGTAATCTAGTGCTGGAACAAGAAAGAATGCATTTGCAAAGGAATAAAAATAGAAAGGCAATCAATCCAACTGATGATGTGTAACTACTGAGAGTGTGTTTTTCTTCAGCAAATGCACTTTAGCAGTCTCGTTAGATGGGCCCTTAAACCTACTTCCTTAAAGATTTCCTTCTTGCATTAAGTTGTCCTGCACTAGTGCAGGATTAGAGATTTATGTAGAAGGTATAAACTGTATCTTTACTGAAGGCTTTTCTACTTCATGCAAGGGCTCGAACTATTCAAGGTTCAGAGCACTCAAATCCTGTGATAAGAAACTAGTTCTTGCACCAAATCAGAGCTTCCTACACTTAGATTTTAATTCTTGAAATGATTGTTTAATTGTTGCAAGTGATATTTTGCTGTGAAACCAGATTGCACATATGAAAAGTAAATGTTTCTGAATTTAACGAAGTGCAAAAATAAATAAACATAAACATCTATCCTATCATAATCATTCAATGAAAGAAAGCTGTAGAAAGTAAATGAAGACTTGTTGTAACACACCAACGTGCGCTGGTGCAGGTTATTTCTCCTGCTTGGACCAGGCGAGGGAAGCCAATCAACCGAAATTGCAAAAAAGAAAATGTCACACCAACATGCACTGGTGCAGGATGATTTCTCCTGCTTGGACCAGGCGAAGAAAGCCAATCCTAAATCAAGTGCAGGAAAGCAAATTGTAGGAAAGGAAAAACTATTTTCTTCATGCAATGAATCCTTTCCACTTAGACAAGAATTCATGCGTTGAAATTTAAATCACACTTTGAAAATAAAAACATAAATTACAAGAAAAAGAGAATAGGGTAAGCATGCTGGGTTGGTTGGGCCCTAGACAACCAGTGCGCTTCCCTCTTAAGTAAAAACGTTACTCAACACTTAATTAATTAATCAACTAAACCACAGAAACATAATTCGTGAAACATAAGGCGGGATTCCCTTTTATTGAATCATGGAGGCAAAGTACATCCTGAAATACAGAGTCCATCCTAGATTTGGGCGATACCAGAAAAACAAAGTTACAACAACACTGTTGTAGTGTCGCTCCTCCACCCTCCTCTTCTACGTGCATCATTCCTCCTTTTATAATCTTTCGTAATGATTAAAACAAGCTGTTCCTTCGCAAGGAATATGGGGATTGAATCCTAACCAATTATAATTGCATAGTATAACAGTACAACCATTCCCCTATTAAAATAATAGAGATTTAATACGAATTTTCCAATTCTGGGATTTTTCTAGAATTCCGGAAAATTTGGTAATTTTAACAAACTGCCTCCAGAGGCCCCTTCGTATCTCCTCAACCATTACGTATTTTGGAAAATGGCCTGCGTCTTACTCATTTTCCTATACTAGGAAAAAAACCCATGTCGCGGAATTTATTTATTTACCTTCATCTGCACAAAAACCAAGGCAAAATTTGGCTGTCTGGAAATTTGTTGACTGTGTTTTCCAGAATTCTAGAAAAACAATTTCTTGTTATAGAAGTGCTTCAAAGACCTGTTCATAACTTTTGGAATACTTTTAATCTCAGGAAAAGGTTTCAGTTATGTGTAATTTGTTATATTTTTGAAAAACCCATTTACTCGGATTTACATAATTCACCTCCATTTGCATAAAAACCGAGGTCAAACCTGGCCATTTAGAAATTATGCGGATTTTGAGCAGACTTATTAATTTGCAATGTTGGTGCATGAATGTGTTCTATCGGTACTAGTGCAAGAATGTGTGGTGCAGGAACTTCGCCTCTATCAAAATAGGCATATAACCAACTTTGTAAACTTGCAAACACACAGACTATTATTAAATATGCCTTTAATGTTTAAATCTCATTAAAACAAAGGAATAGCAAATACTTACTTATTATCTCCGAGAATGCACAAAACTATGACAATGACTTATTCTAGTTAAATAAAAGCATGAGTGATTTCGAGTAAAAAGTGATATAAAGCAAGGCAAAACAGAGGCCCAACACTCTTTGTTTGACACTTGTCAGGATTTGATTGGCTATGAAATTGTGGAATTTAATTGGTTTTTAGGCTGGTTAGGTGGACCAACCAGGAGGGACCACGTGGGCCACCGAGAGGATTCCACGTGGCCTCCTAGTGGCCACTAAATTTCTTTTTGAGGGACAAAGAAGCATCCCCAGGATTTGAACACAATACTGACCTCCACACAGCCAAGCCTTCTACCATCATGCCCACACATGTTTCTTAACCACATTAGAGTTCACTTCTATTTAAAATTTATTGAATTTTGCATCGGGGGTGGGGACTAGGGTTAACCCCCAACCCCAGTCTGCAGAACAGGGTTAGGGGATAACCCCAGCCCATTATATGTTATGGTATTAAAACCCATGAAACCCAAAGTTCTTGTGGCATTGATAACAATGGTGGACAAATCACATGGCGGAGTTATGTTGGATAGTCAGCGTTGATTGCCACGGTTAAGGTTCTTTGGAGTGGGTGTACACATGCAGGTCGGCCAAAATTGTTGTTTCCACAGTCCTGTGACCGTTAACCACAATCACAACCCGCATTAAAAATTTTCAACTGCAGTTAGAAACCCAGGGTTTGGCACTGGCAGGAAAAACCCGAAATCGATGGGGATGAAGATTGATGACACTTGGCACCTTTTTAGACAGATAATGGACTTCCTGACTCGATTAACCAGGTGAAAAATTGCACCCACCGTGATGTGAATCTTGCCGACGCAGGGAAAAATTGTCACCCCACGTGCTTGACAAAGTCAGAATTGGTAGGACAGTTTGCAGAAACATGTGAATTGTAGGAAAAATAGTGCATAAGTTTCATGGGAGGATAACGCATTGAATTTTTATCCTTTTTGGGAGTAGAAAAAGGCTAGACAGGGGTTTTTGATAGTTTTGAAGCCATTGGAGTTATTTTTGAAGCCATTCTGGCAATGTAACTTGATGTAAACACCATTGTTTTGAGCATAATGAAAGAGGCCCAACCATTGGAACCTAGACCAGGAGATGTAGCCCAGGAGGGGTGAACTCCTTAATCATTTGCTATTTTGTGTTTGTTGTTATGGCGATATTGTCTCATATTTTTCTTCAAAAACTAAACTTTTAATTCATATTTACATGTTTATTAAAATCACATAAGAGGTTAATAACCCTAATTTATTCACTTGCAAAACTAGAAATACTCCTCAAATTTTCAATTACATATCAAAAAACGAGTCTGCAATGTTTGTGGTTGTGCCCATTTAGGGGATATTTTAGGGATGTTATTAAGGAATAAAATTACCTCGTTGGAATCTAAAATGACCAATACATGAGATGAACCACACTACAGTAGGAGAGGGACCAAATATTGCTATAGTTCACAAATATCTTCCATACCTTTCACACCAACCTGGGTATCAAATACTCTGAGTGGCATATGGTGCTCAAGTACTACAGAGGTATGCATTTGATGCATCCAAATGAAAATTAAGTTCCTATATATCCCCTGCCTAGGAATTTCTTATATATATGCTTTCAAAATCAAGAATAAATTTAAGAAGAAGAAGAAATATTTTGGATTTGTGAATTCCTCACAGTAGGAGCAGGGAAAAGGCAACCCCAACTCACAGAACAGAGGAAAAAGCTAGGACGGAACACCCCCCGATAACTTGCCTAAGACACAAACAAATAAGGGTAATGGGAAGATGAATAAAGGCATAGGAAAATGGTGTGAGTTATGTAAAAGCCCTTGGAAAAACATCAATGATTGTTTCTCAAAGCAAACATTGGTGGCTGAGAAGAAACTCTTAAGTAAAATGCAGGTTCTAATTCTAAATCAGATATAGAAAAGGGGAAGTAGATCTTGATGAAAAACCTAGTGTCATAGTTTCTACCACCAAGGTTCAATAAGGTGAACCCAAGGAACCATAGGAAGATGAACATATTTTTCACTCATAGATCTTTGTGAAGGGTGCTTCATCGCATTTCATTATCGATAGTGGAAGTCAAAAGAACCTCATCTCATCATCGATCATTAAGTGATTAGACCTGTCGATAACACCACACTTGTATCCATACACCATCAAGTGGCTCTGCCAAGGGAGAGATCTTTGCATCAACTAATAGTGTTGCCTACTTTATGGCATCAAGCCCTTTAAGGATGAGGTATTGTGTGATATTTCCCCCCTTGAATTTTGTGATGTTATTTTAGGCCAACCATAATTATGGAAGCGTCATGATGTATATGAGCCTAGACCTCACAATGTTAGTATTATTTTTGGAAAACGATATAACAAAGTTACCAAATTAATGACACTATACTGAGTTCTCGTTTTTTTTAGAGGTAGCAAAAAATCATGATTTTCATGCCAATTTTGAAAACTGTTTATGCAAAATCAACCATTTTTTGTTGAGTATATTTTTGACACTTTAAATTTTCTTATGTATAAAGTATGGACAATTTATTTTTAAATATTAATGATTTTCATGTCAATTTTGAAAAGTGTAAACGCAAGATCAACCTATTTTTTGGGGGGGCTTATTTTTACAATTTAAATTTTCTTATGTATTATGTATGGATGAATTTTTTAAAATATTGGTGATTTTCAAGTTAATTTTGAAAATCATTGATGCAACATCAACCCTTTTTTTCGGGGGGGGCTTATTTTTGACACTTTAAATTTTCTTATATCTTAATTATGCATATATATTTTTTAATGTTGGTTATTTAACCATTTTTCAAGTTTTCTTCTTCTTCTTTTTCTTTTTATTTCTGAGACGTTTGTTTTTTAATGGTTTTTCAAGTTTGTGTTTTGTTGTTTTTCTTTGTAGTGTTTTTTTGT
The DNA here is from genome assembly GCA_034641835.2 of Pinus albicaulis. Taxonomy (NCBI): domain Eukaryota; kingdom Viridiplantae; phylum Streptophyta; class Pinopsida; order Pinales; family Pinaceae; genus Pinus; species Pinus albicaulis. The sequence goes on along the minus strand of CM076572.1, from coordinate 1,412,791,532 downwards.
AATGAAATTTTCGTTTTTTTTCGCAAAGTTAAAGAAAAAATATTTTGAAGTTAGGATTTTTTTTTATATTTATATATTGTTAATTTTTTTTTGCAAGTCAATATTTTTCTATTAATTCAAAGTAGGATTACATCGTGAGAAGTTCTTACAATGAGAAAAAATGGCCTCACTCTGACCATATTTGTTGGCCTCTAGATACATACAGAATAAGGATGACACCATCAGGCACCAAATTCTCCAAAAAACTTGACAAAAACTACTTTCATTCTCGTGCATTTTCTACACTGGGAAGAGTTACTTCATTTTCTTGATTTGCTGGCCTTGGAAACACATCATGGATGTGGGATTAAATGTGCGCCATATGAGTCTCTAAGTCATCCATACGAGCCTGGAGATTCTACTGGTTTCATCTTAGAGAGGCTTGTTAGTCCATGATTGACCCAATATCTTTTTCTTATAGATGCATTAAAGAATGACATATAACAGAGAACTTAAAATTATGAGAAAATAAGCATATAAGACAAAGAGAAAAGAGAACATATCATGCATGAGATCAAGACACAACAAATTTGATTATGGAGTTCGTCCAATTTGGACTACGTCTCTAGGCCTTGCTCAACAGTGGGGAGGCCTTCATTCATTAAGTGGCAAGAAGAAGAAGAAGTACAAGTGAAATTATGTAAAGTACCCTTATACCTCTAATCTGGAAAATGGATGAAAAATGGAGAGCTATGATGCAGAAATGGACATCACCGTTGAGATCCTCTCACCGTGAGGTGTAAAATTGACATAAAATTTGTCGCAAATGGACACTAGCAAGTTCTGCACCCCAGAGAAACTTTTGATGCCTTCATATTCCTTGGGCAGCGTTCTGCCCCTCTGGCCCGCTTCTGGTTCCACTCCTGCTCTGCCCTGCTTGGGCACACTGCGCAAATGATGTGATTTTATATAAGGTTGGCAGTGGGCTGTTCAAAGTCCGGCCCAGTAGTACCCACCAACGGAGTACGTCGGAGAAGGTGGAGGAGGGTCCGGGTTCAAACTCGACTTGACCCATCTTGGAAACATTTTTTACACATTTTTTTTTTGTTTTAATAGTTTTGGGACTACTCGCTCGAGGTCCGGCCACATAGGCCGGGTGGGTTCGACCCCCGCCGATCCCGTAGTTCATGCTGCCTCCATGTAGCATTAACGAAGGTGTGGGCAATGAGCGGGTCTGCTCCACGCGGCCCGACCCAACTACACCATGTTATATACATAGAATGGTGTGGGTGCCAGGGGTGGCGGGGTTGAAATCCCGCCCCCAAACAATTTATTTATTAATATATCGTGGACCCATGTGGGGGTGGCAGGGGTGGCAACCCACCACCCCTATTTTTTTCGTTATTTAAAACCAAATTATCATTTTTAAATTTAACGAAAATAAGGGTTATTGGGCTTTTTAAAGAGGCCATAATTTCGCCCATTTTCGGGAGCTAAGTTCCCTGCTGGTTGACGGAGAATTTGTGGGACACTTAAACCTGGCCCACTGCCCAACTTTAACCAAAACTTTGACTCACTCTAACTTCTCCATACGAGATCGGATTCAAAATCTATTCACACCGTTGGAATCAGGGTGACGAGTACTTCAATCTAAACCTGGTTTTAGAGCAATCCGACCACTTTGAATTTTGGCCATATATGAGCCCTCTTGATCTCCTGAGGGTGTCTGGAGCCACCTAGATCAATCTTCCCTGTTGAGGAGCTTTTGGACCACCAAAAGAAACAACACATCCAACACACTACTTGTCCTCGCCAAACCACAATTTCAATCACCTGCACGCAAATCTGGTACATCCTTTGCAATCATATACAACCATACATGACTAAATCAACCCCACGCTTGCCAAGAGTTGATAACACACACTCTTTGGTCAAGTATTATGTAATAGAACACAATACTTCATCTAATCAAAAGGGAAAAAAATATCATCATTGCATTTTGAAGCAATGGAAGACACATCATCACTTTAAAATTTATTCGCAACGCATGATTTACAAATTGTGGCCATAACAAACTAATACCTCTAAAAAAACCATATTTTACTTAATAAAGTAAACGGGTCATCTCCCTAAGGCGGATTTGCTTGTGGAATATTTTTTATGACTGAATTCTTCATGGGTGATTTTTGGGCCTGAAATTTTTGACATGTAGATCTCTAGTGTCCATTCTTGTGACATTGATCCTTCCTCTTCTAGACTCTCCAGATTGTCTTGGAATGCTTCCTCCCGATGTGCCTCTGATAAGTGCTCATGGATCCCTCACTGTCGCTATAATGTGATGAGGTGCTCTCATCATCTATCGTTGGTGGGTCGTTGGCTATCTTGGAGCATTCCCCAACTTCCTTCCTGACATACCCAAGTCCTTCATGATGGGGTAATTATTCTACTTTGATAGGGTTTATGATTCCTTGGTCATTAATGCTGAGGCCCTTTCCCTGATACCTCATCTTCTTCAACAGTTTGGATTTGATACCTATAGTATGTTTTTCAAAATCAGTCAAATCGTCATCATAAAAATTATATGAAATCGGAGAAACACTTTTTACGTCAAGGGGGTTATGTTGCAGCTTCTCCAAGGCCTCGTCCTTAGCTTGAAACTGGCATAGCAACCTTTGTTTCTCCTTTTCTGCTTCTTGTAGGAGTCTCCTTAGCTCATTATTCTCTGCTTGAATGCTTTGATTTATTTCCTCAATTTCCTGGAGCCATGTCGCATTGGGCGACCTTTTCATCTTTGGCACATTATCTGTTGAAATTTTTGTTTCATCACCCGAATCTGAAACCAAATCGGTGGGTCCATCTATTGTGATTCCAAGAGTTGCAATCCTCCTATCGTCACCAGAATCTGATCCCAAGTCAATTGGTCTTCCTCATGAAACTCCCGCAGCCATGATCTTCTCATCCTCCTATGATTCATACTTTTGATCTTGTTTCATGGTGGCAACTCTCTTCTGCCTCTCCTTTTTTTCATCCCTCTTAGGTCTTAGCTCAGGGTGCAGTTTCCAGCAGTTCTCTTCTTCGTGTCCCTCTTTCTCACAATGTTTACAAGAGGGATTTTCTCCTCTTCTCTTGGTTGTTGCGGCTCTTTTTGGGTGGTCATTGTTTTCATGTGTCTCCCTGCTTTCAAGATGCATGTCCTTCACACTAGCCTCATTGATAGTAGCAAGCTCAAACAATAATAATGAATGTCTTATGTAACCATGTAAAGAACTGATATACTTAGTTACAATATCTAGTGAACCTAACAGCATGTCTAAGTTCAATGCTTTTTTTCTAAATTCTTCAGTGAAGTTTTTCACATTTTGGCCTTTGCCTTGCTTTAGGTGTTTCCATTCCATTAATTCTTTTTTATTATTGCCCAACGGGTAAAACTGAGTTTTCAATGCAGAAATAAAATTTGACTATGAGGAGGAAAGGTTACCCAGATTGTTGTTGCCTTGCAATTTTCTCTCCCACTAAACCAGAGCGGTGCCACCTAGTGAAAGGGATGCCAACTGGATCTTTACCTCATATTTATTGATTTGTTGAATCCAGTAGTAGAACTCAATCTGTCTAATACAATTGTTGAGTTTTTTCGCGTTACATTCTCCTGTATACATAGGAAAGTCAAACTTTACATCTAGTTTAAGGAAAGGTTTCTTAGATGTATGCATATGACGTCTGCGAGAATGATGAGAAGAAGAAGAGGAACTATCACTAGAATATGGAGAGGGAGGGGCGCTTCTCCACCATCTCCATGATTTACTGATCCATGATCATCTGCACCTTTCTTCTCAGGTTTGATGGTATTTTCATACTCTGTAAACAATTTGTCTACTTTCTCTACCATGTTGTAGAATGCCTTGCGGTAATTCCGCTCTTCTTCCAAACGAGCTTCTTCATATGCCATGTCTCTTCTTTGTGGTGCACATACCACTTTTGGATCAAAGGACTTAAGCTTTCCTTCACATCTTTGAAGCTCTTTTCTGGTTAGCATGTACTTATGAAATTCACATCAACGAAGACTTGCTCTGATACTACTTGATCCAAGATTTTTCTCTTATAGATGCATTAAATAATTTCAAATAACAGAGCACCTAAAATTATGAGAACATAAGCACATAAGGTGAAGAGAAAAGATAACACGACATGCATGAGATCAAGACACCAAAATTTTGATTACGAAATTCGTCCAATTTGGAATACGTCTCTGGACCCTCCTCAACAATGGGGAGGCCTTCATTCATTAAGTGGAAATAAGAAGAAGAAGTACAATTGAAATTACATAAAGAACCCTTATACCTCCAATCTATAAAATTTCCAAAAAAAATGGAGAGCTCTGATGCATAAATGGACATCACTGTTGAAATCCTGTCGCTGAGAGGTGTAAAATGGACATAAAATTTATCACAAATGGACAATGGAAAGTTCTGCACCCCAGGGAATCTTTTAATGCCCTCAATATTTCTTAGGCAGGGTTCCGCCCCTCTGGCTCACTCCTGGATCCCCTCCCGCTGGGCCCTGCCTGGGCGCACTACACAAATGATGCAATTTGATATAAGGTTGGCGGTGGACTATTCAAAGTCAGAGCTGGTGGTGCGTTGGCAGCACCCACTGACGAAGTATGTTGGAGAAGGCGGAGGGGCCGGGTTCAAACCCGACCCGACCCATCTTGGCAACATTTTTTACACTTTTTTTTTTGGTTTTAATAGTTTTGGGACCGCTCGCTCGAGGGTCAGCCACGTGGGCTGGGTGGGTTCGACCTTCATCGGTACCGTGGTTCATGTTGCCTCCATGTATCGTTAACCAAGGTGTGGGTGGTGGGCGGGTCCACTCCACGCGGCCCAAACCAACCACACCGTGTTGTATACATAGAATGGTGTGGGTTCTGAGGGTGGTAGGGTTGACAGCCTGTTTAGTCCAATCTGTTAATGTAGATTAGGCTTCAATTTCCTATCAATCTGAGTAGGTACACTTAAAGCTACTTATCTAAAATATATAGATCTAGAATGATTTGGTCTCCTAAATGAAGGTTCAGTGTAATAGGATTCAATACTCTTTTAAAAGAGGTTTTTCCTTGTCTCCTTCTTCACTTTAACACCTTTTTAAACAAAACAAATTTGATTTCCTAAAAACAGAGTTCTATTGTTTGTCTGAAATTATCTAGTTCTTTTACAAGAACTCAATTCGTAGAACCTCTTCCAAGTCTTAAATCAACACACTTATCAATCACAATCATTCAAAACAGTAAGCAAGGTAAATAGTCTTGAAATCAACCAATAGCTAAGTCCTTTTACCAGGTTCAGTCATTAGACTACAAGTTGAGCTCTGCAACTACAACCATGATCATTAAACAGAAATGGAAAACTTAAGCTTTGAAACATAAAATAGTAAACACAATTCTCAATTCAAAGACTGATATCAATTGAATCTTCTTACAAAAATATTTCGCAAAAGACACTGGCTTCAATTGACAATTCTTATTCATAAACTTGCAGCACAGGAATTAAATGGAAATGTCTAGATATCAGATCTGATTATGCAATTGTAAACGAAAAACACAAGGAAGTGTACCAGCTCTGTAGTGGGGGCCCTCCAAACGTTGCAAGCACACCTTAAGATAACTCAGATGAAGAATATTACTGAACATAACAACATAAATAACTGAATCTTTGTATTAAAGCCTGAAAGCCAATTACATAAATCGAGTTTTGAAGTTTGTCACGTAATGTGTCATGTCTTGTCAATCTTTAATGTTTTTCCTTCTAGCTATTATCATCAAAATACATAACAAGAAGAGGCTATTCGTGTTCCTCAAAATCCTAACTAACTTCCCAAAGGAATTGAATTAGTTCAGATCCCTCTTTTCAAGCAAAATATCAAAAAGAATCAAATTTGTTCATTAATTGCATTGGATTTTCTGCTGAAATAACTAAAGTTGACCAACGTTGACCAGCCACCTGTAGACTTCGAACCTGGAAGTGGATAGATATTTCACCATCGTTGTACATTCAGGAATAGACCCTTAGTCCTCGATTTGGCCGACCTGTCATGCAACGTGTCAAAACAAGCCATTACAGGAAGTTATGAAAACCTGTAATTTTCTGAAAAATCCTAGTTTTAACACAAAAATTCCTAAAATCAATTCCAATGTAAAAATAATAATAATGGAATTAAAATAATCAGTTTCAAAGGAATATGAGAGATTTATGAATGTTAAATGAGAAAATATGATGGATAAAATGGATTTTTTAGGTGAAAGAATGAGTCATAAAATGGTACCAACATCTCCCCCAAACACAAGACTTTGCATGTCCTCATGCTAACTTGTCGAACTCCTTTGCTTGCTGCTTCTTCCGCCTGCAGTAAAAAATCTATGTTCATCTGAGTTTGATATTCAGTCTTCATGATTTGGTATTTGGCCTTGATAGCTTTCTTCTTCCTATACCATTTACTAGCCCATCTACAAATTTCAATCTTGTTGGTTTTGAGTTTTTTTTACTTTTCTCTTCAATTTTTCATTTTCATCTTGAATTTTATTACTTTGTATTCTTAGTACCTCATTTTCTCTTTTCACAGCTCTTTCCAACATTTCTAATTCCATAAGCTCTTGTTGCAGGTCTTCAATTTGTCTTTCTAATTGCTTCTGCTTTTTGTTTGAGAGTTTCTGCTCCTTTGGTTCTTCCTCTCTGCTTTTGATTTTAATTCATGTGTATTATCATCATGGGCTTGTTGTAGGTTATCACTATCCTATACTATCTTGCCTTTAGTCCTTCATATTTCCTTGTATAAGTGGTGAAAATTTTATCCTTTTCAGCTTTCTTAGCTTTCTCCCTTCTCATCTTCCTTGTTCTTATACTACTGCTAGATAGAGCAAAGGTGTCTGGTCTATATTCTGGAGTTTCATCATCTATCTCAATTATATCAACCATTAATTATGTAACTTCTTTCTCTTTCTGTTCTTCTTCATCAATTTTAATTTCATTAGAGATCAAAAATTTCTTCCATGACATCCCTGTCTTGTGTAGTTCAAATTCAATCAAAATTTTCACCAATCCGAAGTGATATAGGCTTCTATCTATATTACTTCTTTGTTTATGTATGGTTTTATACATTTTAGTCAAACTTTGTAGAAGAAAATATGGAAGGCTTATAGTACATTCTCCCTTCAGATGTAACAACATTTTGATATGATAAAGATATACTATTCTATATCTGCCTTCACATGTAATAAACTTCTGAAGTACATAAACCATTTCATCCCAAGGATGAACAAGCCAGCTTCTAGAAACTCCAATTTTCCAATTAACCGAGGATACTCTGGATCTAGATAGAAACTGTGTCCATGATTTCTCCTTAAATTGTTTAGTTTTGAAATATTTTTCACCCTCTGGACTGATGCCTATGGTTTGAGCAATGGTATCCTCTGAAACCCTGAATGAAAAGTTTCCTACTGTGGCTCTTTCTCCATTAAAGGAAGAAGAAAATTTCCTAGTGATTTCTTCATTATGTCCATTAAAATTCTCTAAAAATGTTAACCATTACTTATCTCTCAAAATATTAACACAATCTGCATGTATTTTTGAACTATCAAATTTCTCTGGTTCTTCTCTATTCTCCATAAAATTCCTCTATTCCTAATACCCTATTCCTTATGCTCTGTTTTTTTTTTTTTTTAAATTACCCAGGGTATTTTATCAGTTACCTGGTCCGAAGTTGTTGCATTCCTCCTGGAATTCTCTGAGCTATGTCTTCTCCTCTGTCCGAGCAGCATATCCCAGCTTGCATGTGTCGGTGTATGGCTGGCAATTCTCTTGGCAAATCTCCCCAACGTGTATACAACAGAACCCTTTCTCCTGTGCAGCGAACTTAAAACTTCCTTTTTATAAACTACACCAACCCCTGTGCATGAAGAACCTCAAAGTCTGTGCCTGTGTATTATGAAATGATGTGGTTGTGGTTGCAAAGGACAGGATGAAATGGCTGGAGGACGGGACAGAATGATATGGGACCGTTACAATGGCGGTGGTCTTTAGACAAATGTCTCAAGTCTAATGTCTGATAAGGCCACGGAGAGGCCTTATAGACTGCCGTTTGTATTGGTTTTCAATTCATGCAGAATAGATTTGAGGTTTAAAATTAAGGTTTTAAAAGGGTTTAAGAGAGTATAGATATAGGCTATAGGATTTATAGATTTGAGGGTTTAGGATTTTTTTAAGAGTAGTGGTATAGGTATGATGGTTAGGAGTATAGGTTTAGGATTTATGAAACTGATTTCAATAATTAACCATAAATTAATTATTTAAAATTGAAATTAACATAAATAAATTTAAGTATTAAAACAAGAATTCTTACAGTCCTTTACTAACTCTTTGTAATCTCCCTTTGACTGGTTGGCTTTGTGCAGGTATGATTTGTAATCTCCCTTTAACTGGATGACTTTGTGCAGGTATGATGTAGTCTTCTTCTTCTAAACAAGTCCCTGTTTGGAAATTGGCATGCAACAGGTCCCTCTAATATTTCTTGTTGAAATTTGACTTGTTTAATCTTACAGACATGTTGATGCAGCCTTTGACTTGCTTGGTTTTGTAAACATGTTGATGTAGAACTTATTTGATTTTGCCAACATTTGATGCAGCTTTTGAACTTATGTGATCTTGCTTGAACAGGTCCCTCTACCATTTCCTTGTGGAAATTTGATATTATTTTGATGATGCACAGGTCCCTCTGCTGATTTGAATTAAAACAGCTCCTTTTTTGAATAATCAATCAATTAATTAAAACAAATCCCTTGCTTTATTGAAATGAGGAAATGAGGAAATGAAAAAATATGAAAAATTCACATTTTCCTTCTCCCCTACTTATTCATTGACTTGTCCTCAAGTCATTATTTAGAATTGATAAGAGCAAATGACTTTTACAGAAATGAGAAAATGAATTCTTACGGGCCAATTTCTTGGTTTTCCTGTAATAATTCTAGCTAAGATTGTGCCAGAGTCTGGTTTTCACATCTAAACTCTTATTTTGTTTTATTATTATATATATATATATATATATATATATATATATATATATATATATTTGAAGAAAAATAGAAATAACTATGGTAAAGATATCACAACTGATTGTTTTACTATCTCAACCTCCTTCTGCCGTGTCACTGTCTGAATGAAATCTTCTTTTCTTATAGGTTTGTGATAAATCTTCAGCCTATGTCCATTTACTATAAATGTTCTTCTTTCTTGTTCAATGGTGCTAAGTTTTACTGATCCATTTTCAAAGACCTGAATAATTTCTAAGGGCCCATCTAGTGTGTTGTGAACTTGGCCTTATAATCTTTAAATTTGGAATCAAATAGTAAAGCCTAGTCACCTTCTTGAAATTATTTCTTCTTGATATGTGTGTCATGCCATTGCTTCCTTTTTTTTTGCATAAGTATTTTTCTTTCTAATGCCTACTGTCTCATTTCATCCAATTGATTCAATTGCATGATCCTTTCTTTTTTAGCCTCATTAAGATCAATGCCTAAATCTGCAGCCAATTTGTAAGTGTGTATTTGAAACTCAATAGGCAGCATTCTTCTTTACCATATACCAGCTGAAAAGGTGTAAATCCTGTTGTATCTTTCCATGTGATTCAATAAGCCCAGAGAGCATCCTTGAGCTTATCCTCCCAGTCCTTTCTATTCATTGCCATTGTTTTGGTCATGATTCCTTCCATATTTTTGTTTGTAGACTCCACTTGGCCATTGGCCTGTGGATGGTAGGGTGTACTCCTCCTATGCTTGATTTTGTACTTTTCATTGATGTCCTGAACCAATCTTGAAGTAAATTGGGTACCTTGGTCTATTACTATTTCTCTAGGCACTCCATATCTGACAAATATTTCTTCAAAAAGGAAATTGACCACTGTTTGCTCAGTTTCCCTAACAAGTGCCTTTGCTTCAGCCCATTTAGTTACATAGTCAGTACATACTAAGATGTACATTTTACCCTTACAAGGTGGATTAATGGGTCCAATAAAATGTAGAGCCCATTTTTCAAATGGCTCTAGATGTACTTGAGGTTGTAGTGGCATCTGATCTGAGGTAGTTGGTCTGCCCATGCATTGGCAACTGTCACAACTTCTTACATATTTCTTTGAATCTTTGAAAATTGATGGCCAATAATAACTAAGACTGAGGATTTTGAATGTTGTTCTTTTAGCTGCAAAATGGCCACCACAAGGTTCATCATGGTAAGACTTTAATATATCCATAATTTCATCTTCTCTTATGCATCTCCTAATAATCAAATCATAACCAGTATAAAACAAGTCTCCATTAACCCATGAGTATCTGGCACTTTGCCTGATTAGTCTTTTCTTCTCCTTTGAACTGAAGGATGGAGGTATCTTTCTTGTTGAGATATAATTAGCTAAATCATCATACCATGGATTCAATATTGAAATTGCAAATAAATGTTCATTAGGAAAAGAATCTTCAGCTGGAACAACTTCACCTGGATTGTGGAGTCTAGAAAAGAAGTCAGCCACCTGGTTTTCTTTACCTGGTCTATCTAGCATTGTAACATTAAATTCCTGTAATAATAGTAACCGTTTGGTGACTCTACCATTAGTTATAGGTTTATTCATTAAGTACCTAATGGCAGAGTGATCAGTATGAATAAACACTTCATAACCAGTTATGTAATGACGAAATTTGTTCACAACATGTATAATTGCAAGCATTTCCTTCTCAGTTACTGTGTAGTTGAGTTCTGCAGGTGTCAGATTCTTACTAATGAAATAAATGGCATAATTTAAAGATTCTTATTTTTTTCCTAATGAAGCACCTACTGCTATATCAGATGCATCAGTGGTGATGTGGAAAGGTAGAGTCCAATTAGGTCCTTTTAGAACTGGAGTAGTGGATAATTTCTCTTTAAGTTTTTCAAAAGTTGTTTGACAATTATCATTCCATTTGAAAGATGCATCTTTTACAAGAAGCTTAAACAAAGGCAAAGCTATCTTACTAAAGTGTTCAATAAATATCCTATAATAACTTGCATAACCAAGAAAGCTTCTCACATCTTTTTGAGTTTTTGGTACTGGCAGATTAACAGTATTTTGGATTTGGATTGATATACTTTGATTCCTTCTGAAGAAACATAATGGCCCAATACTACCCCTTCATTTAACATCATATAACATTTTTCATTGCTTAGGGATAAATTGGCTTCTATACATATTTTCATAACTTTCTCAAGGTTTTGCAATGAATGATCAAAAGAGTTACCATATACTGAAAATTCATCCATATATACTTCAACACAATCATGAACTAGATCAGCAAAAATAGCTAATACTGCTCTCTGAAATGTTGTTGGAGCATTACACAATCCGAATGGTAAAACATTGTAAGCATATGTGCCCCAGGGGCAAGTAAAAGGTGTTTTGTCCTGATCCTCTAAGGCTATGTTGATCATATTATAACCACTGAAACCATCAAGGAAGGAAAATGATGATTTCCCAGCTAATGTATCCAAAACTTGGTCAATAAATGGCAATGGAAAATAGTCTTCTAGTCTTTAGAGGTTGCTTTATTGATTTAATACCTTAATCAACACCATTCTCACTTTTATTTTTTCTTGGGTACTATCACTAAAGGAGACACCCATTGGCTATCAAAGAGGGGTAAATGAAATTGACCTTCAGTAAATTTTGCAATTCATCTCTTACAATTTCCTGAAGCATAGGGTTCATCCTTCTTTGTGGCTACCTCAATGGTCTTATATTAGTGTCTGTGTAAATGTGGTGAGTGCAAGTTTCTGGGTGAATTCCCTGCATATCAGTATAGTCCCAAGAAAATGTCTTTTGGTATTTTGTCAATAATTCAGTCAAATTTTGTCTTTGAGATGAGTCTAGGAGTGTTCCAATGTTTAATGTTTTTCCTGGACTAATCTTTATGGTTTTGCTTTGTGTGTTTGTAATGGAATGGATAGGAAAAATGTCTTCAAACAATGTTTGTAGAGAATGGATAGTACAAGTTTCCTGAAAACATTGTGCTAGTAGTTGATCTGCAGCACTATATTGTTCATTTCTCAATTCCTCTGAAACATCAGGTTGAGAAATAAACAATTCCACCAAATCTTCATTGTTATGTTCTTCAAAATCATAGATTTGGTTAATGCTCAAAACAGGGTGAACCTCTTCTTTGTCATTACATTTGTCATCAAGCCATAGGTTATGAGCTATTGCTGGAGATTGTGATGATGGGTATAAGGTAAGTTGTTTTCTTTCTGTCCCTCTGGAAATGGTCATGTTGCCTGATCTACACCCAATAAATGCATCAGCAGTTGCCAACCATGGCCTGCCAAGTATGATAAAATTTCCTCCTAAATTGGACTTTGGCTGGAGTACTAGAAAGTCTATTGGATACTCCCAAGAGTCCAGTGACACAATTATGTCTTCCAATATCCCTTCAGGAATGACTTTGGATCTATCAGCTAATTCCAGGATAATTGGTTTTAATTGTAAGTCTGTGAGCTGTAATGTTTTCATTGTTTCCAGTATCATGACATTTATGGCAGCTCCAAGATCAATTAAGGTATTTGGAATGGGAATTTTATTAATGATTGTGGTAACTCTAGGGATACCAGGGTCAACATACTTCTCCACTGAAATAACATTTGACATGAGGCCAGCTAAATTTCCAATGATATGAATGGTTTGTGAATCAAATCTTTTCTTTGCAGACTTTTTAAGACATAATTCTTTGATGGCTTTGGTGTAAATTAGAATGTCTTTTATTGCCTGAAGTAATGGAATTTTCACATAGACATTCCTTAATTCATCTAGAACATCAAATTGAGGCAAAGGCATTGGTAATTTTTCTTGGATTAATCTCTCAGGAAAAGGAGGTGGATGCATAGTTTGCATTTGTTTGTTTTGAATTTCGTCATCTTGTTTGCTTTGAATTGGAAGTTTATGTTCATCATTCTTGTTTTTTTTTGCTTTGTAGCTGCTAGAGGTTCTGTTTGGAGAGTTCGACAAGACCTAAGCTCAATGTTTTGCAGAGGTAGAATTGGGTAAGATGTTCCCTCATATACACTATATGTTGGTTTGTCTACTCTATTATTTGGGTTAGCTACAGGTTGAGCAGGTATTTGAGTAGGTCTAGGAGGTTGGTTAGAAGGTAGTTGTAATTGTGGTGAATTTATTGGTGGAGGAGCAATTAATGTTTGTTGAGGATTTTGTGGTTGATGAACAACTGGATGTTGAGGGTATTTTTGAGGATATTGTTGATATGGCTAAGGATATTGTGAAGTAATTTGTTGTTGAGCATATGAATATCCTCTCCATCCTTGTTGTGGACAAGATTGCTGCTGCTGATTAGACCAATTTTGTCAAGGCATAGGAATGTTCCAGGAATTCTGAATAGGCATTTGATCATGTGCAGGAAATTATAAATTTGGAGTTTGAAACATACCTGGAGGTTTCATTTGCCATGGTCTTCTAGCTCCCATGAGATATAAGTTCTCCATTTTTGCATTGGCTTCCAAATTGTAATTCTGCAAAACCTTTATCTTAGAACAATGAAAAATATCATGATTTTCAATACAAAATGCACAAACCTGAACATTTTCTAAAGGACATTCCTTTAAAGCATGTTTTTTTTCTGCATTTTGGACAAAACATAGCCATAAATTGGTCTTCTTCTTCTTGTCTCTTCTTTGTTTTTATCATATCTATTTGATTTCCCAAGGTGCTTAATAGGTCTGTTTTAAATTCTTCAAATAGGTTTCCTAGTTCAGCTCTTGTAACACTTGTTGTGGCAGATTTAGTGGCTTTAGATGTCATAGTTCTTTTTCCACTCCTTGCTTTACTTCTAGAATACTTTTCACACAAATTTGCATTCTCATCAAAGGGTAAATTAGAGATATCACCTTTACCCATTAGGTTAAGGTCATCTAAATATTCTTCTCGAATGACTTTTAGGAATATTGTTCGAATAAGATCAGTAGACATGGTTCTATGCTTTGATTTTTGCATATTATATACAAATCTTTCCAAGTATTCTTCTAAGGTTTCATCTTCTTGTTGATTCATTCTTAAAATGTCATCTTTGGAATCTTTTGATCGACAGTAAGGTTGATACTTTTTCAAGAAGATTTTCCTCATACCATCCCAATCAGTCACTACATGTTCACCTAATCCCATAAACCACCTAAGTGCTGATGATTTTAATGTGGCAAGAAAGATTCTAAGTCTATGTGCATCATTTGTATACCCATAGGTTCGACATACTATATCAAATTCAAATAAAAATGAATCAGGGTCTTCAGATGCCATGCCATAAAAATTTGGTAATACAGATGGAGGTATATTTTTCATTTTAATTTATTCATCATTTTGTTTTCCTTTGTCTTGAATGGGAAATTTAATTGTTGACTCCTCTTCCTCTCTTGGGTTTCGATTCTCATCATTTCTTTGTTTTTGTTCAACTTCTCTTTTTCTTCTCCTTTCTTCCTGTTGTCTCTCATATTCTCTCATTTGTTCTTTAGTGGGTCCTCTTGTTGATCCTCCTCCTTCCTCAACCAATTTGATATGTTGTTCTTCTAATTTATCTTCCTCAGTGTCAATTTGTTCAAACAGAGGTTGTTCTTCTAATTTCTCTTCCTCAGTATCAATTTGTTCAAAGAGAGGTTGTTCTTCTAATTTCTCTTCCTCTTGAGTCTTTTCAGGGTCAATTTGTTCAAGGAGAGGTTGTTGGGTTCTTTTACCACTCTCTTTTACTATAGAAGATTCAGGTATATGTTTTCTCTTTGCTTCATAAGCTAATAGGACTTGTCTTTCAATAAGAATAAGTCTCTGGGCTACTTTTTGTTTTTCCTCAAGTTCTTCTACAGTAAATTTTCTAGCTAGTGTTGTAAATTCAACCTTCTCTAAAGTTTCTGCTCCCAATGGTGGGTTAGTTTTTGGATGGGGGGTTTTTAGAAATCTGCCTTTTTCATCCCTAGGTCTAGACATAAGGAATCATGGCTTAACAAAATGAAGAATTGAAACTAAATCTATGTTATATTTTATTTTATTTTATTTTCTAAATCCTTCTAGTTGCACCTCCCCAGCAATGGCGCCAAAATGTTTAGTCCAATTTGTTCGTGTAGATTAGGCTTCAATTTCCTATCAATCCAAGTAGGTACACTTAGAGGTACTTATCTCAAATATATAGATCTAGAATGATTTGGTCTCCTAAATGAAGGTTTGGTGTAATAGGATTCAATACTCTTTTACAAGAGGTTTTTCCTTGTCTCCTTCTTCACTTGAACGCCTTTTTAAACAAAACAAATCTGATTTCCTAAAAATAGAGTTCTATTGTTTGTCTGAAATTATCTAGTTCTTTTACAAGAACTCAATTCATAGAACCTCTTCCAAGTCTTAAATCAACACACTTATCAATCACAATCATTCAAAACAGTAAACAAGGTAAATAGTCTTGAAATCAACCAATAGCTAAGTCCTTTTACAAGGTTCAGCCATTAGACTACAAGTTGAGCTCTGCAACTACAACCATGATCATTAAACAGAAATGAAAAACTTAAGCTTTGAAACATAAAATAGTAAACACAATTCTCAATTCAAAGACAGATATCAATTGAATCTTCTTACAAATATCTTTCACAAAAGACACTGGCTTCAATTGACAATTCTGATTCATAAACTTGCAGCACAGGAATTCAATGGAAATGTCTAGATATCAGATTTGATTATGCAATTGTAAATGAAAAACACAAGGAAGTGTACTAGCTCTGTAGTGGGGGCCCTCCACACATTGCAAGCACACCTTAAGATAACTAAGATGAAGAAGATTATTTAACGTAACAACATAAATAACTGAATCTCTGTATTAAAGTTTGAAAGCCAATTACATAAATCGAGTTTTGAAGTTTGTCACGTAATGTGTCATGTCTTGTCAATCTTCAATGTTTTTCCTTCTAGCTATTTATCATCAAAATACATAACAAGAAGAGGTTATTCGTGTTCCTCAAAATCCTAACTAACTTCCCAAAGGAGTCGAATTAGTTCAGATCCCTCTTTTCAAGCAAAATATCAAAAAGAATCAAATATGTTCATTAATTGCTTAGGATTTTCTGCTGAAATAGCTGAAGTTGACCAATGTTGACCAGCCACCTGTAGACTTCGAACCTGGAAGTGGATAGATATTTCACCATCCTTGTACATTCAGGAATACACCCTCAGTCCTTGATTTGGCCAACATGTCATGCAACGTGTCAAAACATGAATCCATTACAGGAAGTTACAAAAACCTATAATTTTCTGAAAAATCCTAGTTTTAACACAAAAATTCCTAAAATCAATTCCAATGTAAAAATAATAATAATGGCATTACATTAATCAGTTTCAAAAGAATATGAGAGATTTATGAAGGTTAAATGAGAAAAGATGATGGATAAAATGAAGTTTTTAGGTGAAAGGATGAGTCATAAAATGGTACCAACACAGCCCACCACCCAACAACTTATTTATTAATATAACGTGGACCCATGCAGGGGTGGTAGGGGTGGCAACCCGCCACCCCTATTTTTTTATATTTTTTTCGTTATTTAAAACTAATTGATCATTTTTAAATTGAACGAAAATAAGGGTTATTGGGATTTTTAAAGGGGCCACAATTTCGCCCATTTTCAGGAGCTATGTTTCCTATCAATTGATGGTGAATTTGTGTGACACGTTAACCTGGCCCACTACCCAACTTTTACCAAAACTTTGAATCACTCTAACTTCTCCATACTAGCTCGGATTGGAGATCCGTTCACACCCTTGGAATCAGGGCGACGATTACTTCAATCTGAACTTGGTTCGAGATCAATTGGACCACTTTGAATTTTGACCATATCTAAGCCCTCTTGATCCCCTGAGGGTGTCTGGAGCCACCTGGATCAATGATGCATCATTGATTGTGTAATATATCCATGAAGAATCTAACATGGTATGCATGGTTTAGATGGTGAGCTTGATAGATTTGGTCTACAAAATGTTGAAGGAGGTGAAGTTGGACCTCCATGGAGTTGAACAGAGCTGGAAAGTAGACACTCATTGGAGATTCCCCCTCGGAATCACTAGTTCACCCTCCTTGGCCCGATTTTTCCTCGTAGGGTTGCCTCCCCCCCTTTGTGGACACCCGCAGAGGTGAAGCATCCTGCTAGTGCCTGAGAACCGGCCTTGTGCCATTACAGAGATTACACCCAGGGGCCAACCATGAACCCACCATCATAAAGCATCGAGATGATATCGAATCTTACCGCCCACGAAAAAAAACAATGTTGCATCCCTATTGTGCTTTCCCATTCCCACCAACATGCACTTTCCCAAGTGATCCACTCTTTCAAAGATGGAAAAAGCAGGGAGAGGAATCAATAGCGAGCCAAAGAATACCACTTACATTAATACACAGAAAGATAGAGGTGGTAGTTATGAACCAAAAAACCTTCAACGAACACCTGGTAGACTGTCTTCCACTTTTTGTCTTGAGCATCCACCACCAACTATGCCATAGAGATAGGATGCATGGACACCAAATGACCAATTCAATTTGACACAAGGTGGTTACCAAACCGGAGTCTTGTGTGTAGAGAAATCGATTGTTGGTCTCATTGAAAGGCGTCAAACTGAATTTTCTTCTGCTCAAAGCCTCCTCCTCCCTAAAGAACCCAATGGCGGTTCCAAGGAGACTCTCTATGAATTCAGACTGGTTTCTGGTTCTCCCGCTACTCATTGCTTGACTTGTGAGTGTCATTTTTTCTACCATATCCAAGCATTATACCCCTCCGCCTTCCCAGAGAATTTTGCGTGTCAATTCCCTAGGCCACTCTACTGCCCTCCACCTGCATTTAACTTGCAACGTGGGGAGGGTTAAATCCCCCCATCCTTTGGTTATCATCGGGGATCACCCCCATCCGGGAATTTATGTATTGTTAATTAATACTTCAATACAAATAAATAATTGTCATTATTTGATATTTTTAAACATTTGAAAATAAATACACATTTCACATATAGTATAATTAAAAAAATACACATTTGGGGCCCTTTTCGCTAAAAATGACATGCTAAATACATGATTTTATGGAAAAAATTGGCCATAAAAAGTTGAAAAAAATAACAAATTTTATGTCCAAAGATAATTATATTTGAAGGTTTTTTTCCAAAAAATATGATTCACATAAAAATTTAAGGAAAAATAACAAAAGAAAAAAAAATATATAATTAAAATCAACGTTAACAAAAAAAATCAAAATAACAAAATTAAATTAAATTGCTTAAAAAAATTACAATATTCTAAACCAATTAAAATCAAAATTTATTTTATTAAAAAAATTTAAAAAAAAAAACAAATTATATATACACTAAAATGAATTAAAAAAATAAAAACAAAAATGTTTAGAAAATTGAAAAAAAAATTAAAAGGATTAAAATGTTATTAAAAAATTAAAAATAAAATCAAGATAAATAAACTAAACAAATGGAAAATGAAATAACATACAATTTTTTTTTAATATTAAAAAAAATATTCTAAGAAAATTATACAATTAATAATAATAATAATAATAATAATAAACTATAATTAAAAATAATAATAATAAATAAAACATATTATAAATTAATTTTAAAACAATAAAAAATAAACATTATTTTTTTAATATTAAAAAAACATGAAAAAATGGTGTCCAAAGAACTGTGACGTTCCTCTCCCCGCACATCTACCCACTTTCACTGGCTTACCCAAGGTAAACATGAGATCAGGGGCCGATATGAAAATACTCAACCTCCTAAGTGACCTTAAGGGAATAAATTCAACAAACAAACCTTACTGGCTTCCCTCAGGTGCCACAGGACCCTCCAGGTGTCCATCCCCTGATCCACCCTAACTTTTCCATGATTTTTACCCCTAGTCGCTCCCTTTCCAAGGCATCAGTGCAACTAGAAACCCCCATTCGCTCCCACAAGCCTGCATTAGTGTGACTATGTATGTTTTTACTCAATGTTGTGCCAAAGAATGTCGATTTTAATGCTAGATCCCAAGGCTGGGGCTAGACCTCTGCCCCTAAATCCATGTAACTTTCATAATTCATAAATTACACAAGGACAATGCTTGTAAACCAAAAACTAACACCAATACTATGCCTAACCATCCCCAACCGGGACAGACATTCTGTCAAACACTTGGCAACAGTCAAATATATAGTTCATGAATACAAGACTGAGCATAAGGGACTGGAAATTCATACGAAACTTATCAAGAAGGATCACCACCCTCTCCCATTAGTTGTCTTAACATTAATTAGGTCTTGCATCCATTATTCTTTCAGTTACAAGTAAAAACATGAAATGGACCATGACTAGAGCCAGTCACATAACCATCCTTATAACCATCATATAACCACAAAAATAACCATAAGATAACAACCATTAAAGCCACATAAATAAAAGTACAAAGCAAGAGAACTTAGCCTTCATTAAACATAGGCAAGAGCCAACTAGGTTCGAGACTTCCACGTACCTCCCAACCATAGAAATGGCTTAACCAAATATTTGTTTTATCCAGTAACTCTGCTGCCATATTCCAAGCATGAACGTGGGATCTCATAGATAAACAAATAAAAAAAACCAATGGAATCGAAAGGTTAAATCACCTCCACCCTCACCATACCTTGATCACACCTAAACCAACATCGAGATCACAAAACTGAATCGAGCTTGGAATGCCTCTAGATCTCATCACTATCCTTGAGGAATTTTTTGTCTCCTTGTCTCTAGGCTTTACCGCAAACCACACCAGATTAGTAGGCACTTACGAAGACATCACTTTCATGATTTACTGTGTATCCCACCAAAATCGGTCAAGGGATTCCTAGGCATTTGGGAATATTCCTGAGACCACCTCCTCCCCAGATTCTGAAACCATATGCAAAATCCAAAGCTAAAAAATGAGAGCAATCCCATCACACCATGGATATCCAGAAAAAAGCAAGGAAAGGCAGAAAACCACTGTCAAAACCATGCCACTGAAAAAAAAAAAAAAAACCAAATACCAACATGCACATACTATGCATTTCAAGACCAATTAGGAAATCATACATGCGATCTGTTACCTGCAAGTATTCCTGGGCAAGTTGCTTGATCCTGCTCTTCCTTGCTTGATATTTGTTTTCCTTTCCCTTCCTTATCCTTCCTTTGGTTGCTTTTCCTTCCTTTGCTTACTTTATCTCTTTCTCCTCTTGGTTCTCTTCTCCTCTATGAGTGTAATTTTGAAAATGAGCTGACAAAAGGTTAACTAGAAGCTTGCGAACTGATTCTCATAAGCCTTTTTATCAATGAGGCCTATATTTTCTTAATTTTCCATTATTTTCCTTCATTTTCCTCCTCACATGAAAATTGTGACCTTTCACCTTCCTTTTCTCCCAATTTCCATTATTTTCATAAATAAAATACCAATAAATGCTCATGCCTTTCCAAAGCCTTTGCCAATTTCCTTATCCATAATAACTGAAATGAACACCCACGAGGATGTTTTGCCCAACATTCATCTTGGAATAAGTAACCCTTAACTATGATCTTATCTTTTCCTTTATTAACTTTTAATACATGAACTTTTAGCCCAAGTCTATTACAAAACCCTCCCCCTTAGTGAACACCGTCCTCAATGTTAAACCACACCTATACCTCAACAAAACCATCGAAAAGCAAACATACTTCCCATTGAGCTTTATAACTTAGCTCAATGCAGTATTTACAATGAATAACATGCTCAAAAGAAAAAACCATCATGAAAACATGACAATATAACATCCATATCGCTTATTGGAGCTTTATAACTTAGCTCATGGCGATATTTACGATAGCAACCATACATAAATATGTACAAATATAAAAATTGTTTTTCCTCAACCAACAAATAATGAAGGATACGATTCCTACATCTGCAACAAGGGAGTCTAGAGGCTCACACCTCCACCCTTAAAAGTAGTACCAGGATTCACCTCCTTCCCAGGAAGTCCAGAATCCACTACCAAAGTCCAACCTACATCGAATGTCCAACGCTATAATCTTGTGCTATAGTCCTCTCAGTGAACAATTACTAGATCATTGTTCTAGGGAACACTCCCAATGTGCATTTGATTCCATCTAGAAATGCTAATGACAAAAAAAAATGCATTCCCCTACCTTCCCTTCTTTTCTACACAGTCCCTCAGGCAATCCAATCACTCGTTCCATGCAGTCACTCACCTTTCAAGTTCCCTGGCATCCCCTATCCTGAGCGATCCATCCCTTGGAAAGACTTCATCGCATTAGAAGTTCCAAAAACTAATGCATATACCTTCCTCAATAACCATCATACCAGTCATAGCTTGCTCATGGGAATCAATGGAAACTATTGGGTACTAGTGTCCCACAATGGCCCTATTCCTAAATTCTTTATCAACATACTTCTGCTTGTTTCAATTCATTTTTCTATTGCTAATCCTTGCAGTTAGTTTTAACCACCCCAAACTAGGAACTTTCATGCTTTCCTATACCAAGCACATAATTTCCATTAGACTGAAAAGGAATTGAAATAAATTCAAATCATACCTCATTGGTGGCTCGGCAATAAGGTATACTTGCAATTCTACTTACTTCCTGTCAAAACAAGTCAAACCAGATCCTTGAACAAATCATCATGTATAAACATATAAACATATCACATCCATTTGACTCAAACACAACCAACATAATCAAAATCATAGATCACATGCATAATTAAAAATTGAAGTAAAATAATCATACTTATCTTTCCATGATTCTTTGATTTTTCCTTTGTTCTTTATCATTTCCGTACACACACTAAATTGGTTTCCAAACCTGGAAAGATCCCAGTGCATTCTCTTTAAGGAACAAGGCAATCTGGAGACTAAAGTGCCTCCTCCCTCAATATTAGCACCAAGGGTATCCCAGGACTAAACTTCCTCAAACCTCAATATCAACAACAAGGGAATCTAGAGACTAAACTGCCTCAACCCTCAATAGCAACAACAAGGGAATCCAGAGACTAAACCGCCTCAACCCTCAATAACAAAAACAAGGGCAAGACAATACCATATTTTTCCATCCCATCACATTGTACAACACACACATACACAATGTACAACACAACACATACACCCAGTGTACAACACAACACATACACTTACACCAGTGTACAACACAACATATACACCTACATCCAGTGTACAATGCTACACATACACCTACACTCTTTGTACAACACAATATATATATATATATATATATATATACGTACACACTGTACAATGCCATGAATACACATGTCGCAATAAAATGGCTACATAATACATGTAGCACCATACCAAATATACCCAACGCAACATGTACAACATGTACACAATACCACATGTACAACAATACCACTTGTAACACAACACCATCTTTACAATGTGTGTGCCTCACCACACGTGCACGAAACCACGTGCACAACATGTGTACGACACCACATGTACACCGTACCACCTGCACAACGTGTACACAACACCAATTGTATGACATGTACATAGCACCACATCTACACAATACCATTTGCATAGTGTGTACACAACACCACATGTACCACATGTAAATAGCACCACATGCACACAACACCACATGTAATATCATGCACACTGCACCATATGTACACAAAACCACATGTAAAACCTATACACTGCACCAAATGTACATAGCACCACATTCACAACATGTACATAGCACCATATGTACATAACAGTACATATACGACATGTACTTAGCACCATCGTACCAAACACTGCATATGAAATCATGCACACAACACTATATATGCAACATGCACACAACATCATATGTGCAACATGAACACAACATCATACATACACAATACTGCATATACTACATGTACACAACACCTTTTCTGCACATCGTAAGACCGCACTGTCCTTACCAAGCAACCTTGTTTCTAGTGTTTTATCCATGCTTGTCCCAACATGCTACAAGCACACTACTTTCATTTCGCTGATGTATCCCTCAGCATAGCCTATACATATCATAAACATATACATAGTATAATCACATAATATCAATTCATAACCACATCATACTGACCTCGTAGATTTTTCAAGACTACTCTTCCCACTTGATTTCTCATGAACCAGGAATCTCTTCATGCCATTCACCTGCATAAGAAACCATTCCTCCACAATAACGATTCCTGATGACCCTAGCAGACAATGACATACATACATATATATAATCATTATCATAATACCATCATGATCCTCCCAGAAAACGACATGTATATATATATATATATATATATATATATATACACACACACACATTAACATAAAAACAACCATGATCCATGATGACACTGTCACATAACAACATACGTAGATACATATATATACATCATCATAATCATAATCACAACATAATTACCAGATATCATAAGGTCTAGGTTAAGATAATTCCCTTTGTTAATTTTGAGTTAACATGTTATTTTCTTAGGTTAGTTACATCATTATCCCATTAATCCATTAGCAAACTCATTAATCATAATTGTAATTAATGAAAGAACATAAATAATAAGAGTTTAAGACAAGATAATACAAAATAAAACATGAATATGGCTCAAGCCAAGGAACCCGAAGATGGGGAAAACCCTTGATCAACTCTTCTTATTACTATTATCAGATTTCCAACAGAGAAATAGATAGAGAATACACTTGTTAATATGTTGAGCACTACTAATACTCAATCATGTTAGCATTATATGTTCCATGATCTCATTAGAGGTACATAAGAGATAAAGTAGTTGCATAAGATATTTCAAAAGCAACTCAAACCAAGATGCATATATGCAGCCTTCTTTACTAGAGATGAGCAACCTGAATCTGGCCTGAAAGCATTTTTTATTAGGGCATACATCTGCCCTAACTTACAACAACAAAATCATGATACAACCCTTAGAAACCTTTGATCTTCTAATCATTTAAGGCAGTTGAGGCTAGGTTAATATCTTAGCCTTTTTTCTTGCTTACATAGGGGTTAGATCCGCCCATACTCCACAGAGGTTCTGCAACCATCTAGGGCAAGTAGAATATAGCTAAGATATCCATCAATCTAGACCAGGTTTTCCACTATATTCTTCGGTCTTCTGCCTGAGATACTCGGCTTGTTCTAAGGAAGAGTTTGACCCCCTGAAACTAGCCCAGAAATGCTCTAATACTTGTGGCCTTTCCAACAAAATATACCTGACCCAATGATGGAAGAGAAAAACCCAAGACATAATACTCATGTTTCCTCCTTATTAGGTTGGTTTCCACAGACATGATTCAACCTTCTAGATGATACACTGCCTCAGAGTGTAGAATAAATTCCAATTTGTCAAATGGGATGAGAAGAGTTTCCTTATATACAATTTAGACATTATGATTTGCCATAACATTTGGAGGCAAACTCAAAATTCAAATTTTCAGTTTTTTTTGCCTAAACAAAATCATGACTTATAACATTCCTTTTTGAATAAACAAATATTTTCCTTGTCCAAATTTGGATATCTTTAGATCGATTTTGGTCCTCTCAAAAAGAGGAATTCAATGGGGTTATTATCTCCAAAAACTAAGCAGACCAAAGTGTAATTTTCCCTAGTTTCTAATTTTAATAACCCCCTCTCAAATAGGGAGAATTCCACCTACCAATCCATCTTCTGCCATAGATCATCATGCCATCCTACCATCATCAACCATCTCTTTCATCTCTTTTCTACTAAACACTGATGTGAATAATAAAGAAGAATTGATCGAGAGTGAGTCACAATACCTTGCCACTCTCCACTGACAAAAGTCACTATGGAGGTAGAACCTCAAATGATCCCAGATCAAGTAGATAAACATCATGCATCTTAGCATAGGGAGTATGGCATTATGCGATGCATCCATCGATAGCTCTATGGTACCTAACAAATTTTCCCAACTCATTGGACAGATGAGAGTTACTTCCCATGTGTCCCAAACTACATGGGTAGGATGATGCAGAAACACCAAAAAGGAAAGAATATATCACATCCTTCTCATAATCACATGTAAGGAAAGGAGAAACGACATCCTACAAATAGACATCACAATCACATGTAGGGAAAGGATAAACCACATCCTACAAACTTGATAATAACCATATGTAGGGAAAGGATGAACCACCTCCTACAAGAATGCAGAAACCATCAATGGTAGGAAGAATCCTACATGTGGGGAAAGGATGAACCACATCCCATTAACATTTAAACAGATGCCTATATGCATCTCTCACTAGGGTACCCACATGAGAAGGTGAACCACTCATCCTACACACATGTGTCCGCAAAAGTAGGGGAAGGTGAACCACTCACCCTATACACAACACACCACTAGAGGGAGGTGAACCTCTCACCCTATGGTCACTTGTAGCTCAATGAGTACCCCAAGCCCCCCTAGTAGATACCAGAGTTCAATCATCAAGAATCCCTTCATATAGGGACTAGTGCCAAACTTCTTTCTGAAACACAAGACTATATAAATGGGAGCCTCATAGCTCCATTCAATAGCATACAGATGTATGTATATAGAAAACATATTGATTTTTATAATACATATATTTTGAAAACACTTAGTCATTCTCTTCTTCTTTCACCTATAGATAAAGAGAATATTTGACTGATCTTACTGCCTCTTACTCAGCAATACCATAAGCTAATCAATTTTTTCCAAGGTGAGCAGTGTCTATTAGACATCCTCATCATTGTCTCCAAGGTACATACTCCACCCGAGTGTTCACCAAGTATGACCTCCTAGGACCATTCTTATCGACATAACTAATCCTCAAATAATATATGTCCTTTCATGACTACTCTTTCCATGGATGCCCTAATACATCCCAAAAGAGTATTATATACCAGATGATTTACCCAATCCTCCATTTTGTCTTCCCAGGAAAAGACCTGAATGACATGTTTATCCATTTCTCCTCATGGACTTCACTATGACTTACAGTTGTTAGTCCTGGTCTAGTACATGACACATGAATTAGAGAGTCATATATGTAACTTCCTTTTAAATCAGGAAGGACATACTCCAAGTTTCTCCCAAGTAAGAAACTCATTACTAGGCTCCCTCTTAACCAGGGACCTGCAGTAGCAATTATGAAAACACCCAGTTGCTCATGAAGAACTCCTTCCTTTGATGTCATGAATTGAGGGGCCTTCATCTTTGGGATCTCTTTATTAGGGCACATATCATCCATCACTTTCATCCATGAGTCATGTATTCAGAAATTGATCCATCAATCTTTTAATCTGGTTAAGCTTCATGCCATGTTTCTCTCCTTCGGACCATACTTCTTTAAAGGATCTTTCATCCTACCATATGGTTATCAGTTGTGGAATACATATGCAGCCCTGCATAAGATCATCAGATATTATTCAATTATAAATATGAATACTTTAAAAAACAGTTACCTCAATGATGATCTTTCACCATGACATCCTTTTTGTAGGCATCGACATCCTTTGTACAATTTGAAACATCTCAAAATATATGTATTATCAAGGGTCTCCATATTTTCCAGACTTCTTATCAGATTCTACATATCTTCCCAAGAGATCTTCCAGTCAAGTCTTCTTAGCTTCCTTGGATGTTGACTGCCTCTAACCATGGTTTCATTTCTCGCGATCTCTTCCTTTCTTTCTCCACACAATTTTATTCCCAAGAATTTCCAATGTGCAGCTCCTTGATAATATAAAATCACCTCATATTCCATATGAGTACATATTATGTTGATTTCATCTAGTGTGGCAACCTGTGCATCGGAAGAGTTTCTACTTTCTTTGATCATACTTCTAAAAATAGAAGTATATTTTCTGCAACCATATGACTACATAGCATCTAGTGTTAGCATAAATATATATACACATAATTTCCTACTTTTGAGTTATCTTGCAACATTTTTTCTTGGAGTGAATACTTTCATTCCCTTGACCTACTTTATCAATATGTCATCAAATCCTAATCCCATAATTATTAGTATTATTGATGAAACATTTTTCTTACTTTCTAACCATTAAATCCCAAAAGGATTTCATCAGAAAAATTTCAACACCTATTTCCATATTGATTAATAATTGGTAGACCATGATCTAGATAATTGCCTTTTTATAAATACAATGAGGTTCGAGGAGTCGTCATAGCATAGATGTTATGCCAATGTTTTCAAACATCCTCTTATTACCATTAATCCTTACATTTAATGCTTCTATGATGCTAATTTTAAAACTGATGCATCTATATAGTATACAATGTTTCCTAATATACTATTTTACAACCAACAGATACCTTTCAAATAGGAAGAATCATCTCAATCATAATAGAGATCTTTCACTTCTTCTTTCTTAGGCTTGTTTGAATCAGGTTTTTCTATTTCTCTAATAACATGGGCTTCCTCCTTTTTCCTCTTGTCCTTGTTATATTTGGGACAGTCCTTTTGTGTTCCCAAGCTCATTACATACATAACATCAGATCTTATCCATGTTCCTTCTTTTCTTTTGAGGACCAAACCTACCAAATTTTCCTTTCCTCCTTGACATGGCAACATAGGCTTGATTTTCTTCATTTGTTCTAGTATCAATTTTGGCTTTTAGTATAGTCTCTTCTATCCTACATAGAGACCATAGATATTGGAATGGTGTTGCTTATTTCTTCCCATAAATACTATAAGTGAAGTTTCTCCATCCCTCTAGTAGAGCATTCAGCACCATTGTAGTCATTTCTATGTTAGACATCACTTCTCCTATTTCCTGTAGTTGATCTCGCATTTCGGAAATCTTCATAAAATATGAATTTATTCCTTCCTCTCTTGAAATATTCAAGTTTTATAGTTCTTGTCTTAGATATATTACTTCTCCTGCAGTACTTACTGAGAATAGCTCCACCAATTTCTCATATATTTCTATTGAAGATTCTAATTTAGATACATAGGGGATAAGAGAGTCCTTTATGGATTCTATAAGAATCCTATGGGTTCTTATGTCTCCCTTCATGTATTTGGCATAAGCTTGAGTGTCTTCCTTTGAAGGTTTAGTCACTGACCCTTTAATGAAATCCATAACTTCATTTTCAATCAAATTTAAATTTGTCCTTTTCTTCCATGTAAGAAAGTTTGTAGTCCCAGACAATTTGTTGCTTTCTTTGCAAAAATCCATTTTGACAGATTCAAATGGATACATTAAGGTACTTACTTGAGTATATGTTTTATTCTTCTATCAGCTTCCTTGTTAATGATTATGTATAAGGCAATAGGAGATCCCTCTTAGATTGGCTTCTTCAAGAGAGCTAAATCACCTTGAATCCTTTATGATGATGATGGCTTGATGGTGAATCCAACAATGTTGATTTGATTTCAACACCAAATAATTGTTGATGGTGATGGCTTCTACATGGTGTATTTGGTATTCTTGAGATGGCTTTCCAATTTCAACAAACTGCCTCTTTAGAATCTAAAGATTGACTCTTCAATGTAGATATCTCACTTTTTCCTTCTAAAAAATTGATCCTTGATCTTCTTGGTACTTGAGTGTCTTCTTTCCAAATAGCCCTTTAGCACCTTAGCTCTGATACCATGTTGAGAATTTAGTAGGGAAGAGTTTAATTCAATTCTCTTACTTGATAATTGCTTGTGTTATAAATGTTATGCTTCTATTACTTAGATCTTATCTCCATTAGCTTATTATGTCTTTCATCAATCAAATATCAAAACACAAGAGACAGAATTTTGGCTCTTCAATCCAGGGCCAAAACCTCTCCCTCTTCGAGAGGAAAAACCAAAATTAATTCTTCTTCTAGATCTTCAATTGACAAGTACCATGACCATTACACGAACCCTTGACACCAATATGCCTACACGACCTTGTCACTACTCTTTCTTGGCTCCTTATGTTGATCTCCTTTTTTGCACTGTACTGCACCAGTACTACATTGGCACTAGGAACTGAGCTCGGCCTCTAGTGGATTCTTCCTCGAACTTCTTCTCTTTGATACTCTAGACCAAGACCCCTTTATTTTTTGTAGAAACTTCTTCCTCACACTTCATTTCATCACTTGATGGCACTATCTCTTCCTCAAGTGATATTCGGCCTTCCTTAGATGAGCGAGGTGGGTACAAACTTTAAAACAAAGATATAATATCCTTTACTTCTTTTGCTGGACAACCTTCATAACTGCGGTATATTCCTCCTCCTTTATGTATTATAATCCACGCACTTATTACATAATTTAACCCAATAATAATAAATTGTATTTATGCGCTTATATAGAGATCCTTCTCCGCTGAATTTGCTTCCTTCTTACGCACCCATAAACATGATATCTTTTGCATTGATGATTCGTTAATCCTTCGTTGGAATGGCCCTCTTTCCTATGCACTTGATCAAAGAGTTGACTTGAACTTATTGCTTTCAATGAGGTCCCAAAATTGTCTATGTATAGGGACAGTCTTACCCTCTCTAGGTTGTGTTAGCCATCGGTATTTTTACATGTTGAAGCTATGCATATGGTGAGATTTCTACTGGGCAGTTTCCTTATGTCAATTTGTCATCTAGAGACCTCCTAAAACTTTTTTCGCCTTTCTACTTTTCAGCACACCCATGTCAAAATCAAAACCTCATTATCCCTTTCCTACCTGGCTTCAGCCCCTTGATCTGCCCATCAGCTTTAAAAGGCAAATCCAAATCTGTTTCAAAAGTCTCCCCTCTGTTAGGAAGTGGCGTTTTAAGACATTTTACCCTTGGCGATCATCGAAAAGCCAAAAAGCCTCCATCTGTTACAGACCAACCACAACTGACCTCCCACTCTGCAAATGAAATTGACAAATAGCTCTAAGTCGTGCCACTTATATCCCTAGGTCTCAGCACTGCATAAACCCCAAGCTTAAGCTGATTAGTAGGTGCTTCACAATGTTTTATGGATTCTGCAAAAAACAGGAAATACAACTTCATCTCAGGAGTAAATGCTTGAATCTACAGTTAGAGGAACAACTGCTTCTAAATGTATCATGAGCTTGAGATGAAGCTGCAAAACAAAGAGTCACTCATCAAGACCTTACAGCTCTTTCCAGCATGAAAATCACAGTAAGAGAAAGACACCACTGTCACAGCAAACTGGTAAATTGTCATGGCCCAGAACCTCCTTCATTTACAAGCAGAGGGTTAGGGTGCCTCCTTCATCCACAAGCAGAGGGCGCTGGCCAGTATTGACTTTGAAGATTGCAAAAGTCCAGGTTTGCCTTTTACTGAACAGTGAAACAATATCTCCAGGTTTTATGAATGTGAGTGATGATCATAACAGGGATAGAGTTTGAAATATGCTAGCTCAAAGGAAAAAGAGTCTGGTTTGATAAAATAGGTCATTTGAAGCTTTCAAAGCATGTGAATTGTTGAACTTTAGAAAGGCATGTCATTAGTAAAAATTCCAATCATAAGCAGCCTGCTTGTCCACAAGATCAAATTGAAGAGGTGCTGACAAAACATGTCATTACACAGGCAGAAGGAAAGGTGTTTTGTTTTTCAAAAGGCACTGACCTCCATAGTCACAGAGACTATCCTTCAAACAATTTGTCATGAGATGACCAAAACAAATGATGACATCTCAGTTTCCCTCAGAGCAGTACAGTGGGACAGGGATACTTTGACTAAGGTTTTTCTGAAGCATAGTGGTGATTGCAAACAGAGGTGCCAGTGTTGATGTTTTTTTTAAGTTGATTGCCTATCATCATAATCCAAGAAAATCCTTGTCATGCAGCATTATCAAATAATCTTCAGATAATTTGCTCAGTGAAGCGCCTCCTCCATTTATGAGCAGATGGCCAAAGCATTGCAGGTTGTTGAAAACTGATTGAACTAAAGTGCAGTGGAAGGACACAAAGAAAGTAAATAGAAGTCATTGCACAGGTAAAAGTTAGGGTTTATGATTTAAAAGTATTGGTTTTCCTATTCAAATGAAAATGTCTTTCAAGAAATACATCATGATAGACAGGAAACAATATGAATATGCATGCATTGATACCAAAAAGGAACAGTTTCTTTAAAGGAAAGGGTTAAACAGCACCCCACTGTCACCTGCCCAGAAGTCTAAGAGAGCTCCTTTTGAGTAAACAGAGAAATATAGTGTGAAAGCATGCAACCAAAATATGGCGCTTACAGTCCAGGGAGAAGCTTATAAATCACCTGGAAGCAGTAATTATCAAACAAATTGGAAGAACACAGGCCATCTCCTGTTAAGTGACCAAACAGTTTTCAAATGCTTCTTGACAGATTTTGAATGATTTTTCCTTGTTAAAACATCACCTAAAGTGTCAAAGCAGGGGACAGAGTTGAGCTTTGGAGCGTTTCTCTTACAAAAAGACCAATGCACTAGTCAAAGCAAATATTAGGGAAAAAGAGTTGATAAAGCACTTAGAGGAAAAAAATTTTCCAAACCAAGTTTAAAAGGGTAAGCCATTTCCTCTCAAAGGTCAGAGACAGCTATGCTGTTCGAAAATCAGAAAGTATAAAAGTTATTGAGGCAGCATTTCAAATTCTTCTGTAACCAGGGGTCCTACAAGTTAGTCTACAGGTTCATCAAGTACAAGAGTGATTTGGCCTATTTTCAGTTTCTGGAGAAAGATTTTAAAACAAGTATAGGCATGTTCATCATAAAAGAGAAAGGGTACCATATCAGTGCATCTTGAGTAAAAAGAAGTATCAAAGAAAAATTCCCTTTTCAAATATACAAAGGTGAATAGAGAATAAGCAAGTACAACTGCATTTTGTACACACAGTTAGAAAATAGATTTAAAGGACACTTGGCATTTAAGTCAGTTTCAAGTAGAGGCCTTGTCACTTTGAAGCAGCTAGAAAGGACACTTTGAAATTCAAAAATCAAAGAGGTTAAATATATCTTCTCACCAAGTGGCAGAGGTGATGTGGAAGTTATCAAGTTATTTGTCAAAGTCTGAAGTTCGGTGTTTATCACCCAAAGAACAAAACAGGAAATCACTGTTCAAACGCCGGTGCATGAGTAAGACAAGGTTCTGGTTTTTTAAAGCCATTTATGTTTTTTATAAAGAGGTTCAAGTATGAGATGCACCGAGGATATTCAAAAGTGTCAAAAAGACTGTGAAAATTTGCAAAGAAGCCAAACCAAAAGTCCACTTTGCATTTAAAAAGGAAGTGACCGTTGAAGATTTGTTTTGAAATGATATAAGGAGTGAGGTCGAGGGTGAGTTTATCGTTTTCCAACTGCAAACAAAGTTCCACGCCGCCCTCAGCATCGAAACAACAAATTTCTGGTCGATTTGCAGAGTGTGGCACTGTTAAAGGCCGAGCGACGCGCCTGGAAACCCGCACGACGCGCCTGGGGGCAACTTTACAAAGGCCGCCTATGTTAGCGCAACGCGCCTGTACAGTTGCGCGACGCGCCTGTACAGGGCGCCCGACCACCCGACAGGCCGACCCGACAGGTCACCCGGGTATAACTTTGCGCGTCGTGCCGACATATAAGAGTGCCGCGCACAAATTGGAGGATCTCCAGAGCTGCTCCAAGCTTTCCTCCAAGGTTTTCTTCAGCGATTTCAAAAGGTATTTTGAAATTTCATCCAAATTTCCGAAATTGCCAAACCCTGACTGTGTTGTTGGTTTTTCATAGACATTTAAAAACTGGTTTTCCAAAGTGTGGAGGAATCTTCCCAAGGTAGACTAGTATGCTAGTTTAAAAGAAGTCTTCACTGTTGAAGGAAATAGGGCATTGATTACCCTATTCAACCACCGAAAGGCATTATTCTCTGAATACTCTGTGACTGCTTCTGACCTTCAAAACCTCACGCGTTGTTGTGTACCCGCATCTAAAGAGAGAAGAAAAGAGATATTCACGCCTTAGAAATGAGCCACTTCGAGGGGGCAACCTCCAATACATTACATGAATGAACAATTCTTGGATGATACAAATGAATAAAACCTCCTTCTATATATAGGAGTCCATGGGGGCACAATATAATCCTAGTGGGGCCACAATGTAATCCTAGCCGACCTAACAATAATAATGCAAGGGAACAATAATAACAATATGGGGGTTACAGGGGTACACTAATAACAATAAGTGGGGTTAGACTAACATAATAAGGGACCACACTATTAATATAGGGACTTAACATGCCCCTCTCCTTCAAACAAGTGTTGTCCTCAACGCTTGATTATTTCTTGATGCTTCTGTATAAAATTCTCATCCTCCCATGTGGAATCTTCTCCAGGAAAGTTCTTCCACTTGCTGAGAAAATATGAAATTGATTGTACTTGTCGCGTTCTTGTTTCTGTGACTCCTTCAGAACTTCTTTTGATGTGATGTTGATCTTCCGGTTGTATCATTTGTTTTTGCACCAAAGTTAGGTTATCCTTTGAGAGTTGGAGAACTTGTTGTTGATGCTCGATGTGATCTTCCACTAATTTATCATCCATATTTTCCATTATTTGATCCTTCAAACCACCCAACTTAGCCTCCATTTCTGCTTTTAAATCATCTATTTCATCTTCAATTGCTCTTCGTAAGATCGAAATTTGTTGCACTTGGTACCGTAATTTTGATATCTCATACTGCAATTCTTCCTCTTCATGCATCATAGTATAGCTTTCTGAGGGCTTAATGGGTATGGAATTATTTTTTGGATGCATAATAGAACCCATTACTGATAAAAATTCTTCAATATGCCCTTGGAATCAATTCCACTTGATTCTTCAAACAATACTTATGCAATTCGAAGAAAAAATACACACCTTTTACTAGCTTTTAGGAGCTCGATATTGAAATTGAATTATCTCTGTAGCTGAAAATCTTCGATATCTGAAATTCAGCCCTGTAGTAGATCTCTGAAGCTTCTTTCAAATGCCACAGGTCTGACCTGATTTGGATTCTCCAAGACAAAGTTGTGTCCAATCTCCTACAATGACCTAATTCTGGACTGGTTTAGTAGAGCGAACTTGTACGACTTGCCACGTGTCACTGTTTTGTCCTTTGTCTCTGAAATTGATAGCCAAAAAACTTCAGTCTGTGTACTTGCGACCAATTTTTATGGCACTTCAATCCAATGCCCAGAGAGAGAGTTATTGAAGTTTTCCCACGATCACCTCTTTGAGATGAAATTCAGGAGCCTGAAAAAGCACTACCTTCCACAGATCATATCTCCCAAAATATTGCGAACCAAGCTCTGAAATTTTTTGACGAATTTCCTCAGGATTTCAGCTTCGCACCATATGAATTTCAGACTCTGAAACTTCGTACAAAAAAATTTATAGCGCAATTGCCACGATGACCTATTTATGAGCCTGAAAAAATACCTAACTTCCACAGATGATATCTCCTCAAATATTGCGAACCAAGATCTGAAATTTTTAGACAACCTTCCTCAAGATTTCAGTTTCGCACCCTAAAAATTTCAGCTTCTGAAGCTTCGTAGAAAAAAAGTTATAGCGAAAATGCCACGATGACCTGTTTGGAGCAGCGAAACCCTAGAATCCCAAACCTCTGATACCAAATGTTGTGTAACCAGCTCCAAAGAGAGAAGAAAAGAGATATTCATGCCTTATAAATGAGCCACTTCGAGGGGGAAACCTCCAATACATTACATGAATGAACAATTCTTGGATGATACAAATGAACAAAACCTCCTTCTATATATAGGAGTCCACGGGGGCACAATATAATCCTAGTGGGGCCACAATGTAATCCTAGCCGACCTAACAATAATAATGCAAGGGCACAATAATAACAATATGGGGGTTACAGGGGTACACTAATAACAATAAGTGGGGTTAGACTAACATAATAAGGGACCACACTATTAATATAGGGGCTTAACATAAGTGGATTTTCGTAAAAACATAAAGGCTTTCTTCCAAGGATGTCTCGATGTTCTACATTGAAAAAGCCCCGATTATTGTGAAAAGACAATCTCTCACAACCTCCGCTGCTTTTGGGTTTCCTAAAAATCATACTGCTTTAACCGTAAATCAGCCATATATCACACCAGGGTTGATTTATGAGCATGTTTTTTTTTGCTTAAAAAGTGACATACATAGAGAAATCAAAGGAAATTGCAAAAGTGGAGAAGGGTTACTGGTCAAGGAAATTTATATAGGTTAAAGTCAAGTAAAGGAGGATTTTGTCATAGAGACAAATGGCTTAGGTCCGTCAGGTTGAAACAAAGTTTTTTTCCACAAAGGCTAGGGTTACATGTATAAGGGGCCCTTGACTGTTTTGAAAAAGAAAACTCACATAAGCTTCTGCCCAAAAGCTTCGTAGTCTTTGAAAAGATCTGTCATCTTGGCTCAGGGTTAGGCCAAGTGACTTTTTAATTGCATAAAGAGTTGTTTTCACACATGCAAGTTGATTAACTGTCGGCATACTTAGTCAAGGCAGATTTGGAATAATTGGAAAATACAATGTTGATCCAAGACACAAGATGTGTTGATTAACTTTCAAAGATCACCAAGCAGGGAAACTTTGACATTATATACAGCATGCCTCATATAGTCTGCCCTTCTTTCACTATATTATATCATTTTGAGAAATCTGTTGACTAAGATATTCTAAGGGTGAGCAGGCCACTTTCTGAAGGGCAGGTTGTTGATGATTGAATTTTACATTGAAGACAGAGATGTAGGTATGTTGATTGACCTCTGACAAACTCACCAGGAAAAGTGATTCCTCAACACTGTGCACAGGAAACTTACACAGCAGTTTATCTCCTCTTTTCTATATAGTACCCTATTGAGAATTTTGCCTGGCTAAGGTACATTCAAAGGTGAAAGGCTGGTTTTAAGGAGAGCAGAGGTTGTGAATTCAAAGACACTTGTTGCAAACCCTCCACCTCACATTGTTTCTCTGTCCAAACAACGTATTGACACAGTTTCAATCCAGAAGGGCATTTTACATACAGTGAAGGCAGTTTGCCTCTTTCAAAGCTTTTTCAGGTCAGAATGCCTCCAAGGCAAGACCACAGGAGCGGTCCACATAAGAGATATGAGCCTATCTCTACAGAAGAGATTAATGCTCATCCATCTGTGCTTTTCAATTTCCATGAAGTAGGCTGCCTTGATTTCTGCCAGAAGATAGAAGAAGTCAAGAGTTTTTCGCCATTAACACACTTGTGCGCCCTGAGATTCAAAGAAAAGCATTTCCAAGTGGCGGGTCTTGATTTCAAAATCTCTCCAAGGTATGTGTCCAAGGCCACCAAGATCCCGTATCATGGCGAAAAATGGTTTAAACAAGCTCATCTTGACTTAGAGGATTACAAACCTTTCATCAAGCCTGAACATAGAGAGGTTGTCACTACTATCTTCCCTTTTTCATATCTTCTTGACAGCTATGCTCCGCTTATGAAAGCCATAATGAAATATTTCACTTGTGAAGGGAGGTTTAATCGAATTTATGCCTACCATGTCCGCTTATTGATGCATTTTACCAGAAGCAGGCAGCTAAACCTTCCTTACTTTTTGTCCAAGAGCATAGAGAAAATGGCATCTACTGTCCAAAAGAAGGCCCCACCTCAGTAAATCCCTTCCCTTTTTCATCATTCTTTGATCAAGATTATCTTCCTATACCAGCTAGAGAAGAAAGAGGTGCCATGGGACTTATTCATCAGCCATCCAGACTTCTCTACTGTCCCTCCTGTTCATGTGTCTCCTACTCAGCCTGTCCATCGCCCAGTACCTTTGTCTAGTAGGCCTACACCTAGAAGACTCAGAATGACTACTGGGCAGCCAAGTCAACAAGGAGAAGGAGAGGGCAGTGAACAGCAACGAGAAGGAGAGGGCAGTGAACAGCAGCAGATAGAGGATGAAGGGCAGCAGTTAGATATTGAGGGACAACAGCAGATACAGGATGAGGGACAGCAGCAGACAACAGTTGAGGAACAACATGTTAGGCAGGAAGTTGAGTTACCTCTTGAGCCACAAATTGGACAAGACTTTGATGAAGAACAGCAAGCTAATGTTGGCGAACAGGGGCAGCCAAGTGAACAGCCAGAAGAAGATATCCATCATCCTCAAGGGGAGCAGCAAGTTCAGGAGGATGTCAAAGGTAAATCAGTTGTTACTCCTCCTCTCAAAGTAACAAAGCTCAGCACATCAAGGAAAAGAGAGACTAAATCTGCCACCTTAACAGTGACAAAGATTGTTCCTAGCAAGAGGAAATTGCCCAAAAAGACACCTTCTAGCATGCCAAGGAGGAAAAGCGCCAGATTGGCTTTCAAAGGCAAAAGTAAAGTGGGAGAAAGTACAAAGCATGGAGGTGAATTAGCTATTATCCCTATCCAAAGCGATGATAGTGACAATGAGGCCCGCCTTCTTGAAAATCTCTTAATCCATAAGGAAGGGAAAATTGAGGCATTAGAGCAAGATCTTCAAAGTGCAAGGAATTTCAATCACTTCTTGGAGATTGAAAACAAACAAATGAATGTGCACACAGCTGTTCATGAGGCACGGGCGATTAAGTATAAGAAAGAGGCAGCTAAGGCGCAAGCAAGAATTGAAGAGCTCATTGGTGAGTTTGATGATGAAGAGGAGGAAGACCAGCCTATGCGGAAGAGGCCTAGGACCATCGGGCTTAAAAGAGCCTTGGAAAAGCAGAGAGCAGAAGAGCAAGCCCAGCTCCAAGCCTTTCCTCTCACTGCACTCCTTGAGCAGGAAATTGAGGAAAACAAAGAGGCTTAGCTTGAAAGAGCTAAAAAACATTTGGAAATGAAGCTTGAGAGGGCGAATAGAGATTTAGAGCTGCAGAGGAAGAGGACACACCACTTCCAAAAGCTGAATCAGTTTGCCCGGCGCAAACTAAAGGCAGCTCAAGAAAAATTGAAGAAGACAAGGGGAAAGCGCCTAGCACGGAAGGAAGGGAAAAGCATATCAGCCCTTGATATTTTGGCCTCAGCTTCGGAGCATGTTGCTATGGACCCTTGAGGGTCATGCATGCCAATTTTGGGCCTTTTTCAGCAACTTTTTGTTTTTTGGCATTTTTTGGGTTTTTGGCCGAAAACTCATAATTTCGCCATTTCAGTTTGATGAGTTTTCAAGGGAGGAGGATGATACCGATGGATGCCATAATTCCATGAGCAGCTCTCCAGCGATTTTCAGGGCATTTGAAGATCATTCGCCCCCTCAAATTGGCGAAAAACGCCCTCTTTTTGCACATTCTGCCCGCCATATCAGCAGTCTGCTATTTTCTGGGTTTTTGCACATAGGTACAGTTTTGAGGGACTTCCAGA
The DNA here is from genome assembly GCA_034641835.2 of Pinus albicaulis. Classification (NCBI taxonomy): domain Eukaryota; kingdom Viridiplantae; phylum Streptophyta; class Pinopsida; order Pinales; family Pinaceae; genus Pinus; species Pinus albicaulis. The sequence goes on along the minus strand of CM076572.1, from coordinate 1,412,753,132 downwards.
GATCAGATTGAGGTGATTTCAGTTGCGCCGGAAAGCAGACACAGAGAGCTTTCCAACGGGCCATCATGAGCCTCATTTAGACACCGGGAAGGCTGCCATTTGCCTTCAGCAAGTCAGGGGACCTTTTTCAGGCATAAATATGAAGTATTTTTGTAATTTTTGAACCTCAAAAATCTGCTTTTCCCAAATGTGCGTTTAGCTATTTTTACACTTGGAAAATGATGTAAAGTCAATATAATTTCCGTTTTTAGCAGTTTTTAGATATTTTATGGGATATTTTGTGCCTTGGGCTTTGCAAAGCCTCAAGGACAAATTTAGATATTTTGACTTGGCCAATGGGATAGCTAGTTGCTACATGAGGTTTTCCTTCCTCAAGCCTATTTATTCCATGGGTTTCATTGTAAATCAGAGGCTGAACTTGAGAGAAGAATTAATACATTGGTCATATGAGCTTTGAAGAATACACTTGTGTTATGATTTTTGGACTGCCTCTTGGATGCTTTTGAGGAATGATTGTTGATGGATTCCATGACATGGTAGAATGGTATAGTTTTTCTTGCTTTGTTGTTGTCTTCTAGTTTTCATCCATAATACATGCTTCTTGCTGCTATAGATCAGTAGAGATTAGTTTTGAGATATGCCCATGGAGGCACCTCAAAATTCCTGAATCTTCATAGCTTGATGTTTTCTTCTTCCTTAGTTATGCTAAAGAATTCTTAACTTCTCTTTAGTAACTTAAGGATACTGTTTGCTAGTTTTATTTACAAGTTCTATGCATGTTGAGTAGGATGTATTGTGTGCCCTGCCTACCTATAAGCTGTCCATAGTTCTGTCCATAAAACTTTCTCTTTGACTGATTAGTTGATCATCTTGTTGAATCAAGGAGGCCTAGTCCCGATCTAGCCCTTTGCCTAAAACTATGAAAGCTTGTTTGTCAAAGTGCCCAATGACTTAGAGACTATGTTTAGGTGTTCCGGCGTAGTTTATGAGTTGTTATTTTGTCTTATGTGTTTTCCCCAAAGTATGATAGCCATTTCCCGAAGTTAGAGGGTCTTATACCTCTATGTATGGCTGGAATGTTTGATTTCTATGTATTAATTAGCTCATAGTTGCATTTAGCATGATTAATGGCTTGCTATAACATGTTTATGTCTGCTATAAACTAGTTACACTTGAAATCCCTTGTCTTTCACCAACTTGTTGTCCATTTAACCCATTTTACCCAAAGATCCCTTCTACCGTGAATCAAATCGGCCCTACAGCAGCCTTACATCATTACCTCATAGCTTCCTTGACCTGTTTGACCCCATAGCCCAATTTATCTACATCTTGTTATCCAGTTTATGTATTTGATCAGTTTTATCCCTCACAAACTTAAAAAACTAAAAAACCAAAAACACACTTCATAACTAGCCTAATATCAGAACACCATAAGCAAACACACCGATATCTTTTGCATATAATATAGAGAGCCCTCTCTGAGTCCAGAAGGGTTAGTCCTGCCCATAAGTTTATTGACACATATCGTCATTTGGTCGCCAATCGGCCACCCACAGACCTAAGAAATGGAGCATGATCAACTATATAATACTTTGACAAAGAGTGACTTCAACACATTTGAGTCAACTTGTTCACAGAGATCTTCCAACATTTTCTAGATCATTTTGACAAGGTCTTTGAGGCATAATTTTTACATCAATAATGATCCTTTACAAGTGTAATAACACTTCATATACATGACCCTAAATTATATACTTATGACAAGATGACAAATTCCTAAAGACATCAAGAAGAATTCTTTGACCTATAATAGAGGAAATTTCAGCTTAAAAGTTTCCACGAAATTTTCATCTAATTTCCATGTCATAATATGTAAAGAAATCAAAATGCTTTAAATTTAAAAAGAGGTAAATGTAAATATTTTGGAGGGAAAAAAACAAAAACTATTTTTTAATTGTATTTTTTACTTATATCCTTATAGGTTTACTCAAATTTCAAGTGTAGACACTCGTTGGATGCAAAATTAAATTTCACATCCAACGAGTACCCATTATGCATACTTTTTAGAAATCCCACCTTGATAAAAATTGCAAATACATTAAAAAACGTGTTTCAACACGGTTTTTTAATGTATCTGCAAATTTTATCAATGTGGGTCTTCTCAAAAGTATACATAATGTGTACTCGTTGGATGTGGAATTTTATTCCGCATCTAATGAGTGTCTAAATGTGAGATTTGAGTAAACCTATAAAGAGATAAGTCGTAAATACAATTTAAAAAGGTAGTTTTCTTCTTTTCCCTCCAAAAATCATGTAACTCTTATTTTATAAATTTTTACTATTATTTTATTAATTTTCCTTAGGAGGCCATTTTTAGGCTGAAATTTCCTCTAATGTTTCTCATGAAACCCATGATGCAAGCATTACGAAATACATTCTATTATCTTTTTCCTCTTCATTACATAAATTCATAATCACAAGTCATTACGAAGACCAAGCCTAGTTACACTTTCTAACACCACCTCCCCCCTTATCATTATTTCTTGATTCCCAATAAGAGAGAGAGAGGAGGAGGAGGAGGAAATAATGAAAGCGAGATAGATACAGAAATAGGGATTCGTAGATCGAGGGAGAGAGAAAGGAAGGGATAAGGGAAACATGGGGAGAGGGAGAGGGAGAAAGGGATATGGAAAGAGATAGATGGCATTGGGGGGAGGGGGGGGCATAGGAAAGGGAAGAGACAAATGGATATAGTAGGGAGACATATGTTTAGAGAGAGAAAGGGATGGGAAGAGAGAAAAGGATGAAGAGGGGGATGGGGTGGAGGAAGAGGGGGGAGGAGGAAGAGATATGTGAGAGAGAGAGAGAGAGAGAGAGAGAGAGAGAGAGAGAGAGAGAGAGAAATTTAGGGGCTAATATTCGCAGGTGGGCTAATATTCCATGCTTTTGCAAAAAAACATATTCACCAATTTCTATTTTCTAAAAATGAATTCGCCCAAAATTTTATAGTATAAAATTGTTTTACCTTAAAAATCGCCAATATTATATATTGTCTAATATAAAATAATTAGAAATCTACACATTTTTACAAAATTATCATCAAACATTTTAAAATTTGGATATTAGGGACTAGTAAAATTTGCCAAGGTTTCTAAACTTTAAGATAAACATCCATCCTTAAAATTTTCCATGGAGAGAAAGAGAGAGAGAGAGAGATGGGTAGATAGAGAGAAACAAATGGATATGGAAAGGGGGATAGATAGGTTGGGGAGAGATAGGATTGAAACATGAGGAGAGATAGAGAGAGAGAGAGAGAGATGGAATGGGGGCACTAAGTAGAGAGGGGGTGGCGGGGAGGGGGGGTCTTAGAAAAGAGGGGATATAGCCTAATATAGGAAGGAGACGTGGGGAAAAATATAGAAATAGATAAGCATAGATAAAAGGATGAAGAGGGAGGGAGAGTGAGAGGTTGAGAGAGGGAGATATAGAGAGAAAGAGAGATAGAGAAACAAATGATAGAGGAATATGGAAAAATAATGTGTGCACATGATATAAAATAGGAACATTAATATAATTCCTACATGTTAATATAACATGTATGCATTACTAGCACTCACATGTTATCAAATTCAAAATATATTTGGGGGCAACGTTTTTTCAATTGCGTGGTGGATGAGGTGCCCGCTTTAGTTTTAGGTTCATATTTACAAACCTCTTGGTCTGTTTTGGTTAAATACAATACACATCAATTTTTACAACTTCCTGATTTGTAGCAATTATTTTTTATATGTTCTACATGCTCACTGATAATGAAACTGGACACATTTATAGATATTTATAAAGATATGTGTGCATATTCTAAATATATATATTTTTCATACATTAATTATTACTTTCATTTTTTTATTAATATATTTTTCTCTTTTTTGACAACTTGAGGCCACTTTTCACATGGATTTTAGTGGTCATTAGCATATGCATATTGAAGCGAGTCACTGGTATCTTATCCTTTATCCAATTTCTCAAGTACGAATAGGAAGCATGGATGTAAGAATTTGCATGGTCACTTTTCCTAGGTGTAGATTCCTTGGAATCATGTAGAATTGAATTATATTTGCAAGGCCACTTTTCACATGGAGTTGAGTTATCGTTAGCTATATGTGTATTGAAGCAAGTCACTAGCCTTCTATATTTTGCTTGATTGATCAAGTGAGATTAAAAATTGGGGACATAAGAATTTAATTATTGTAATGCTTTGTTGTTGGATTTTAAATTTTGATCTCCATTTGTGGATTTCTTTGGAAAGGTGGCTACCAATTTATTTGATTGGAGTTGAGCCATTATCTATAGTTATGATATTAAGGAGCACTTTTTCTAGCATAATTGACCTTTAAAATAATTTTATTTGCAAAAATGTTCATAAGAATGGCTTTAGAAATTATTCGTAAATTGTCATGGATGCTCCACTAGACAATTCATCACAACAAACCTACTAAAATGTATTAAAAATATATAAAAATACACACTATGAGGATTTATTTATCCTTGTATTTTTGGATATGTAAATTAGTGTTTATTATGTACACATGCAATTTAAAATTATGATAAAATATAGAATAATGAAATAAATACTCACAAACTATAATTGACACAACATATTTCCTTGGAAAACTTTTCAAGAGAAAAATCTCTAAATAAAAATTGATGCAAGTATAAGGAAGTGAGGCTTGTGTCATGTGGGCTAATATAGTGAAAACTTCATCTTTGTTTTCTCTATCCCTATCCCTCTCGACTACTTTTCTCATTTATGGAACAAAATGAACTTGAATATAATGGAACCCCTCTTCCTCCTAGTGGCCCAGTTATAACAAAGCTCAATAGCCTACTAGTCGTTAGGTTTGACTCTGTTGTAGCCGCTACAACACCACCCAAAATTTTGGGTATATTTAAAATTTCGGGTTCCCCCTCTGCTCGCTTAGGCATTAAAGTCTTTCACCCAACCTGCAGTCAGTGACATCCCACCAACCTATCCCCAACCTCTCATGAGCTTTCTCACCATCATGATCGGATGTTGTTGCTGCAATCATGCCATATGTGGGAGGGATCATCTAGCATACACTCAAACACTCTTACCGCAGTCGCGCCATGTGTAATGAGATTGCCATGCATACATTCGAATGGAAACCTTTTGTGTATTGACGATTAAAGGCCCTCTCGCCGTGGGTCATTAAGCATGTTGTTTGAATACCTCTCTTAAAGCTTGTTAGTCTCATATGTTTTATCTGGGGCCATCATTATCGAAGAGTAATTGTGATGTTGTAATGTTCCACACAGGTCGACCACACGGGTGACAAACTCCTCATCTTGTCACGACATCGAGGGGAATAAAATTGAGCTCAACAACAAGGCCAAAGTTGTGAAACAAGGGAGGAGGAGGAGCAAGTGACCAGTACTTTTTATGCCACTGATGCCAAAGGCTTTCTTCACTAGTGCACACCAAGGACCGGACGGAGTATTTTCTGAAGAAGTTTTGAAAGGTCCTGCACAATGTCAGCTCCATGTCAGCTCCATGTCAATGTCTTCACATAAAGGAACATATTTCACCACTCTGACAAGTCTGGCCTGAAGTATAGCCCAGGCAAACAAAGTGGACTCAAAAGACTTACATAGAGAATGACAATCTCATTAAAGGCGTTGGCCCACCTTTGGGAAACAATATCTCTTAGCCCTTAGCTACAAGGTGGGCACAAGTATGCGGACCAAGGTTATGGTTTTAAATATGATGTGATTAAACCAAGGCAAAGAAATCGTATGGTTTCAAAACCATTGGAGATCGTGGAGCAAAAATATGTGAAAACATTATAAGGGGCGCACATTCAATGGACCAAGGTTAAGTTGTATATTTAACGCCAAAGCAAAAACGCATATGATTTCAAGACCATATAATACCACCAAGAAAAAGCATACGAGGAACATTACAGCTAGCACCAAATACTTCTATGCCAGTTTTAATTAATGAGGCAGATATATAAGGTGGTCAAATTTAAACGCCGATTAGAACTATATGGGAAAACATTACAAATGAGCGCAAAGGTTTCGATGGCGATTTTTCGACCTATGCTAAAGGTTCTGGAGCAGATATATATATATATATATATATATATATATATATATATATTCAAAGGGTCCAAAGCGTACGGCGACATGGCGTGTGATCACTGCGATTGAACGTTCAATGGTCCAAAGTCATGTTTACGTTGCATGGAGCCAAACGTGCAATTTTTACGTTGCATGAAGCCAAACATAAATGTTTATGTATATACATGGCAGTCGACTTTTCAACTAAAGTATGGAGCAAAGTGCTATAACCATAGTGGCATGTTATAATTGACAATCTGTAACCACATTTTAAGCAGTGCAAGTCACATATGATTTCACAACTATATAAGACCACCGAGCAAAGCATACAAGGAACGTTTCGATTGGCTCAAATGTTTTATGCCAAAGTATTAGTCCATGTCAAAACTTGTGGAGCGAACGCACATATATAAAAATCAAAAATTTACGTTCAACGCATGGAGCAAAATGTTTTAACAAACCTACAGCGGCAACGTTGTAATATGGTGCGTTGACAGTCAAAAAACCGCAAGATTGAGTTTTTCACGTGTCTATCTCAAAATTTACACGGAAACATCACAAAAGAACCGTGTTTTTCAAGTAAGTTTGTAAGGATATCAATACTAAAAAGGAATGCGAATAGGTTATGTATTACAAACTGCAGTCGTGGGCCGAAAAGCCAGCGCCATAAGAGGCATGCTTCAGTTGACACCAAAAGAGCTATTTTCGAAAGAAAAAATAAAATTTGATTTCGTAGCCCCGAGGGTGATATTCCGGGAGACAATTACGCTTCCAATCTACTATTAATAACCTGCACTGGTCCCATTTAGAAAGCCGTTATCGTTTCATAGTCCGTGGAAGCTGAATTTTCAATAATGCCACTACTGACCACGCCGAGCTGTCTTCACAGAGCTAAATTTTTGATAATTCCTAAGGCATTTTCTTTTACTCTGTCCAAAGGCACTGAAAAACTGGATCACACATCCCACATAGATCTGTTCAAGACTGCATGCAGTGCGTTTTCAATTTGCAGGCTCATGCAGGAATGAGAAGTTCACTACGGAGCGGAATACCAAGAATAGGTTCACCGAAAGAGCATCAATAGAATACATGTCGACGCACATACTGCCTCACGCGCAGTCCCACAACTCGTAAATCCACAGTGTTTTATTATTCGATTTCAATGCATGGGCGGAGCTACGAGTTAGCCGCGTGAACTTTTACCTATGGAAAGCAAAAAATGGGTCATACCAGAACAAATAAGAAATATTTTCACAACCTCCTGCTATGGAATATAAAGAGAGTCGTGATCCAGAAATAGGCGTAAGTCCGCATCCATTTCACACTATGTTGGCAGCCCGAGGAAACATACTCCATGAAAGCATTGGCATGTAATGAAGGTGCGTGTATGGCGGTTGTGGATGTTTAGAAGGTGAGACTCTGTCGTATGCAACTCGGATTTGTTGGAGGCTCATTTGAACAATGAAAATCAAAACTCCGGCGGCAGCCTAAGTAATAAGGGACGTAGGCTGTAGTTACACAGCTCCCATCAATCACGTTCTCCTCCGTTAACTTGTCTCTCAACCATATTACAGGGGCCACGGCTCAACAAAATGGAGAAAGTGCCACCTTTGGACTTTTGCGACCAGTCGCCAGGTCACAAAGCACATGGGATTGATGACAAGCGTGACCTGCATAAATATGCGACTGCGCGACCACAGGGAGGTTGCAGTTTTGACCAGGTCGCTGAGTCGCAAACATATGAGGCTAGTGCATATTGCGATTTGATGATATTTGCGACCCTGCGACCCTTTTGAGATTGCAACCCACGTAGAGATCAAGTCACACTACCTCTCCAGGTCGCTGAGTCACGATGCACGCTGCTGGACGGAAAATGCGACCATGCGACTGTGCGACCCCTCCAAGGTCGCAAGGTCGCAGAATGATCTGTCCACTAGAGGCTGTGACCCATGAAAGCTCCGACCATGCGACCCCGCTTCGGAATGGCCTCTTTTCTCAAAGCATATATCGCCTACAGAATAGGACTATACAAGGGTCCAAGCTAATCGTTAAAATTCCTTGATGTTATCTGTCAATATGCTCCTTATGCATCTGCGTTTTCTTTTATTGTATCTTTATTTTTTCTTCAACATGCATAAACATATCTATGTGGGTGAGGCTAATGGCTAATCAAATATGCTTACACGCAGGTAACATGAGGAGATTATGATGATGACCCAGATAAGGAAGTCTGTCGCTAACCCAGAAAATGCTGGTTCATGTGGCGGGAGCTAAGACTATCTCAATAGGAGAAATGTAGAAGGGATAAAACCCCAGGTCGTAGATTTCTGCAGGTCACCAGGTCGCAAGTCATGTTCCATGTCAAAAGCTCGACTATGCGACCCAGAGACCCAGCGACTGGGTCGCAGGTCGCATATATTTGCCCGAGGTTGCAAGTCGCTGATCTGCCCAAGGTCTGAGGTCACAGGTCACAGATTGACTGAGGTCGCAAGCCACAGATTTTCTTGAGGTCGCGGGTCGCAAGTTCCCAAGGTCGCAAGTCGCAGGGGTATCCGGGTCGCTAAGTCGCATCCCCTATCAAACGGCCGACGGTGCGACCCAGCAACCCAGCGAGTAGGTCGCAAAACAGACTGGGTCGCAAGGCAGCCCAACGCTCAGGAAGATGAATAGTCAAGGAAGCCCAAAGGGCAGGTTTTGTATTATAAATACTCCTTCGGGAGCTTGTAAAAGGATCTTTGGTTTGGGACTCGAGCTGAATATATTATATTACCAAAGGATTACACATTGAAGCATGAATACAAGCATTTTGAAATACCCCTTTGTGGATCTGATGTTGTCATGTGTATGAGTATTGTTGAGTATTATGTTTTCAATTTCTGAACATCTTTAGATTAAGGGAACTGTATCTTCAATTCACATCACAGTTGTGTAACATTTTGCTGAGTACACTAATGGTGGTTGAGTTTATTTCACTTTCCTAGTGAACGCTGATGGCTTTGTTTATTGGCATTTGTGTTATCATTTAAAACTTTTAGGAAGTGAAGGGTGTTCTTGCCATGAGGAATTTTTTCCTTTGTGGTCAGAACAGTTTACAAGCGTGACCCTAATGAAGTGTTGCTAACAACACTTCCTTCGGTCTTCATGCTTTATTATTTCCTCTTCCTACTCATAGTGTCGTATGTACATTTAATGCATCAATCATATGTCTTGTATCAGTTGATTAGGTGTGTATCCACTATTTTATAGAGTTTAAGCGAGACCCAAAGCAAAGGAGAAATCATTGGTAACTGGACCCACACCCCGGATGGGATCCCTAGTCCAAACGGTTCAAGGTCTAATTGGGACCTTTTACCGAGGAGATCCCCTGCTGTTGGCCGGACAGATTTTCCCGTCAACAGAATTGGCGCTAGAAGGAGGGCCAGATGAAAAGCTGAGCCCTGAGAGCCTGCAATTAATCTCATATCTGTAATGGCTCGTTCCCAAATCATTCTCCCGAGATGTTTGTCGAAGTTTTATGAGCCTCAATGTCTCATCCCCGATGAACTTATGTATCACTTGTCCTAGTTAAAATTCGATGGTGAAAACGGAGTGTCCATAACCCAACACCTTTTAGATTTATATGACTTTGGTGAGCGCTACGAAATTGAAAATGAAGGTTTGATTTGTTTTCTTTTCTTCCTCACCCTCGAAGGTCGCGCTAAGAAATGGTGCCGCACATTGCCGGAAGCTTCCATCTATTCATTTGAACAACTCACCAGTGAATTACAACGAGCTTTTCACAGGTACAATTTTCAAAGTGTATTGATAAAGCTAAATGACATCAGAATGGAACCTCAGGAACCTCTTGATGAATTTTCTATCAGATTTGTTCATTATTGTTTTGAGTTACCTGAAAAGGATGTCTATTGGAAGTTGTTAAGTGAACAGTTCAGCTATGTGATTCTCGTTTCCCTTGAACAATTTCAGTTAGCAACCCAGCCTGAGCCTAGTGTTCCCTATGACGACCCGCAAGTCAACGGTTGTTCAGACTTTGAATCTTTCATGCACCATGTCGAATCAGAGTTTGAAAACCACAGTGGCTCACTACCTCTCTCAGTTCATGAAACCTACATCGAGCCCACTCGATGTCTCCCTGGACACAAACCTAAATCTGATTCGCATACTGATTCGAGCACGCAGATGGTGTTTTGCAATCACAGTCCAAAATCAATGAATCTTTTAGATCTGATCTGTCTCACTCGGAATCTTTAGACAACCATAGGAGTGATTTCCTATCTGGGCAACTTCGAGATGTCCTCTTTATTGATCCACCCCAGTCGGTAACTCCCAGGGAGCCCAACATGCCGGGTACCCAACTTGATCAAATCAATGGTTACAGTGATCCCTGCTTATCTGAAAACATATTCTATCATACCGCTGAGGACCATCACTCACATCTCTTTGCTGACCATATGAAGACACTAGAATTCGATGAGTCGTTTTGGGAAGATTCAAGTACCCATCGGAAAATCGAAGCGCTTCAGCTTCTGCCGACTGTTTCTGAAATGACGATCCACAAGTACCATGCTCCTCCCAACATAACTATGTTGAATTCACCTCACCCTCGCAAATCTAGAGAATCCGATACTTTGGATTATCAATCTATCAGTGCGCAAACATTTGACTGAATTGATACAAAGCCCACTGACATTTTGCAATCCACCACAATCCATGATCACATCTACTCGCCTGTTGATCTCGCCAAGCAGTCAAAGTTAGAAATCCCCTCGCTCGAAGGTCCGGAGTTTGTTCAAGGCAGTGAGGAATTTCAGGCTCCACTAAACACGGATTCGGATCCCCATACCCTTGACCAAACCCAGGAGAAATCCCGAACTAGGGTTTCTCAGATTAAGGTTTCTGCACTTGGATGCACAAGCATCTATAATTCACCTAGCACCTACTTGTTGCTTCCACCCCGTAAAATCAATCATCCACACCACCACAATGATGTTGCTGGTTGGCTCAACCAACCTTATTCGGTGGATGTGCCTACAAATAGGCAATGGCTTACCCGGCGCCCATCAGACCCAGGATTGTGCATGAATGATTATGTGTCATTTATAAATGTTGAGTTTCAAGAACATATTGCTGTGTATCAAGATGAGAGTGGGATTCAGCTTGCACAATCTATTCTAGCATGTTCTTTGGTAAGTATCTATGATCGTCTTGTCGTTGCACCTGCTCCTCAGGTAAGTTTTGTCACTACTGCACTTTTTTGGATACTAGCTCTGATCCTGATCATTGTTTTCGTTGCAAGATGCGAACTAATGCGGTGGCTACACTGGAAAACTGATTTTACATAACCCGGTCACCTCATGGGTTAATCTAGGGTTTAGGTGTAGGCTAGTTAGAAAATGTTAATAAAAAAAAAAATTTAGTTCAAAGTTTTTTTTAATTAGATTTACTTGCCAAATTTTTACTTTCTGATTTAAAGGTGTGTTTTCTATTTTTGTTTACGATTAATATCGTAGGCACCATCATATTACAATCGTTTTGCACTCATTTCTTTTCAGTTTGCTTGTCGCTGCATAAATAATTACTACTTGTATCGCGTCTCTTTTCCACCTACAACTGGTTGATCGTTCTCGCACATGGTGTTGCATTGCATCTTGAGCCTTGCATATTTCATTGTGTCATGCACTGTTTTCCTCACATCATTTTTGTATATTGTTGATATATTTTGAAAATATTCCACATATCGTCGATCACTACATGAGCCCTCATTGAAACCCTACCGTCTTGCCGATTTGTTCTGCCCCAACTGCTGAAATAGTAACCCCATTGCTTACGTGAGGTTGCGGTGGCTATTTTAAGAGGCAGCTTTCTCTTAGGACCAGTCATCGAAGTCACATTCTCAACAAGATCCTATGAGTCTAAACTCATTAGCCGAGGAGATAAAAACTAGTTGTTTGTGGGAGACCTAATGAGTTTGAATGGCCTATACCCATAACCTAAGCCTTGTACCCGGCATAGTCTTGCACACCTTAATTATCTGTTTTGCATGCTTTGCCTATTGTGGTGAATGGGATGTGAAGGTTTGGCACAAGGGCAAACCAAAATCAGGATATCTTTCAGTTTCTATAAAAAAGAAACAACCTCTCTTGCTTGTAAAATAAGTCGGGATCCCTCATCCACCCATGAAAAATAAGTGCCATGAGCACATGAAAATAAGTGCTACAAGCACATGAAACAAATAAGGGTAAAGGATCGAGAAAGGCTTCCTGCGCAGAGAGGTAATGCAACGACTCCACCGAGGTACTGACCAGGCTCGCTGGCAACGGAGCAACGTTTTTGATTTCTTGAAGTGACTCCGCCGGGGTACTGTCCAGCCTTGCTGGCAGTGGAGCAACACCAGAAACTTACTTTAAAAAATCCTGAAAATAATAAACCCACTGCCTTGCTCTTCACATCATCAAAAATCTACTGGCGTCTGTGAGCTTTCTCTTTGATGTGTTCTGATTAGCGAGACCTAGCCGAGGCACAAGGACTGGGCATACCTGTAAAGGGCCGAAGTAATACAAAGGGTACTCGCGGAACTTGCTCAATATTCCCTTCCATCACTATCTTGGCTCAGAATTTTGTTGTGATATTGACAGAGATGCTGGATTCTACCAGTGGTTCGCCATTTGTTGTAACCGCTACAACACCACCCAAAATTTTGGGTATATTTAAAATTTCGGGTTCCCCCTCTGCTCGCTTAGGCATTAAAGTCTTTCACCCGACCTGCAGTCAATGACATCCCACCAACCTATCCCAAACCTCTCATGAGCTTTCTCACCATCATGATCGGATGTTGTTGTTGCAATCATGCCATATGTGGGAGGGATCATCTAGCATACACTCAAACACTCTTACTGCAGTCGCGCCATGTGTAATGAGATTGCCATGCATACATTCGAATGGAAACCTTTTGTGTATTGATGATTAAAGGCCCTCTCTCTGTGGGTCATTAAGCATGTTGTTTGAATACCTCTCTTAAAGCTTGTTAGTCTCATATGTTTTATCTGGGGCCATCATTATCGAAGAGTAATTGTGATGTTGTAATGTTCCACACAGGTCGACCACACGGGTGACAAACTCCTCATCTTGTCACGACATCGAGGGGAATAAAATTGAGCTCAACAACAAGGCCAAAGTTGTGAAACATGGGAGGAGGAGGAGCAAGTGACCAGTACTTTTTATGCCACTGATGCAAAAGGCTTTCTTCACTAGTGCACACCAAGGACCGGACGGAGTATTTTCTGAAGAAGTTTTAAAAGGTCCTGCACAATGTCAGTTCCATGTCAACTCCATGTCGATGTCTACACACAAAGGAACATATTTCACCACTCCGACAAGTCTGGCCCGAAGTATAGCCCGGGCAAACAAAGTGGACTCAAAAGACTTACATAGAGAATGACAATCTCATTAAAGGCGTTGGCCCACCTTTGGGAAACAATATCTCTTAGCCCCGAGCTACATGGTGGGCGCAAGTATGTGGACCAAGGTTATGGTTTTAAATATGATGTGATTAAACCAAGGAAAAGAAATCGTATGGTTTCAAAACCATTGGAGATCGTGGAGAAAAAATATGTGAAAACATTATAAGGGGCGCACATTCAATGGACCAAGGTTATGTTGTATGTTTAACGCCAAAGCACAAACGCATATGATTTCAACACCATATAAGACCGCCAAGAAAAAGCATACGAGGAACATTACAGCTAGCACCAAATACTTCTATGCCAAAGTTTTAATTAATGAGGCAGATATATAAGGTGCTCAAATTTAAACGCCGATCGGAACTATATGGGAAAACATTACAAATGAGCGCAAAGGTTTCGATGGCGAGTTTTCGACCTATGCTAAAGGTTCTGGAGTAGATATATATATATATATATATATATATATATATATATATATATATTCAGTGGTCCAAAGTCGTGTTTACACATGGCACCATGTGATCACTGCGATTGAACGTTCAATGGTCCAAAGTCGTGTTTACGTTGCATGGAGCCAAACGTGCAATGTTTATGTTGCATGGAGCCAAACATAAATGTTTATGTATATATATGGCGATCGACTTTTCAACTAAAGCATGGAGCTAAGTGCTATAACCATAGTGGCGTGTTATAATTGACAATCTGTAACCACATTTTAAGCAGTGCAAGTCACATATGATTTCACAACTATATAAGACCGTCGAGCAAAGCATACAAGGAACGTTTCGATTGGCTCAAATGTTTTATGCCAAAGTATTAGTCCATGTCAAAACTTGTGGAGTGGACACACATATATAACGGTCAAAAATTTATGTTCAACACATGGAGAAAAATGTTTTAACAAACCTACAGCGGCAACGTTGTAATATGGTGCGTTGACAATCAAAAAACCGCAAGATTGAGTTTTCCATGTGTCTATCTCAAAATCTACACGGCAACATCACAAAAGAAGCACGCTTTTCGAGTAAGTGTGTAAGGATATCAATACTGAAAAGGAATTTGAATAGGTTTTGCATTACATTCTGCAGTCGTGGGCCGAAAAGCCATCGCCATAAGAGGCATGCTTCAGTTGACACCAAAAGAGCTATTTTCGAAAGAACAGGTAAAATCCGATTTCGTAGCCCCGAGGGCGATATTCCGGGAGACAATCACGCTTCCAATCTACTATTAATAACCTGCACTGGTCCCATTTAGAAATCCGTTATCGTTTCATAGTCTGTGGAAGCTGAATTTTCGATAATGCCACTACTGACCACGTCGAGCTATCTTCACAGAGCTAAATTTTTGATAATTCCTAAGGCGTTTTCTTTTACTCTGTCCAAAGGCACTAAAAAACTAGATCACACATCCCACGTAGATCTGTTCAAGACTGCATGCAGTGCATTTTCAATTTGCAGGCTCATGCAGGAATGAGAAGTTCACTGCGGAGCGGAATACCGAAAATAGGTTCACCGAAAGAGCATCAACAGAATACATGTCGACGCGCATACTGCCTCACGCGCAGTCCCACGGCTCGTAAATCCACAGTGTTTTATTATTCGATTTCAATGCATGGGCGGAGCTACGAGTTAGTCGCACGAAATTTTACCTATGGAAAGCCAGAACTGGGTCATACCAGAACAAATAAGAAATATTTGCACAAACTCCTGCTGTGGAATATAAAGAGAGTCACAATCTGGAAATAGGCGTAAGTCTACATCCATTTCACACTATGTTTGCAGCCCGAGGAAACATACTCCATGAAAGCGTTGGCACGTAATGAAGGTGTGTGTATGGCGGTTGTGGATGTTTAGAAGGTGAGACTCCGTCGTATGCAACTCGAATTTGTTGGAGGCTCGTTTGAACAATGAAAATCAGAACTCCAGTGGAAGCCTAAGTAATAAGGGATGTAGGCTGCAGTTACATAGCTCCCATCAATCATGTTCTCCTCCGTTAACTCATCTCTCAACCATATTACAGGGGCCACGGCTCAAAAAAATGGAGAAAGTGCCGCCTTTGGCCTTTTGCGACTAATCGCCAGGTCGCAAAGCACATGGGATTGATGACAATCACGACCTACATAAATATGTGACTGCGCGACCACAGGGAGCTCGCAGTCTTGCCCAGGTCGCTGAGTCGCAAACCTATGAGGCTAGTGCAGATTGCGACTTGATGATATTCGCGACCCTGCGACCCTTTTGAGATTGTGACCCACATAGAGATCAAGTCGCGCTACCCGTCCAGGTCACTGAGTCGCGATACACGCTGCTGGATGGAAAATGCGACCTTGCGACTGTGCGACCCCTCCAAGGTCGCAAGGTCGCAGAATGAAAGCTCCGACCATGCAACCCCACTTCGAAATGGCCTCTTTTCTCAAAGCATATATCGCCTACAGAACAGGACTATACAGGGGTCCAAGCTAGTCGTTAAAATTCCTTGATGTTATCTGTCAATATGCTCCTTATGCATCTGTATTTTCTTTTATTTTTTCTTTATTTTTTCTTCAACATGCATAAACATATTTATGTGGGTGAGGCTAATGGCTTATCAATTATGCTTACATGCAGGTAACATGAGGAGATTATGATGATGACCCAGACAAGGAAGTCTGTCGCTAACCCAGAAAATGTTGGTTCATGTGGCGAGAGCTAAGACTATCTCAACAGGAGAAATGTAGAAGGGATAAAACCCCAGGTCGCAGATTTCTGCAGATCGCCAGGTCGTGGAGTCGTGTTCCATGTCAAAATCTCGACTACGCGACCCAGCGACTCAGCGAATGGGTCGCAGGTCGCATATATTTGCCCGAGTTCGCAAGTCGCTGATCTGCCCAAGGTCTGAGGTCACAGGTCGCAGATTGACTGAGGTTACAAGCCACATATTTGCCTGAGGTCACAGGTCGCAAGTTCCCAAGGTCGCAAGTCGCAGGAGTCGCCAGGTCGCTAAGTCAAATCCCCTATCAAATGCCCGACGGCGCGACCCAGCGACCCAGCGACTAGGTCGCAAAACCCAGTCAGGTCGCAGGTTGCAGAACAGGCTGGGTTGCAAGGCAACCCAACGGTCAGGAAGATGAAAAGTCAAGGAAGCCCAAAGGGCAGGTTTTGTATTATAAATACTCCTTCGAGAGCTTGTAAAAGGATCTTTGGTTTGGGACTCGAGCTGAATATATTGTATTACCAGAGGATTACACATTGAAGCATGAATACAAGCATTTTAAAAAACCCCTTTGTGGATCTGATGTTGTCATGTGTATGAGTACTGTTGAGTATTATGTTTTCAGTTTCTGAACATCTTTAGATTAAGGGAACTGTATCTTCAATTCACATCACAGTTGCGTAACAGTTCGCTGAGTACATTAATGGCGGTTGAGTTTATTTCACTTTCTTAACGAACGCTGATGGCTTTGTTTATTGGCATTTGTGTTATCATTTAAAACTTTTAGGAAGTGAAGGGTGTCCTTGCCATGAGGAATTGTTTCCTTTGTGGTCAGAACAGATTACAAGCGTGACCCTAATGAAGTGTTCCTAACAACACTTCCTTCGGTCTTCATGCTTTTTTATTTCCTCTTGCTACTCATAGTGTCGTATGTACATTTAATGCATCAATCATATGTCTTGTATCAGTTGATTAGGTGTGTATCCACTGTTTTATAGATTTTAAGTGAGACCCAAAGCAAAGGAGAAATCAGTGGTAGCCGGACCCACACCCCGGATGGGATCCCTAGTCCAAACGGTTCAAGGTCTAATTGGGACCTCTTACTAGGGAGATCCCCTGCTGTTGGTCGGATATATTTTCCCGTCAACAGACTCTTTCAACTCTTAACTAGAGCTACAATATTGACTCTTCTACTTTCTTATTCATCGTTATCGTGTATTTGGGCCCTTTTCCATGAGTAATATGGGTTGATGTGGCATCCTTTCAAATTACGATGGTCAAAATAGGAAGGTCAACTTCTCAATGGCATAATTTTTGCATACAGACTCTTATTGAGAAATTCTTATGTCATTGGAAATGAATATTTATGTATAATAGGAGAAAAAGGTGTAGTGCTTAAGAAACAATGTTTTACCCTGCAAAAAATTCCATTTGATGCCTGAAACTACTCCCAAAAGGTTTTAGACCTTGTTGACAATGCTGGAAATTCGTCAACCAAGGCGATACTCACAAAAGGAGGGTATTGATTATGTGAAAACATTTTCACATGTAGTTAAATTGAATACTATTAAATTGCTAATTGCGTTAGCTACACAGTATCATTGGAATTTGCACCAATTAGATGTAAAATTTTCTTTTTTGAATGGTGATTTAAAAGAAGACGTGTATTTGACACATCCTGAAGGGTTTTTGAAAAAGTGGTGGGAACATTTTGTTTGTGGATTAAATAAAGCTTTGTATGGGCTAAAGCATGGACCTAGGTCATGGTATGAAAAGATATATTCCTTCTTTCTTCAACAAGGTTTTATGAGAAGTCAAATTCATCCAAATATGTATACCAAATTTGATGCAAATGGGCATGTAGTATTGATTTCTTTGTATGTTGATGATTTAATTATTACAGGAAATTCATTCAAATTAATTGATGAAATTGAGGTGAAAATGTGGCAAGTATTTCAGATGAAATAACTTGGTGACTTACATTACTGTCTAGGTCTTGAAGTTTGGAGAGATGTTGGTCAAAATTTAGTTTCCCAGGGTAAGTATGTCAGAGAAGTGCTTAAAAGGTTTAAAATTTATCAGTGTAGACCTGGTTTTATTCCATTGTAGTAGAATGTGAATATTCATTTTGATGATGATTCAAAAGAGGTTAATGGTACATTGTATAGACAGTTAGTTGGAAGTCTGAATTATATTACTACAACCAGATCTAACATAGCATACTCAGTTCGTGTGTTAAGTAAGTTTATTATGAGACCTCTAGAATGCCATTTGAGAGCAGTGAAAGATGTGCTCGGGTATCTTAGAGGAATAATTGTTTTTTGTCTTAAGCACACTAATTCATTTGATGTTGAGTGACATGTTGCTCAGATTAAGAATGGGTTCGTAATCGAGACGATATAAGATATAGTGTAGGTTATGATTTTATCATTGGATCTGGGATTGTTTCATGGAGAAACAAGAAAAAGCTTATTGTATCTTTGTCATCTATGTTGGTCAAAATTATCATTGATGTCAATATGGGCATGGAATGGATGATTGTTGAAGGTCACACTTGGAGTTCTAAGGAAGAATCCCTTGACCTAATGAAACCCTAGCTATATGATGTCCTTGTTCTTGATGAATAAGATCTAAACCTATATACCTCGATTCAAGACGATGACACCTTGCTCTGATTTTTAGGACTGTCATAAAGAAAAGTATTTCTTAACATTTGAGACATCATATTACAATGAATCTTTCACTGGTTTGTAGAGGACACTTTCCTCTTTCTAATGAGCCCTTGCTCGTCCTATAACTCCCCTTATTCTAATAGAAAATGTTTTTTAAGATGATATAACATATTCTTTACCCAAGCTGACCTAAGCCTACTTATACATGTCAGCCTCACCTCCAAGAGTTGTGTCCCTTCATTTAAGGTCAAAATTTTATAAATAAGGGTTCAAACTCTTCATTTCATCATACATCATTCGGTGAAGATCATCATAGAGATATAGCACAACAATAAGAGTTCACAACTCATGAACTAAGGAAGCCGAGAGGACATTGTTTGGGTTAATTTGGTGTTGGGTCATCACTACAACTCAAACAAGAAGAATACTTACACCTCCGACCTGTGTTTCGGATTGTAGCCCAGTGAAAGGCTTGAACTAGTGGAATTATACCTTTAATATGTGAAAGAGATATACCTTGGACCTGTGGAATTAAGCCTCGGAACCTGTGGAATTATACCTTGAAGTTGTAAAAGAGCTATACCTCGAACCTGCAGAATTAAGCCTCTGAACTGTGGATTTATACCTTGAATCTGTGATAGTAATACACCCTAGAAATATAATTACCTGTGGAGGCTCAAACATACATCTGTGGAAGGCTCATGGTAATACACAGAATCTATGGGAGGTTCGGTGATAATACATCTGTGGAAGGCTTGTGGTAATACATCCCTAAGATATATATGTGGAGATACAACTGTGACTTATGTATACATCGATGGTGATACAACTATGGAGTGGTCATACAACTGTGGAGATACATTTGTGACTCGGTTATACATCAATGGAGGCTCGAAGGCTCAATCTTCTTAAGGTTTGGTCTTGTGACCTATGAGGGGATCGAAACACTGAACACATAACATTGCAGAAACCCGTGGACAATTATCACTGAAAGAGCTTGGTCCTGGCATTTCAGTGACGTTAAGGAGAAGAATTAGAGTCATAATTACATCATCATTTGGATCAGAATTTGATGTGAAGAACTCAGAAGCTTGGTAAAATGGAGCATTTGGATATTTTTACAGTGAAGTATTTGACAATGAAGAATAATTTCATTCAATGGAAAAATTGGAAGTATGGAACAAACTTGTGGAGCAATTGAAGTAATTCATTTATACATTTTGTTTGTTAAAATTTTAAGGGTTGGATCCCTAGGCGTTGGAGCCTCTAAAATAGGGTTGGAGCCTTGAGAAATATAGGGTTGTAGCCCTAGAGGTTGGATCCTCATAAATCCCAATTTAGAGCTTGGTAATAGGTTGGAGCCTGGTAAATTGAGTCATTGGAGCACTCAACATCAATGTACTAAAAATACTATAAAAAGAGGATTGTGTCCTCATTTATTCCTCATAAAATTCATATTTTTTATTTTCTAATTGTAATGATGAAAAATCTTTACTGGTAAAAATAACAATTGAAAATAAATATTGATTTACCCCCCCCCCCCCAGTATTTCCAACAATTGGTATCAAAGCCAACTTCTTCATAATCAGGTTAACAGCTGGAAGAAGGATTCTTAAGTCATGATGAAAAAGTAGGATTTAGGAAAAATCCCCCAATTTGATGGACCAAATTTTTCCTTTTGGAAGCGTAGGATGACATTCTATTTAACGTCTCTTGGACGAGAAGTATGGAAATCAGTTCGAGATGGGTATAAATTTCCACACACTCTGCCAGCAGATAAGCACTAAATTCCATAACGAGTGGAATTTCTTATTCGGAATTTACAAAAGTTATGAACTGTGATTCTTCCACAGAAATGTGGGACAAGCTTATTTCTATCTATGATGGAGACTCCAAGGTCAAGAAGGAAAAAATCCAAACTCATAGAAGACAATTTGAGAGTCTTAAAATGGATGACGAAGAAGATATTGCAACATTTTTCCTCTGAGTGAATGAAGTTGTCAACTCACTCAAGGGCCCAGGTGAAAACATTGAAGAAAGCAAAATTGTCCAAAAGGTTTTTAGATCACCTCCAAAACGATTTCATTCCAAAGTCAGTGCTATAGAAGAAATAAAGGACTTGGATACACTAAATATGTACGAACTTCATGGAATTCTAATTGCATATGAAATGAGAAAAGGAATCCCAAACTCTAAGGAAGTTGCATTCGAGGCTTCAAAAATATTGAAGAAAGGAAAAAATTTTAATTATAGCAGTAATGATTCTGATACTGAAACGAAACTAGCACAATTTTTGAAACTAAGGAAAGGGTCCAAACTCAAAGGCAAGTATCCTCTCATTTGTTTTAAGTGTGGTAAAATAGGACATTATGCTACCAAGTGTCCTCATAAAAATGATAGTGATGATGAAAACAAATATAAAAAGAGGATTTTCAAGAAGAAAGGGTCAAATAAGAAGAATTTCTTCTCCAAACAAGATGACTTTGATGAAGAAGAATTCTTCATTACAAAAAAAATATCAACTAAAAATACCTTTCTACTCAAACAGGATAATGATGAGTCTGATGAAGAAAATGACTATGCTGGAAGGAATGAAGTATTTTTCATGGCATTTACAAATGATGTTGATCCAAAAAAAGAAGAAATAAATGTAGATAAATTACTAATGAGTGCTATTGAAGAAAATGAGAAATTAAGGAAAAAGATCATTTCTCTCAAAATAGAAAAGGAATAAGTAAAAAGGAAGGAAGAATTTTTGAACAAAAAGCTAAAGGAAAGAGAAGAAATATGGGAGAAATGTGAAGCTGAAATTGTCTCTCTAAAGAAAGAGTTGAATCAAGTTAATAATAGCTGGAAAATATCTCAAGCTCTTGATAGCATCCTTAATACTAAAAAACTGTAACATGATAAGACTGAAATTAGTTTCAAAGGTGGATCATCAAGTTCAAAGAAGAATGCCAATAAAGAAATCCAAATAGGTTATGATGACATCCTTGGCAATCATCCAAAAGAGGAGAAGTCGTTCCACCAAGAACAAAGATCCACTTACAACAACCCAAGGAATGATGTAAAGCTATCTCTGGGAAAGAATGTTACATCAAGTCAAGGTTATTCTAACATGTATCAAACTATCTTTCTTGGTTGTTGTTTCTACTGTAAAAATTTTGGTCATCAATTTAAGAATTGCAAGGCTTATAAGGATAATAGCTCAAGAAGATATAGGACCAATTATCAAAGTAAGCCACTTAGCTCAAAATAAAAAGGTCAAATCAATACCTATAATTCATGTGATCCTTTGACTAAGTATGACCTAGTATGTTTAAAATGAAATGATTTTGGCGTTATGCACAAAATTTCCCATTTATGTCAAAAAGGGAAGAGTTGAAGAAGGAGGAACCCACCACAAATAAATGTGGTCTAGATTTATGTGCACAAAATGATGAAAATCAATTGTTTATGGATAGTGGATGTTCAAGACAAATGACATGTGACAAAAATAAGTTTATCTCATTAAACAAAAAGGATGGAAATGTATCCTTTGGGAGTGGATATGCTAAAATTGTCAGAAAAGGGACATTTTATCTTCTTAATGGAAAGGGAAAAACACAAAACGTATTACTGGTAGAAGGGCTCAAACACAATATTCTAAGCGTTATCTAGATTTGTGACCAAGGACATAATGTTATCTTCAGTATTAAAAATTATGAGATAATAAATTCCTCTTCAGGAGAAATTGTGGGAAAACGAGTAAGAACACTAGATATCATTTACATTTTGAGTAAAATTCAAGAAGAAAAATTCTTGCTCAAACAGATGAAAGATGGTTATGGCACAAGCAATTGGGACATCTAAATTTTGACAACTTGGTTAGAATCAACAAAACAAGTGCAGTGAGGGACATTCCAAAAATTCTAAAGCCAGAACAGGTTGTGTGTGGTCCATGTCAACATGGAAAGCAAACTATAACTTGCTTCAAGACTAAGGAATTCTCAAAATAAAAACCTTTGGAGATCCTACATGCAGATTTATGTGGACCAACTAGAACTCCAGCTTGACAAGGTGAAAGTTACTTTGCTCTATTTGTATATTAATATACTAGAATGATGTGGGTATTATTTATAAAATACAAATCCGAAGCTTTTGAATGTTTTAAGAATTTGAAATCTCTTGTACAAAATGAAAAAATAATTAAAAATCAAGTGCCTTAGAACAAACAGAAGAGGAGAATTCACTTCAAATGAATTCAATGATTTCCGTAAAATGAATGGAATCAAAAGATAACTTTATTTAGATATAACTCCTAAACAAAATGAGTAGTGGAAAGAAGAAACATAACTGTACAAGAAATGGAAAGAACAATGTTACTAGCAGGTGATTTGTAGGCCAAGTTTTGGAGAGAAGCAGTTGGGACAATAGTGAATACCTTGAATAGAGCTCAACTTAAGACCAAATAATGACAAGACTCCATATAAATTATGGAAAGGAAGACCTGCTTCATTAAAATATTTTAGAATTTTTGGAAGAAAATTCTTTATGAAGATCAATGATGACTCACGAGGAAATTTTGATTCTTGTGTTGATGAAGGAATATTTCTTGGATATTATAGAAGGAGAAAACAATACAAGTGCTACAATAATCGACTACAAAAGGTAGTAGAAAGCATTGATGTAAAAATTTACAAAGCGCTTCCAGAAAAGGAAATTGAAGTCTGAGAAGAAGATTATATTCTTGAATAATTTGAGGAATATTCAACAAAGGAAGAGAAGGACCAAGAAAATCAAAAGGAACCATCTAAAACTCCATCAAAAGTAAAATTCCTCCAAAAACACCATCCAAAAGAATAAATTATTGGTAATGTAGATGATGGAATACAAACCCGAAGAAGGATGAAAAGTACACCAAGAAAAGATGATGTTGACTTACTATCCATGGTAGAACCTAAAAACTTTGCTCAAGCTAGTGAGGACCCTCATTGGGTGGAAGCTATGGACGAAGAAATGTTTCAAATTGAAAATAATGAAACATGGGAATTTGTACCTCATCTAAAAGATAAAAATTTAATTGGAACCAAGCGGGTGTTCAAAAATAAAATAAATGAAGATGGAATATTCATCACAAATAAGGAAAGGCTTGTTTGTAAAGGATACTCACAAATCGAAGGAATTGAATTTGAAGAAATGTTTGTCCCGGTAGCGCGTTTGGAAGGTATAAGAATTTTTTTGGCATTTGATTGTTCAAAAGGGTTCAAATTTTATCAAATGGACGTGAAATCAACATTTCTAAATGGTGATCTAAAGGAAGAAGTTTACATGGAGTAACCAAAAGGGTTTGATCTAGCATAAGGAAAATACTTCGTATGTAAGTTTAAAAAGGCATTATATGGATTGAAATAAGCTCCTAGAGCTTGGTACACAAGATTAGATTATTATCTACAACAACAAGGTTTCAAAAATGGGATGGAAGGAAGTAATATTTACATGAAGATGACCAAGGATAAATTGCTAGTCACTCTTGTATATGTTGATGATTTGATTTTTGTCAGCAAAAATGATGAGATGAGTCATGAATTTGCTCAAAACATGTATAAAGAATTTGAAATGTCTATGATTGGTGAATTCTCCTACTTCCTTGGATTACAAATAATTCAAACTAAAGAGGGTATGTTGATATCCCAAGAAAAATATCTTAAATGCATGCTTAAGAGATATGGGATGGAAGAATGTGCTCCTATGAGCACCTTGATACCTACAAATTGAAAATTAAGCAAATATTATGAATCCCCTTCAGTAGATGCAACACTTTACAGGTCAATAATTGGATCTCTTCTATACTTAACTACTTCACAACCTGATATTATGAAAGCAGTAGGAATGGTAGCAAGATTTCAATCATCTCCTAAGGAATCCCATTTGTTGGATGTGAAAAGAATTCTCAGATATTTGAAAGGTACTCCTGATTTTGGTCTATGGTATCCCAAAAGCACAAATCTTACCATGACGACTTACACCAATGCTGATTGGGCTGGAAGTGTAGAAAATCGAAAAAGTACTAACGGAAATGCATTTTTTATGGGAGATTGTCTTATATCTTGGCTCAACAAAAAAAAATATTCTATATCTCTCTCCAGAGCCGAAGTCGAATACATATTTGCGCAGATTGTTGTACACAAATATTGTGGATGAAGGAAGCACTGAAAGATGTCAACATAGAAACTAATCAACCTATCATTATATATTGTGACAACACCAACAGCATCAATCTTTCAAAGAATATGGTAATGCACTAAAAGATGAAACATATTCCAATCAAATACCATTTTCTTTGAGAACAAGTTGCAAAATAGAATATCAAATTGGAATACATCAATACAAAGGAGAAAATTGTAGATGTCTTCACAAATCCCCTACCACGAGAAGCATTTGAATATCTTCGCCAAAATATGGGGGTCATTGCTCTTGCATCACATTAAGACAACACATTAACAAGGGTAGTAGCACCATGATAGGGGGAGAAGCATGAAAAGAAGCAACTTGACAGGGGAAGTACTAGGACACCCCATTTTCCATTAATGTCAAAGGGGGATAAAATGTTGGAAGAAGAGAAAATATTTCCATCAATGAAAAATGGGGAGATTGTTGGTTAAAATTGTCAATGATGTCAATATGGGCATGGCATGAATGATTGTTGAAGGTCACACTTGGAGTCCTAATGAAGAATTCCTTTCCCTAATGAAACCCTAGCTACATGATGTCCTTGTTCTTGATGAAGAAGCTCTAAACCTTTATACCTTGATTCATGATGATGACACCTTGCTCTAATTTTTAGGGCTGTCATAAAGAAACATATTTCTATTAACATTTTATACATAATATTACAATGACTCTTTCGCAAGCTTGTATAGGACACTTTCCTCTTTCCAATGAGCCCTTACTCATCCTCTAACTTCCCTTACTCTAAGAGAAAATGATTTTTTAAGATGATATAACATATTCTTTACCTTAGATGACCTAAGCGTACTTATACATGTTGACCTCACCTCCAAGAGTCGTGTCCCTTCATTTAAGGTCCAACTTTGTATGAATAAGGGTTCGAAATCTTCATTTCATCATCCACCATTCAATGAATAACATCAAAGGGATACAAAAAAATAATAAGAGTTCGCAACTCATGAACTAAGGAGGCCAAGAGGACATTGTTCGCGTTAATTCAGTGTTGGGTCATCACTACAGCTCGAACAAGAAGAATACTTACACCTCAGACCTATGTTTCAGATTGCAACCCAGTGAAAGGCTCGAACCTATGGAAGTATACCTTGAAGATGTGAAAGAGATATACCTCGGACCTGCGGAATTAAGCCTTGGAACCTGTGCAAGTATACCTTAAAGCTGTGAAAGAGCTAGGGCCTCATACCTATGGAATTAAGCCTCGAAACTGTGGACTTATACCGTGAATCTACGATAGTAATACACCTCGGACCTATAATTACTTGTGGAGGCTCATAAATGCATCTGTGGAAAGCTCGTGGCAATAAAAAAAATATGTGGGAGGCTCGGTGGTAATACATTTTTGGAAGGCTCATGATAATACATCCCTGAGATATATTTGTGGAGATACAAATGTTACTCGAGTATACATCTATGGTGATACAACTGTGGAGTGGTCATACAAATGTGGAGATACATCTGTGACTCGGTTATACATCAGTGGAGGCTCAAGGCTCAGTCTTCTTTAGGCTCAGACTTGTGACCTGTGAGGGGCTCGAAACAATGAACACATAACATTGCAGAAACCTATGGACAATTCTCACTGAAGGAGCTCGGTCTTGGAATTTCAGTGATGTTAAGGAACATAATTAGAGTCACAATTACATCATCATTTGGAGCAGACTTTGATGTGAAGAAATCATAAGCTTTAGACAGTGGAGCATTTGAATATTTGGACAGTGAAGTATTGGACGATGAAGAATACGCTCATTAAGTGGACAAATTGGAAGTCTGGAAAAAACTTGTGGAGTAATTGAAGTAAGTCATTTATACATTTTGTTTGTTAAAATTTTAAGGGTTGGAGCCTCTAGAACAAGGTTGGAACCTTGAGAAATATAAGGTTGTAGCCCTAGAGGTTGGAGCCTCATAAAGCCCAAGTTGGAGCTTGGAAACAAGTTGGATCCTGGTAAATTGAAGGGTTGGAGCCCTCAACATCATTGTACTCAAACTATTGTAAAACGGGGTTTGGTGTCCTCATTTGTTCCTAATAAAACTCCTATTATTTATTTTTTATTGTAATTGTGAAAAATATTAACTGGTAAAAATAACAATTGAAAAGAAATACCAGCAATCTACTAAAGCAGAATATAAATTTTTGTGTGCAACAACTTGTGAAGTTGTTTGGTTGAGGAGAATGCTTCAAGATGTTGCAGAAGAAAAAAAGAATGCTATTGTTATCAAATGTGACAACCAAAGCTCGATCAAGTTGGAAAACAATCCAATGTATCATGCAAAAACAAAGCATGTTGATGCTCAATTTAATTTTGTTAGAGAGAAGATACAGTCTAATGAAATTTTTATTGAATATTGTAATACTTGTGAAAATATTGTTGACATTTTG
The DNA here is from genome assembly GCA_034641835.2 of Pinus albicaulis. Lineage (NCBI taxonomy): Eukaryota > Viridiplantae > Streptophyta > Pinopsida > Pinales > Pinaceae > Pinus > Pinus albicaulis. Next base: position 1,412,725,563 of record CM076572.1, on the reverse strand, counting down.
ACAAAGCCCCTTACGAAGATGAAATTTGAGTTGTTTAGGGAGATATTAGGTGTGGAAATGAATTCTTTCTCCATTAAGGGGGGGACTTGACAATAATGGAGAAAGTTTGTTTATTGTTTTGATTATGTTTTAGATTAGAATTAGATCCTATTTTCTAGGATGTTTTTGTGATCTCCCAAGCATAATGTAATCGTTTATATTTGTGTATGTTTGATTGTTTCATTATGAAATCCAACGTTCTGGCAGCCTTAGGGGGTCCTCACCTAAGGACTTCAAGTTTCATTGATTCAATCAATATTATGTCTTCCTATTGTTTGAGTGTATTCGTGTGGCGAGCTTCACTTTTTGAATCATGTTGATACTCTTCTTCTACTTCTGCAAGCTCTCTCACAACATCTCTAGTTACTTCTATGATATCAAAATATTTGGATTCTCCTATTACAATAGGTGCTTCATTAACAACTGCAACACTCTGTAGAACAATGTTGTTGTATGTCATTTCTAAAATATTCTAAGCTTCCTTGGATGTAGTTGTTGTTGCAATCTTGGGAAGAATACTATCATCCAATCCTTGTTGTATGAGAAATAATGTTGTTGCATCATCCTTCATATTCACAAAGAGTTGATTGATCTTTTTCCATAGCCTCATACGCCACTTGACTTTCCTCAAACCTATTGGAAACAATGTTCCATAGATCATCTATTTGTAATCTTGTTCTTATTTTAATGGCTCAACATTCATAATTTTTCTCAACTATAACCTATTGGAAACAATGTTCCATAAATCATCTATTTACAATCTTATTTTAATGACTAACATTCATAATTTTTCCCAACTTTAAAAACAATGTTCCATAAATCATCAATTTATAATCTTGTTCTTATTTTAATGGTTCAACATTCATAATTTTTCCCACTATAATAGGTAATAGTAGATAAGAATCACTATAGAAATCTATATTAATACATGGTAACAAATAAAAAGCATAAAAGAAATTCATTTTAATATTTCTCAAAAAAATTAAAAAAAAAAATAAACATCAATTACTTTTCAAAAACTCTATTAAAAAAAACCTTTGCTTAAAAGACCTAAACCCTTTTTTTCACATAAGTCTCCTTATTCTATTTTTTTTTTTTTAATAAAACAAAATCTTAAAAATTACTATGGTACTTTATTAAACTCGTTTTTAAAAAATATCTCCAAAATATACTTTAGACGTCACTTTCAACCTAATATTCCTTTTAATAGCAAAAACCTTTTATTAAATAAATGACTTTTAAAGATGCTTTGACTGTTATTTTCTGAAGAAAGACTTTCTCCACATCACCTTATCCAAACTTGTTTCACATACACATTTATGCACGGTGGCTCCATGCCTTTGTCAACGTACCAAATTTACAGCGGAGAGTTACAGCGACAGCGGCTACAAACTCCGACTGGTCTGCTGTAATTCTTTGTTGTTTTTACCGCTCACATTTAAATGTGATTGTGCTAATAATTTTTTGTTGCTAGGTTTCCTAGGCTAACATGCACTCTGCTGTGCTTTATACCTTTGGATAAAAAACCAACAGTAGATCAATTAATTATTAATTATTGAAACGAGTCGTTATATTTTTATGTTGGTCTTTGAGTTTGAGGATGGATTATCTTTAATTTGTGTTTATTTAATTTAGATGGTTTATAAGTTTACATCGACAACAATTATCTTATTTAATTAAAAATAACTCAATTGTACTTGGAAAGTGTTAAAAATAACTCAATTGTATGTGAAAAGTGGTAAAAAAATGTTTAGAAATTGTGAACTGTAGTTATGAATTTATGAATTAAATAAAAGGAGATCTGGAAAATTGATCTATTGATCCGTGTTTATTTATAAGAAAGTGGGTATTTTTTTAAATGTTATGTATAGTCATTTTCTTATTTAATTATGGAATTTTAATCATTTTAAGTTGTTTTAATTGTTAATTGGAATATTTTCATGCTTGCTACTTTATGTTTTATATAGATTCATGAACACATAGCCTTGCTAGTAATATATTTAAAAGAAAATTCTTTTAAGTCTAATAATTCACTTCTTTAGTTTTATAACGATGGAATTCTTTTTATGAAAAGTATGTAATTAGAAAATGTCACTATTATTTTTTTATGTTTTTAAAAATCTAATTTCTGTCTAATTCACTGAAGACTAAGAAATAAATACATTTATAATAGATCCAAAAAATGACGACAAAAAATAAATACTGCAACTAAACAAATTGTCTAAATAAATCTCCTATCCAAATCATTCATTAGAAATTATGACTAACCATTTGCAAATTGTCTAGATAAATCTCTTATCCAAATCATTCATTAGAAATTAGAAATTTACGCTGTCAAATTTACACTTTAACTTTTAAACGTTCCAAAATTTTCCTCTACAAACAAGTACGCGTTTAAAAATGTGAAAAAACTTTTGGTGGAAGGTCAAATCATGAATAAAAGAAAGTGTGAATGGGGGAGTGCGAACGTAAGAATTTAATTGAACGAGAAAGGATGTGGTAACCCGTGGTCCACAAGAAAGATTCTCCCATGCGAAGAAATGATGGACCGCGGTAAATCAAAGAAAGTGTGAAAAAGACGTTTGTCGGATTGTGTGAATGGGAGTGCGGATGTAACGATTTAAAGTTATCCCCGCACTTTTAAAGTTTATGTTCGCTGTGGCGTGATTTGTACAGCTGGATGGAAAGTAAGCGTAAAATTTCAAAACCGGTGGATTTTTGTGTTGTTGTGTCATTATGAGAATATCTTTTTCCATTTTGCAATTTTACGTTGTAAGTATATTCATGATAGGTTAAAATTCAAAGATGCATCCACATAAAGTTAACTTGTAATTATATCATGATATGTTCAAAATAAAAAAATATAGTAAAAAAAATATTAAATATATAAAAGAGTGACATAATAATCTTAATAATAATATATAAAGAAAGTGATTAATTCGAAAACATATTTATTTACTACGATTAAGAAAGTGTGAAGTTCTAGGTTGTGAGGTATGAATGGAATTTAAAAAAAAAATATGTGTTGCTGTCCGCTACAAATTCAATTAAAGAAAATATGAAAAAAAAGAATAAGCTGAATAATGTGTTGAGATTTGAATTATGGAGATTTCATATTTCTTTTTATTTCATTTATAATTTATGGTCAAGAACTTTTTCTCACTTTCTTATATGTATAGATCTATTTTAAACACGGATTTAGTATGGGTTAAGAGGGATCAAATCTTTTTGAGTGCAAACTTATTTGGAGAAAAAAATTGTCCCTATCTATAATGAGGATGAGAGGGAAACTTACTATGAGCAAAAGGACGAGAGGGAATCCTCACTATTTTCAACCGCGCCCACTTGAAATTCTTTCTTAGACGCCATCAAGGAACAATATTACCCTGTCGGGAGCTATGAAGATAAATATATAAATTGGACCACGTTGCGACAAGGAAGGGACTAAGATGTGTCAGAGTTCACAAATGGTTTTCATGTCCTTCGCATGAAGCTAGGTATCAAGGATTCTGAGCGGTATTTGGTACCCAAGTACCGCAGTTGTTTAAATAAGTACATCGAGGACAAAATGGAGTTCTTGGACATCTCATCGCTCAGTGTCGCCTATTGATATGTTGTTAAGATTAAGCAGAAGTTTAAACACTAGAAGCGATACTTTCGTTCTGTCAATCTGAAGCAAGGGAAAGGCGCCCCCAAATTGTAGAACAAAGGGTAGTGCTAAGGCGAGGTGACCCAAGACAACCTGTCGAAGCTACGAGCAAAGAACAACACACGAACCCCACTACCCCAAAGGACATGGGAAAGTGGTGTGAGTTCTATAAGAGCCCCACTCACAACACGAGTGAGTGTCGAGCCAAGCAGTCACCGGTGGCCGAGCTAAAGGCTTTTGAATCAAATGAATGTTCTAACTCTGAGTCAGACCCCAACAGGGAGAATGACAAAAGGAAGCAGATTATTGATGTGGAGCCTGTTGGGGTTCCCATGTTTTGGCCAGGTTGGCAAGACCAAAAGATGAGACAACATAGAACCACTTTCAGACCTTAGGATCTAGCCCTCCTAGGTCCAGAGAGGGATCTCTCTATATGAATCAAAGTGTATGTCTTTGAAGTTCAGTTTGAAGATGTTAGGCTAGGTATGAAGTGCAGGTTTCGTTTGTTTGATTGTGAGTTTGGTTGTTGGGAATCAGGAAGGAAGGGTCCAGTATAAGACAAGGTTGAGTAAAGAGTAAGGTTAGGTAAAGGTAGAGTACCCAGGGAACATCAAAGCCATTGGGCAATGGAGTCAAGAAAGGATTTACTTGTGTTCAATGTGCAAGCTTCTGTTGGGCTAGTCATCTAGAGCATTTGGATCTTAAAGATGATTGGTGGAATGGGACATTAAGGACTGAAAATGAAAGGAGGAGAAGCATCTGATTCTATCTGTACATCGGGTCAGAGGTCATTTAACTCCAGACCTGGTTGGATAGAATCAGAGGCAAGACAAGGGATCTTAGAAAGGAAAATTGGTCGCACAAGGATCCTAGTGGACAGGGCTAACTCTAATCCCTGGTGTTCCCAAATCTTCCAGCTAAATCCTAACAAGAACATCTAACATAGATTCCATTGATTCATACATCAGAGAGCAGGCAATAACATCCACTACAATGGTTAAATCAATAGAAATCAATATTTAGATACACAATAAAGTAGAAAACATTGAAGGCAAGGAGAGTAGGAAACATAGGGCACCTAACAAGGGTGAATCCTATGTTATACTTTTGATGCAAGCCAGTAGAAATGAAATGAAATGAAAGCACGTCAATCACAAATATAGAGAAAGGAAAACATCACCATTTGATTTAGATCAGGATCCAAAGAAATATGCTTGTCATATTAAAACAATACCAATAAGGTACAACACTGCCCGCAGCTTGAACATTCAGTCTGAATACATCAAATCTCAGCCTATCATACAACTTTACACAGAGAACTGGTCTCAAGAGGAGAAAGCTTGCATCTCACTGATAACTCATCAATAACCATTACAATGTTTTCTCCTGTGTTTTATAGCAGATGATGAACAGAAGGTCAGCTGAGGTGGTAGGTGAACACTAAATGTGATATTAAACGCAGAAATGAATGCAGGGCCCAAGCCCATTCTATTTGAATGCTGAGTATTCACTTTCTGTCACCTCTTGTAGGAAAGAGAGATCTTCTCTGGATATGATTTTGACATATTCTGTCTGAGGTGATCTGCTATACTTCTGGTGAATGAACAAAAGAAAATGAACTATTGAGAGATCTGCTTCATAAATGATTGATTGCTTCGAACTGCAGTTAGGGTGGAAATTCCTTCAGGGACACGGTGCAATAATAAAAGAAGTATGGGCGCCCTGTACTTGACGAAGAAAACACTCTGCTGATGAATAAACCTTAATGTTATCTTTTACTGCGCATACGATCCTTCTGATCGATCCTCGGGGTCTTCAACTGGTGCTTTGCCTCTTAACTGCTGATTAAAGCTTACAATCACCAATTCTGAATGTTGAAAACCTTGATTGTGGTTGTTCTTCCCCTACGGCTTCATAAATGTCTTGACCTACCGAATCTGGGCTTAAAGGCGCTGGATAGATCTGCAAAGCTCGAACTCTAACCCTCTTTAATGCAGGTCCTGTTAGTCACTTTCGTTGACAATTTCATGGCAGTATCAGCCTCCAGATCCAATTTTGTCTGCGCAGCTCGCCATCAAATTTGTGCGTATAAACCATGGCGGCTTTCCACCTTTGATAACCCTGCAAAACAGTAAACTGGTCAAGAAATCCATGGATGGGGTGAATGGATGCAATGAGGGTGATGAGAATGGTCGTGCAGATGATGAGATGGATGAAGACTGCAGAGAAATGGTGACAAAACGCTCGAGTGGAAGTCGAGATAGATAGCGGACTGCAGCAACAAACATGTAATAACCTTAAAAAACCCGACTCTGGACGTTTTATGCAACTGAATGAATGGGCGTACGATAGGCACACGTGGCGGGGGTGACGTGGTAGGGCGGACTAAGGGATGGTCAACAGAGCGCAAATAGATCTGGACTGTTGATCATAGTGGAAATCGATGACGGTGAGCGACACACGATGGGCCAGCAGGTGCGGTGAACGGGGGTTAAACGGTGCACAGCTCAGATGAATGATGACCGTTGGATGAGGTTCTCAAGATCCAACAGCTAACGTGAATTTCGCTATGTGTCTCGAGTTGAACGTTAATGTGCGGGGGATGGGCGGTTTCGCCACCGTACAGAAGACACACGACGACAGCTGAGTGGAATCGCTGGGCGTTTGGGGAAAACTACCCAGCACTCAACGGCGGTGCGGAATAAACAACGTGGGTTGGAGAAACCGCGCACTAAGGGGGGGTCCACATTTCGGGCGCACTCCGCACCATCCAATCTGTGTAGCAGATCGACGGCGGAGATTCGTCGATTTCAAATATATTAAAATCCCACAATTGCGCACTTTCAAAGGTTTTTTAAATGATTTTCGAGCGAAGAAAGGGCTGGAGGGGCTAAACGCCTGCCGGGTGTAGCGTTGGGTTTCGGCGCTCGGGCGCGTGGGAGAAAAATGTGCGGGGGCTTAGCGAGGAAGGGGCTGAGGCCCGATATAATGTTTAAAGTGGGTTTTTTAACCATTTTTAATGCATTTCGAGGCCAAACCAAGGTAATGATAGGAAGAATAGGGGCTCATACAATTGGACTAAGGGTGAAGGTGTGGTCTAAGAGGGGCATAGGAACGATTTAGAAGGTTTAGGGGGGAATTTGGGGGGAAGGAAAAAGGAAATTGACATAGGGAGAAAAGGACGAAAGGGATGCTTTGCAGGGGTACAAGGGGTAAATGAAGGCTCTGAGATAGGAAATCAGCAGAGGGAAATTGTATAAGGCAAAGCACAGAGAGACCTCAAGGATGATGTGTCTTCAAGGGAGATGCATTCCTTGAAGGTCTCCAAAATGACATAGCCCCCGGCTTGCTTGTCAAGAACTTCATAGGGGGGCTAACAGTGGCTCCACATGGAGATGGCTTCTTCTTGAAGGAGGCAAGGATTCAGAGAATGATCTCTTGGTGTAGGCCAGGTGCCTGCTACTACAAGCCATCTTTCTTCCTTGATTTGCTGCCACAATATGAACATGTTTTATCAGCAGAAACAATTTCCCAATCAAACTACCTACCCACACTACAATCCTAGCATTTTTTCTTCTCTTTAGGGTGCATTTGGGCTAGCAGACCCTTTACATCATTTTATTTTCAAAACATAAAAAAAAAAAAAAAAAAAAAAACCTATTCTAATCTACCCTTATTGCTCCATGAGGCCAGATTACACAGTTGGCCTCATCTGCTTCTCTACCTAAGCTACTACCAGTTGGGATTAAACTGTCCAACAGGTTTCTTCTCCTACATTCTAAGGCAGGAAATTGAAAAACAGCCAAGCCAGGATTAAACTGTCTGACTTGCTGGACTGAACACTTTTCGAAAACTGGAACCAAATTGTGAAGGCATGCAATCTGTAATTTGAAGTATCCTTCTTTCTATGTGACTCAGGTTTTGAGCATATTTGAGTCACCTTTGTTTTCTTTGGCTCAGCTCTGGTTTCGGGCATATTAGAGCTGACTTTTTCCTTTCTTTGATGGCCCAGATTTTGAGCATATTTAGACCAGCTGTCTTCCTATATTTTTTTATTTTTTTATTTTTTTATTTTTTTTAAAGTGGAATAAACTGGAATGGTATACACAATGAAGAATGAAACTGGAATTGAAATTTAGTAGAAGTAGTGCTTGAGCATCCTGCCATTGACAGGACCCCCAAACAGCTCTGTACCATCAAGTTCTTGTAGAAAGAATGCATTTGGGCCCACAATAGCTTGGATAATGTATGGACCCTGCCATAAGCTGTCAAACTTGCCATGTTTACCTTTGTCCTCTCTTCTTGAGTCCCACTTAAGAACCCTGTCACCAACTTTGAAATCAGCAGCTTTGGTTCTTTTGTCAAATAGCCTTTTAATGTTTTCCTGAACTCTGACTGCTCTATTATATACCTCCTCCCTTGTTTGCTGAAGATGGATTGTTTGATTTATCCTTCTTATCATGATGTCTCCCTCTGATTGAATTTCCTGGACAAGTTTGATTACTGGAACTCCAAGGCTAGTGGGAAATACTGCTTCTATCCCATAGACTAGCTGGAATGGTGACATGCCAATGGATTTTTTTGTAGTAAGCCTATCAGCCCACAAGGCATGCACCAACTTACTATGCCATGATTTTTTGTTCTCCTTTAATAGCTTTTTGATGATCGATACTAGGCTCTTATTTGATGATTCAGCCAAGCCATTACCTTGAGGGTAATAGGCAGTTGAATGACCAAGCGTGATATGGTACCTGTGACAAAAATCAACCATATTCTTGGATCCAAAAGCAGCAGCATTGTCGGTGATTATTTTCCTTGGACAACCAAACCGAGAGAGGATATGAACTTCTAGGAACCTAATGATGACATAGTCTGTGGCACTCCTAGTGGGAATGGCCTCTATCCACTTAGTGAAATAATCAGTGGCTGTTAAGATCCATTTGTGTTGTCTTGAAGAGGCTGGATGAATTTCCCCTATAAAATCTACACCCCATTGCATGAAAGGTCCTTCAACAGTAACGGGTTGTAAAGGGAGAGGACGAAGTTTTCTTTTTCCTTCAAAGATCTGGCATTTGTGGCAAGTAGTTATCATTTTATGGACATCATTAAACAGTGTAGGCCAATAGTAACCAGCCCTGAGTATTTTATTTGTTGTGGCTTTCCAACTCAGGTGGCCTCCACACTCTCCAGCATGGAATTCTTGTTTAACATTTTCAGCTTCAGTTTCAGACAAGCATTTCAGCAATAGGCCATTCGGATTTTTCCAGTATAAGTTTTCATTCAAGATGTAATAGTTTATGGCTTTGAGTTTTGTGAATCTGGCCTTGGTTTTTGACAATTCTGGAGGGGTATTGAGGTTGGTGAGGACATAAAGGATATCAAAATACCATGGAGAGTTTTGGAATTTCTCTTCTACAGGGGAATCAGTTAGGCTTTCCTGCTCATCCAAGGCATTCACCATGTTAATATCTAGGGCCTGTAGATTTGATTCAGCCATTAGCTTGGCTAAACCGTGCCCTTTGATCAGCTCAGTGGGTTTAATCTCAAGATCATACTCCAAGATAGTAGCAATCCATTTGCCCCCTTTTCCCATCTGGGTCTTGGGACAAGATATCTTTGACAACAGTGTTAGGGACATAGGCGATGGTATGAGAATGCAAAATGTACACCCTGAAATCCTTTAAGGCTTTAATTAAAGCATAAGCCTGTTTCTCCATTATTTTGTACTTCAAGGGTGCATCCCTTAAGGCCTTACTGAAAAGGCAATTGGCTGCTCCATACCTTCAGCATTTTTCTGCAGCAAGACTGCAGCTATGGTGTGCTCTGAGGCAAATGAAAATATCAGAAAATCTTTTGAGAAATCAGGGCTAATCAGGATAGGAGCTTGTGTGAGTGCAAGTTTTACCGATTCAAAATATTGTTTAGCTCCCACAGTCCATTTCACTCCCTCACCCTTCTTCAACATGTTTGTCATGTTCCTAAGATGTTCAGCTAGGTTGGGAATGAATCTTCTAAGGAAATTGATCTTCCCGATGAAGGATTGTAATTCCTTGATGTTTCTTGGGTGTGTGATTTGAAGTATCCCTTCAACTCTTTGTGGGTCTATCCTAATCCCTTTCTCAGATATAATGTGACCAAGAAGCTTGCCTTCTTGCAGTCCAAACACAGTTTTCTTAGGATTCAGGGACAGACCGTACCTTTTACATTTTTCAAACACTTTCCTCAGATGTTTCAGGTGTTCTTCTTCAGTTTTGGAAAAGACAGTTAAGTCAACCAAGTAGATAACTATGAAGTGCCCTATCTCATCCGAGAAAGCTATATCCATCGCTCTCTGGAAGGTGGCTTCAGCATTCATCAGTCCAAAGGGCATTTTCACATACATGAAGGTACCCCATGGAGTGGTAAATGTTGTTTTGAGTTGATCCTCTGGGAGTACTAAGACTTGATTGTAACCCGAAAAACCATCAAGCAGGGAGATTCTCTTGGAGCCCACTACCTTTTGTAAGACGTGTTCCATTCTGGGCAAAGGGTAGTTGTCTTTTAGTGAAGCTCTGTTGAGATTTCTGAGGTCTATGCACAGTCTGATTTCTCCTGTTTTCTTCCTTACAGCCACTAAGTTTGATACCCAATCAGAGAACCTTACGGGAACTATTATGCCTACCTCATACATCATTTTAATCTCTTTTTCCACTGCAGGCAATTGTTTTGGATTGATTATGCATAGTTTTTGTCTGAAGGGCTTCTGATTTTCTTTCAAGGGTATCTTGTGTTGTATGATATTGGTGTCATATGCCTTTAAGTCTTCATAGCTCCATGCAAACACATCGATGAATTCCTTGAACAGGTCAATGTATTTCCTCTTCATGTTCACAGGTATAGACTTAGCCAGTTTGATCATTTTTGGTCTATCTTTAGTGCCTATATTGCATTCTTCGACCTCAGAATCTGCGTGTTCTATGGTGGGATTTTTTGCTACATCATCGAAGTCAAAAAGGTCTTCTAAGGGCACCAGGCCTTTGGTTATGTTTTTGTCTCTGGCCTGCAGCACCTCTACTTCTCCACTAACTGCGTTTTCACATTCGTTGTTCGAATTTCCAGTTTCATCAGAGAAAGGGTTCATTGCTACGTTACAGGGTGTTTCTTGTTCATCTGGGGGATCCTCACTTGGGTAGCTGTCATCGAATTTTGAGTCTGAATCAGGAAATTCAAACTCATTTCTGCCCAACAGGAAATCTTCGATTTGTTTATCTCCTTCAAAAACCTACCAATGTTTTTCGTTGTCTGGCACTACAGGTCTGAATTTGGTTTGAATGATGATTCGTTGGTCAGCTGGAGTCTTAGGATATGAACTAGCTAGGCAAGCCAATCCATTTGCAATGACGTTTTGACTCCTAGAAACAAACTCTAATTCATATTCAATAAATGTTTTCAATAAATCCAGAGTGTTGTTCTGGTATGCTCTTAATCTAGGGTGTTTTGCTGTGTATTCACCATTCACTTGTTTTATGACTAACTCTGAGTCTCCTTGCACAGCTATCCTACGGGCCCCTAATTTCTTCAACTGATTTAAGCCTAGGATCAGAGCCTCATATTCTGCAATATTATTTGTGCATTTGAAATGTAGATTCACAGCATGGCTCTCGGCATAGCTATTCTTTGTGTTACGTAGCCACACTCCTGCTCCAGCAGTTTGCTTAGTACAGGACCCATCGAAATTCATTTCCCACAGGGGTTCACCATTATGTGATGATCTAGGGGCTGTACCAGGTTGTAAATTGTTTCGTTCTTCAGCGTGGGTGTGGGGGTTAGGAGGGTGACTAGCTTGTTGTTTGCGTTCTGTCTTTGCCTCAGGTTAACTCAGAGTTTCGTTCTCAATGCTATGCCTATGGTATTCTTCATCGTTTTCCTCCAAAGTGGCCATTGCGTTGAGGGCCATGGGCTCTGTGTCTCTGTTTGTATCTTCGCTTCCGGACTCTGGTTCTCCTAAGGATGGATCATTATACAGAATGAAAGAATCCAGATCTGTATGTACAGAGTATAATGGTGTATTTTCAGGCTTCTCGGGGCTACTGACTAGGAATTTCATTTGGGCCTCCCTATACAGTCTTCTAAGTTGGCCAAAGATAGGGATAGTGGCATATGAGCCATCCATCTACATTGTTCCTTGCAGCTTGGCTCCCCATGATCTAGACAGTAACATGCCATACTTTTGTGGCACATCTGCCACCACCACATCCATGACCATACATTTAGCAAGAATTTGGGTCAAACTCATGCACAAGTCTTTAATTAGGCCGAGGCACTTAACTCTTCTCGAGTCAAATGAATATAGGTCTTTGTAGGGTCTGGTAATTTCTAGGCCTAACCTTTCCATCACTACCTTAGGCATCAGATTGTGGGATGCCTCAGAATCATGCATGGCATTGTGCAGAATCTTATCATGAACGTTGAGACTGATATAAAAAGGTGGAACTACCCCCTCCTGAAACTTACCCTCAATTTTTGGGCCAAATAGGAGGGCAGGCTGATCATCACTCAAATTCACAGTGTCATTGTTTTCCCCCAGACTTAATGCTTTCAAAATTTGGCCCTTATATACATCCTGAGTGGCCAGCTCAGATAATGGTACAGAGATTTTGATTTTTGCAATCTAACTCTCTAAATTGAAAGTGGGCTGACTCTTGGAAGTGTTTAACTCTGTGTTGTTTATCACCACCTTGGTGGTAGAATCAGTAGGTTGATTATCACTATGTACATGATTAGGAACAGTTGTATCAGGAGTACTAACTGAAGTGCTATTACTACTAACGGGCTCATTTTGTTTTTCATTCTTCTGGTTGTCCTTTTCTTTGTTTTTCCCAGAACTTTCAGTTGTTGCTTTGCTATTTACAGTAGAGGCTTTATAAGTTTTATCAGGTCGCTTCTTGATGGTAACCTCAGGAGTTTTAGTCTTCGAAATGTCTTGACTCTTTTTGCTCCTAAGTTCATATTGTTCTCTGACCTGCATGATGGCGTTTTCAAATCCAAGTCTGTAATCCTCAGATTCTGACCACTCTTCATCCCAATATGTGGATAAGGGCTGGTCTTCCTCTGTGGGACAGCCATGGACTGAATCTTCTGTTTCAAACATGTTTATCTCATTCCCCTCGGACTCTTCTATGATCCCTTCATCTTCATCTAAAACATTTTGGAATGGAGGGATGACTTGTTGGTCTGTTTCCTTTTGTCTGTTGGGGACGGTGTTGTTTCTTCTAAAATTTTGGTTCTGGTGTTGACTTTGGTTCCTATTCTGAGTGACAACCATTTTCTCCATCATTTGGTATAACCTATCCACATTTTTAGATAATCTATCATAATTGGGATCAGATGTGGAGGCTACATTGTCATCTCTATATGTTACCCTTCTCTCAGCGCTCAGTTTGGCTCTTTTCTCAATCAGATTTGCCTCAATTTTTACAGCTCCTTGTTCCATGTCCTCCAGGTTTGTGTACTCTTTGTCTCTAAGTTCATAGGCCATGTCAGCATCAAACCCCTCAGGGTATTTTGCTAGGGCCATGCCTTGTGGAGGTTTCATATGTGGAGGGAGAGCATTATAAATGCTGTTAAATCTCGTTGTGTAGTCATGGACACTCTCTCCTGCATTTCTTTTAAGGCTCATGTATTTTTCTAGGAGTTGGCGAGGGTTTGCCCTAGTTTCCCATTTGTTTATGAAAGTCTGATACAAAGTAGGAAGGTCTTCAATACTACCAGCAGGTAGGCTTTCAAACCACTTCTTCACCTCGCCTCCCAAGATTTGTGCAAAGATTCTCATTTTGACTGTTTCATCATCGATTTCCATATAGTCAAAAGAATCCTCCATCTTATCTACATGTTGTTGGGATGTTGTAGGCTCTTTAGTAGGGAAATGTGGGATTTTTTATTGATAATCGTTTGGTAAAGCTACTAGAGGCTAAGGTAACACCAAAGGTGCATACTAAGCTGCCATGATGATGTTCTGTTGAGGTAAAGGGTTAACTTGAGTAGCTGGTATATGGATAATAGGGATATTAGGGCCAGCAGAGGTCTGCTGGGCAGATCTAGGGTGGGAGAGCCCCAAGTTTTGAACAAAGTGTATGTCCGGTGGTGTAGATGGAGGGGTCCCTCTGTCCCTAGTGTGTTGACCACTATGAGATGGTGAACTGTGAAGCTCGGGGTCTGGCTGATCTAGATGATTGAATGACCTAGTTCTTAGTAAACTGTTTGGAGGGTCTAGGCCAGGGTGAAAAAGTGCTAGAGCTGCAAGATCTTCTGGTGCAAAGTTAGCTCTATAGATGTGGCTAGAAACAGTTGGTCCTCGAAGTGTAGGAGATCCTTTAAGAATGCTCTCGGGGTTATCAACTATTTGAGGTGGGTTAGGGTTGGGGAAAGCTCTTGTGTGAATGGTCCTACAAGCCAGACTGTTGTTTCTTAGCCAAGCAGCTTAGCCCTATTTATTACTTCTACTGTGGTTGATGTTGTCTTAGAGGCTAGTCTCCCAGTGGAGCCTTATGTGAAACCAAGATAATCAGCAGGTCTACTGATCACCAGTGGAGTCTTTGATCTCTTAGGAACTATGGAGTCGCCAGGTGGAAGGTTTCGGGTATGTCAAGGGTTGCACTGTCCACCACAGTGCTCAAGCACTATCACCCTTCAAGGATATCCTCAGAACCCAACAAAATCTAAACAGAGATTGACTGGTAGGGCATTTACCAGATATGTCACCTCTTGAAGAGGATGAGATCCGGAGGCTACCTGGCCCTGTCCAGGCTCTGTCTAAGAGTAGAATGGAACACAGCAAATGACACTGAGGCTGTCCAAGAAGTGGTGTGACTAACGACCAACCTAAACAGATATTGAAGGCTTCTGAAGTTTATGTTGTAGTGAGATGGAAAGTATTCAGAAATTCCCCAGCGGAGTCGCCATTATGTTGGGGTTCCCATGTTTTGGCTAGGTTGGCAAGACCAAAAGATGAGACAACATAGAACCACTTTCAGACCTTAGGATCTAGCCCTCCTAGGTCCAGAGAGGGATCTCTCTATATGAATCAAAGTGTATGTCTTTGAAGTTCAGTTTGAAGATGTTAGGCTAGGTATGAAGTGCAGGTTTCATTTGTTTGATTGTGAGTTTGGTTGTTGGGAATCGGGAAGGAAGGGTCCAGTATAAGACAAGGCTAAGTAAAGAGGAAGGTTAGGTAAAGGTAGAGTACCCAGGGAACATCAAAGCCATTGGGCAATGGAGTCAAGAAAGGATTTACTTGTGTTCAATGTGCAAGCTTCTGTTGGGCTAGTCATCTAGAGCATTTGGATCTTAAAGATGATTGGTGGAATGGGACATTAAGGACTGAAAATGAAAGGAGGAGAAGCATCTGATTCTATCTGTACATCGGGTCAGAGGTCATTTAACTCCAGACCTGCTTGGACAGAATCAGAGGCAAGACAAGGGATCTTAGAAAGGCAAACTAGTCGCACAAGGATCCTAGTGGACAGGGCTAACTCTAATCCCCAGTGTTCCCAAATCTTCCAGCTAAATCCTAACAAGAACATCTAACATAAATTCCATTGATTCATACATCAGAGAGCAGGCAATAATATCCACTACAATGGTTAAATCAATAGAAATCAATATTTAGATACACAATAAAGCAGAAAACATTGAAGGCAAGGAGAGCAGGAAACATAGGACACCTAACAAGGGCGAATCCTATGTTATACTTCTTATGCAAGCCAGTAGAAATGAAATGAAATGAAAGCACGTCAATCACAAATATAGAGAAAGGAAAACATCACCATTTTCTTTAGATCAGGATCCAAATAAATATGCTTGTCATATTAAAACAATACCAATCAGGTACAACACTGCCCGCAGCTTGAACATTTAGTCTGAATACATCAAATCTCAGCCGATATTATAACTTTACACAGAGAACTGGTCTCAAGAGGATAAAGCTTGCATCTGACTGATAACTCATCAACAACCATTACAATGTTTTCTCCTGTGTTTTATAGCAGATGATGAACAGAAGGTCGGCTGAGGTGGTAGGTGAACACTAAATGTGATATTAAACGCAGAAATGAATGCAGGGCCCAAGCCCATTCTATTTGAATGCTGAGTATTCACTTTCTGTCACCTCTTGTAGGAAAGAGAGATCTTCTCTGGATATGATTTTGACATATTCTGTCTGAGGTGATCTGCTGTACTTCTGGTGAATGAACAAAATCAAATGAACTACTGAGAGATCTGCTTCATAAATGATTGATTGCTTCGAACTGCAGTTAGGGTGGAAATTCCTTCAGGGACACGGTGCAATAATAAAAGAAGTATGGGCGCCCTGTACTTGACGAAGAAAACACTCTGCTGATGAATAAACCTTAATGTTATCTTTTACTGCGCATACGATCCTTCTGATCGATCCTCGGGGTCTTCAACTGGTGCTTTGCCTCTTAACTTCTGATTAAAGCTTACAATCACCAATTCTGAATGTTGAAAACCTTGATTGTGGTTGTTCTTCCCCTACGGCTTCATAAATGTCTTGACCTGCCGAATCTGGGCTTAAAGGCGCTGGATAGATCTGCAAAGCTCGAACTCTGACCCTCTTTAATGCAGGTCCTGTTAGTCACTTTCGTTGACAATTTCATGGCAGTATCAACCTCCAGATCCAATTTTGTCTGCGCAGCTCGCCATGAAATTTGTGCGTATAAACCATGGCGGCTTTCCACCTTTGATAACCCTGCAAAACAGTAAAATGGTCAAGAAATCCATGGATGGGGTGAATGGATGCAGTGAGGGTGATGAGAATGGTCGTGCAGATGATGAGATGGAGGAAGACTGCAAAGAAATGGTGACAAAATGCTCGGGTGGAAG
This sequence comes from Pinus albicaulis, assembly GCA_034641835.2. NCBI lineage: Eukaryota > Viridiplantae > Streptophyta > Pinopsida > Pinales > Pinaceae > Pinus > Pinus albicaulis. The sequence goes on along the minus strand of CM076572.1, from coordinate 1,412,708,996 downwards.
TCGAGATAGATAGCGGACTGCAGCAACAAACATGTAATAACCTTAAAAAACCCGACTCTAGATGTTTTATGCAACCGAATGAACGGGCGTACGATAGGCACACGTGGCGGGGGTGATGTGGTACGGCAGACTAAGGGATGGTCAACAGAGCGCAAATAGATCTGTATTTTTTATCATAGTTGAAATCGACGACGGTGAGCGACACACGGTGGGCTAGCAGGTGCAGTGAATGAGAGTTAAACGGTGCGCAGCTCAGACGGATGATGACCGTTGGATGGGGTTCTCAAGATCCAACGACTGACGTGAATTTCGTTGCGTGTCTCGAGTCGAACGTTAATGTGCGGGGGACAGGCGGTTTCACCACCGTACAGAATACACGCGGCGACAGCTGAATGGAATAGCTGGGCGTTCGGGGAAAACCGCCCAGCGCTCAACGGCGGTGCGGAATAAACAACGTGGGTTGGATAAACTGCGCACTAAGGGGGGGTCCACATTTCGGGCGCACTCCACACTGTCTGATCTGTGGAGCAGATCGACGGCGGAGATTCATCGATTTCAAATATATTAAAAACCCACAAATGCGCGCTTTCAAAGGTTTTTTAAATGATTTTCGAGCGGAGAAAGGGCTGGAGGGGCTAAACGCCTGCCGGGTGTAGCGTTGGGTTTCGGCGCTCGGGTGCATGGGAGAAAAAGGTGCGGGGGCTTAGCGGGGAAGGGGCTGAGGCCCGATATAATGTTTAAAGTGGGTTTTTTAACCATTTTTAATGCATTTCGAGGCCAAACCAAGGTAACGATAGGAAGAATAGGGGCTCATACAATTGGACTAAGGGTGAAGGTGTGGTCTAAGAGGGGCATAGGAACGATTTAGAAGGTTTAGGGGGGAATTTGGGGGGAAGGAAAAAGGAAATTGACATAGGGAGAAAAGGACGAAAGGGATGCTTTGCAGGGGTACAAGGGGTAAATGAAGGCTCTGAGATAGGAAATTAATAGAGGGAAATTGTATAAGGCAAAGCACAGAGAGACCTCAAGGATGATGTGTCTTCAAGGGAGATGCATTTCTTGAAGGTCTCCAAAATGACATAGCCCCTGGATTTCTTGTCAAGAACTTCATAGGGGGGCTAACAGAGCCTAGTGCCACTATTGCCACCACCAAGATCTAGAAGGATGAGCCCAAAAATCTAAGGAGAGGGAGTGCCTCTTCAACTCACAGATGTGGGTGAAGGTTTTTCCATTTCAGTTCATTGTCAACATCGGGAGCCAAAAGAACCTCATTTCAGCAAAGGTCATGAAGCGGTTGGGTCTACCAACCACAACACACCTGCATCCGTACACCATTGGGTGGCTTCACCAAGGACGATATCGTTGCATCAACCAACACTGTCACCTCCCCTACAATATCAAGCCCTTCACAAATGAGGTATTGTGTGATGTTGTTCCTCTTGAAGTTTGTGATGTATTATTACGCCAACCATACTTATGGAAGCGACATGTTGTTTATGAGTCTAGGCCTCACACTTTATTATTACTTTGGGAAATCAGTTGTACAGGACATCAAAGGTAGCACCACCTACCTCCATCTCTTTTATGACTGTGAAGCAATGCAGTAAGATCATTTCCCAAACTGGGAATTTTTTTCCTTATGATTCGCCCTCAGGGCAAGAAGAAGATTGTGGCCATGACCTCCAAACAAGGCTCCTCTGCGCGACAACAACAAATGGACAACGTCATGGAGGAGTACAGGTACATCTTCTTCTCACCTACAGGGGTACCTCTACACTATCGGGTCAAGCACACCATCGATTTGACCCTGGGAGCGTCGCTACCCAATGGACCAATCTATCGATGCTCTATTAAGGAGAACGATGAAATCAAGACACATATTCAAGAGTTGCTATAGAAAGGTAAAATCAAGCTAGTTTCATCACCCTTTGGAAGCTCGATCGTGTTGGTACAGAAGAAGGATGGGACCTAGAGACTCTGTATTGAGTATCGGGTGCTGAACAAGATCATTATCTTGAATAGGTATCAAATCTCGTTGATTGGTGACCTTTTGGACCAGCTCAAGGGGGGGAATATTTCAGCAAGATTGAATTGAATTCTGGTCATCACCAGGTACCAATCGAACCCTTTGATGTGTGGAATACTGCTTTCAAATCCAAGGAGGGCCTTTTCGAATGGTTGGTCATGCCTTTCAGGTTGACGAATGCCCTTGCAACCTTCATGAGGTTGATGGACGACATCTTGCGACCCTTTACGAAATCATTCATGGTGGTGTATTTCGACAACATCTCGATCTTCAACTAGAGTTGGGAAGAGCACCTCCACCATATTAAAAAGGTCCTCCAAACATTGTGGCAACACAAGTTGTGTGCCAATTTGGAGAAATGCACTTTTTGTTGGGTATGTGTTATATTCTTTCCACGACTAGCCCCACGCATTGTATGTTGCACCAGGCGCAGCAGGGGGGTCATGAGGGGCAAGGCACATGGTTTTGTGCATGGTTTTGCACATGGTTTTGGGGTATGATGGTTTTTGACCCCTGGTATTTTCTAGATCCGGTCAAGGGAACTACGGTTATGTTCTAATCCAGGGTTAATGGATTGGGGTTTATGTATGCTTCGGCATGTATATATATGTGTTGTAAGACTAAAAGGAATATAATGAAAAATCAAGCTGGTCGTCCCAATTTGGGATCTAGGGGAAAATCTCTATGTTTATCTGTTTTATTATGCTCTTGCTATTGTTTAATTTATGTTATAAGATTCGTGTGTAGATAATTTATGTTCAGGGTTAAAACCTACATTTGGTATCAGAGTTGTTTCGACTTCAAGGGGACGCCTTTGTTGTTGAGGGTTTTTTGCTCGGGCCTGTGGTAGACCCTGTGCAGTGGGAGATCTACGGGATCGATTCTTGCGGTGAAAGAAGATGGCGAGTGGCGGAAAGATAGAGATCGAGAAATTTAATGGTCAGAGTTTTGAGTTGTGGAAGCTCAAGATGGAGGATCTGCTGGTGGATAAAGATCAGTGGATCGCGGTAGATCCAGGTACTAAACCAACGGCGATGTCAGATGAAGACTGGAAGAAACTGGATCGGAAGGCTAAGAGCACAATACGATTGTGTGTGTCAAATTCAGTATTGTTGAATGTATCCGGGGAAGCTACGGCGAAGAATTTGTGGGAAAAACTTGGGACTTTGTACCAATCTAAGTCTCTGGTGAATAAGTTGTTCCTGCGGAAAAAGCTGTATAACCTGAGGATGAAGGATGGAGACTCGGATGTGAGTATCCGAACGATCACACGTGTAGTCAGTCATTATCCGTTGATATTAAAATCTCAGATGAAGATAAGTGCATCAATTTGTTGTGTTCTCTACCAGATTCGTGGGACAGTCTAGTTATTGCAATAGGTAGCAATACAACTACCTTGAATTTTGATGACATTGTCTCAGCCTTGCTGTCAGAGGAAATGAGACAGAGAAATATGGAGGGTCAGAATGGAGATGCCTTATCTGTACGAGGAAGGTCCCAAAACAGAAACAAGAATAAGGTTTCGAGTGGGAGATCCAAATCTAGAGGGAGATCTAAATCTCCCGGAAAGTTTGTAAAGGTATGCTGGAAATGCGGAAAGGAAGGGAACTACAAAAAGGACTGCAAATCTAAAGCTCCTGAGAAAGGAAAGGGATCTGATGATGCTCCTTCTGCAGAGGCAAAAACCACCTCGGATGAAGGTGGGGATGTGTATTTGGCTTCTTCAAATACACATGTAGATCATGAGTCATGGTTGATTGACTCAGGTGCATCCTTTCACTTCACTCCCCATAGGGAGTGGTTCTGCGAGTATGAGAAATATGATGGTGGTGCTGTCTTCCTAGGGGATGATAGGAAGGCCAGAATCGTCGGACGTGGAAAGGTCAAGCTGAAGCTGCAAGGTGGAAGGATTAGAACACTTCCCGATGTTCTGCATATTCCTGCATTAGCCAGAAATCTGATTTCTATAAGCAAGATGGATGATGCAGGTGTAAAAACAGTGTTCGAGAAAGATTCCTGCAAGATGGTTCGGGGAGCACTAGTATTAATGTGGGGAGTTCGGACTGGAACTCTATACAAGCTACAAGGTAGCACCGCACAGATGGGTGTAACTATTCTATGGTTCGAAAGTGGGTCAGCCTAACTCTGCCTCTCGGAGAAAGACCATGCTATGGCATCAAAGGCTTGGACATATTGAAGAAAAGGGCCTTTTGATACTGCATAGAAATGGTATGGTAGAAGGTATGTCTAATTTCTCTGTGGATTTCGATTTCTGTGAACATTGTGTATATGGGAAGTAGAATCGGGTGAGTTTTCCTTCTGGTGGTAAGAGGACGAAGAAGATATTAGAACTTGTGCACAATGATGTGTTTGGACCTATTTCAGTTCCATCACTAGGAAAGTATGTGTACTATGTTTCATTCATAGATGACTTCTCAAAGAATACATGGATATATTTCTTGAGGAAGAAATCTGAAGTCTTTGACAGATTTAAATAATTTAAGGCTCTGGTGGAAAACCAGACAGAGAAGAAGATAAAGGCGCTGAGGACAAATAATGGTGGGGAGTTTTGCAAGAAGGAATTTGAAGAGTTCTGTAAGAAGTGTGGCATAGCACGACAGAAGACTACTCCATACACACCTTAGCAAAATGGAGTTGCAGAAAGAATGAACAGAACACCGATGGAAAAGGCAAGAAGCATGCTCAGTGGTACTGGGTTAGGACAAGAATTCTCGGCAGAGGCAGTGGAGACTGCATGTTACTTAGTTAACAGATCACCTTCATCAGCGTTGGAGGATAAGACTCCACATGAGGTATGCACTGGTAAGAAAATGAGGCATGGGATCTGGTGGAGTTGCCGGCTGGAAGGAAGCCCATTAGGAGCAAATGGGTATTTAAGAAGAAGATGAATGTAGAAGGCAAGGTGGAGAAATACAAAGCTCGGTTGGTAGCAAAAGGTTATTCCCAGGTGCCGGGAATTGATTTTGGTGATATTTTTTCTCCTGTTGCCAAGGTTACTTCTATTAGATTACTTTTATCTGTTGCTGCTGCATTTGATTTTGAGATAGAACAGATGGATGTGAAGACAGCATTTCTTCACGGGGATCTAGAAGAGGAGATCTACATGAAGCAACCTGAAGGTTTTATGGTGAAGGGTAAGAAAGAACTTGTATGCAGGTTGAAGAAGTCTCTGTATGGGTTAAAACAGTCACCAAGGATGTGGTATCAGAAATTTGATACCTATATACGGGGACTTGGCTTCACCAGAAGCAAGGAGGATCACCGTGTTTATTTTAAATTAATTGGTGACCGTGTTATTTATTTGGTCTTGTATGTGGATGATATGTTGTTGATTGGAAATGACAAAGAAATTATCCAAGATTTGAAGACCCAACTGTTCTCCAAATTCGACATGAAGGATCTTGGTGTCGAAAACTATATTTTGGGCATGGAAATTAAGAGAGATCGGGCAAAGAGGAAGCTCTGGTTAAACCAGAGGAAGTATGTCGAGACTATATTGCAGAGGTTCAATATGCAGGATAGTAAACCGGTGAAGGTTCCTATTCCTGTAGGGGTAAAGCTGTCTGCTAAACAGTGTCCTAAGACACAAGAAGAAGAGGAGAATATGTCCCGTGTTCCATATGCAAGTGCAGTGGGTAGCCTGATGTATGCAATGGTCTGTACTAGACCAGACATTGCACATGCAGTGGGAGTATTGAGCAGGTTTATGTCAAACCCAGGAAAGGAGCATTGGACGGCAGTGAAGCGGGTTTTCAGATATTTACGTGGCACTAGTGATTATGTCTTGTGCTACCAGGGAAGACCAGGATTGGAAATAATGTTAGACATTCATGGTTTTGTTGATGCAGATTGGGTTGGAGATCTGGACCAAAGAAGATCTACAAGTGGGTATGTGTTTAGCCTATTTGGAGGCGCAGTAAGTTGGATGAGTAAAAGACAGTCTGTAGTGGCTCTTTCAACTACAGAGGCAGAATACATAGCAGCCACTCATGCAAGCAAGGAAGCAGTTTGGTTGAAGAGATTGTGTTCAAGTATGGGGTTGGTACAGCAAGCTATAAGGATAGACTGTGATAGCCAAAGTGCAATTTTCTTGGCTAAGAACCCGGCTTATCATTCAAAGACAAAGCACATTGATGTTCAATATCACTTTGTTAGAGATATGGTTGAGGCTAAAAGGGTGTTGCTGGTAAAGGTGGACACTTTGAATAATGTTGCAGATGCATTGACAAAGTCTGTGAGCACTCAGAAGTTCTCTTGGTGTAGAGAAACAATGGGTGTTGAAGAATTGGCCCAATGACTAAGCTCTCTTGTGGCCCCCTGTGGAAAGAAAACAACAAGTGGGAGAATGTTGGGTATGTGTTATATTCTTTCCACGAGTAGCCCCATGCGTTGTATGTTGCACCGGGCGCAGCAGGGGGGTCACGAGGGGCGAGGCAGCGCCCCGGCCAAAATTTGTTTAATGTGCGGACCCACTCATAGGCGGATCCGCCCATGGTTTTGTGCATGGTTTTGCACATGGTTTTGGGGTATGATGGTTTTCGACCCCTGGTATTTTATAGATCCGGTCAAGGGAACTACGGTTATGTTCTAATCCAGGGTTAATGGATTGGGGTTTATGTATGCTTCGGCATGTATATATATGTGTTGTAACACTAAAAGGAATATAATGAAAAATCAAGCTGGTCGTCCCAATTTGGGATCCAGGGGAAAATCTCTGTGTTTATCTGTTTTATTATGCTCTTGCTATTGTTTATTTTCTGTTATAAGATTCGTGTGTAGATAATTTCTGTTCAGGGTTAAAACCTACACTTTTGGTATGACCCAGGTTCAATATCTGGGATACATCATTGATGAGCAGGGTGTGCATGTGGACCCAGCCAAGATACAAGTCATTCAGGATTGGTCTGCCCAAACCACTCTAAAATAACTCTGCAGCTTTCTGGGTCTTGCCAACTTCTATCACAGGTTTGTGCTGGGATTCTCTCATATCACTTGGCCTCTAAGTCAAGTTACCAAGGGACGAGCAAAATCAAAGTTCTTTTGGTCTGAATCCCAATAGAAGGTGTTCGTCGAGTTGAAGCATTGCCTCTTCTCAACACCAATCCTTATTTAACTTCCACAACCTTAGGTCTAAGTTAGAGCCTTAAAATTAGTGACGCTGCCAAAATAAGAATCTCAACCATGAACTACTTTGCACAGTGGAAATATAAAGTAGTAAATCACAAATGCACAATTATACACAGTTTTTAAACAAAATTGTACAATAATGTAGAATCACCAATATTTTTTATATTAAACCAAAATATGAATAATACAACAGTCTATGGTATACAAGATATAATGACAAACTCGATTTAGTATCTCGTCTTGTCGGTCCTTCACTTCCATACTGCTCACTTGTTGCGCCTTAGTCCATCAGGGCCATAACACATCGAGACTCTAGGAGGGCTGCCACCTTACACTGCTGCAAGTCACTTCTGTAGAGTGTACACTGGTTTATCCAATATTCTCTCTAAGTAGGCTTAATTCCCGAGCTCCAACTACCAAGATAGCAGCTACCTTTTTCCATCAAGGTGCTGCACTTTGACACCAATCTTCACCCAACCTTCATCTCCTCTTCGTCACTTCAAGATAGCTCGTCTAGGGCTACTTTAGGTAGCCAACACACTGCCCTCCACCTGATAATTGGTACCCAATAATACACTGTGAAATTTGCACCAATGAAGGCTCGCGATCACCCAATCATGCCTCCAAATTGGCTGCCACAAACCGCATAAAAAAACTAATCCAAATCCGGTCGACTCCTTTGACCCAACACAAGTTTCAACCGCTTCAACAAGCCTACTTTGATGCTATCATAATAATGACTCTTTATGGCATCAAACATTGTTGTAACAACCCTCAAACAGTCATCAAAGAAGCCCCTAAAAATCTATGACTTCTCCTAGTATGGATCTTATCCTCTTCGCTAAAGGTTTAGGGCACAAAGCAACCCTCAAATCTACCTACGCTACCCTTTGTTGTGGTGGTATGGCTTGCGACCTACCACACAACACTCCTGTAGATTTACAGATCCCTTCAACACAGTTTCAACCCATACAAAAGCCTTAACACATACCTGTGTTCAACTCTTTAAGGTCTCGAACTTCCTACCACATGAGAGAACTATTCACACACTCAAAGAGGGATCGAAACCAACCCTAAAATCTCACAATATTCTGTCCTCTTCTCCTACGGAAAAACAAAGGTATATTTCCTCTTCATCTAGTTGTTGTCCCTCCTCCTTAACGCTGCCTTGATGTTGTGCTTTTTGGATGCTATAATGACTCTACATTACTCTCTATTTATACACAATGAGGGACTCTTTCCTAAGACATCACATAAGGGCTGCCAGCCTATCATAAGCCTAAAACACCTTAGGCCTACCTTGACATGTAAGTGCAAACCTATCATATAACTTCATAAATTCATATCTCTACTTCTACAACTCAAAATTCGATGATTTTCAAAGCGTTGGATTCTCCTTTCCACCCTCTATCATTGCATTCCAGCACATGTAGAAATGTGCCCAAGGAAATGCCCAAAACAAATTTTGGTGAAAAACCCCATACTTGGGTTCCAAGCCCACAAGTGACACTTGTGGTGCTTTTCCCTCAAAACCCTGAACCCTAGGGCTTGGAGTACCTCCCAAGATATACAAATAAATAGTGCTCACATTACCAGACATCCAGCAACGATTTGATATTGAGATGAATTCCTTAAACTATGCTATTGGTGTAGTTCTTACTCAGAAGGGGCATCCAGTGGCATATCACAGTGAGATACTTTCATACAACGTCTGGAAGTATCCCACATATGACAAATATATGTATTCCATTGTACAGGCTTACCAATAATGGAAGCATTACATTTTGGGGAAGGAAACAGTCATCCACATAGACCACCGACCCCTACATTTCATCCAGACAAAAGGGAAGTTGCAAAACGATTTCCATCAGAAATGGTCCACATACCTACAACAATTCCATTTGAACATAAAGTACAAGAAGGACAGAACAAACAATGTTGTAGACTGCCTCAGCTGACAGCCAGTCATGGTGCTGACCACTGTGCTTAGCTCTTGTGGTCACAAGACTTTAGAATGGCCCCATCTGCACAAGAGTGATCTTGAATTTGGCAACTCATACTTGACGCTCTTGGAAGGCAAGAAATTTCCAAATTTTCACCTCCAGGATGCACTATTATGCCACATGGGACACCTTTATGTTCCTTCCATCGAACATGTGAATATCATTTGGGAGGTGCACTACAGTTGGTTTGATGGACATATCGGAGTAGAGAAAAAAATGGTAGTGCTGCAGAAGTATTTTTATTGGCCGAACCTTCGACATGATGTTGGGAATTCCATCATATCCTAAACTTCCCACGTTATTTCCAAACTGACCATCAAGAAGCAAGGCCTATATACCCCTCTACCTAGTCCTATTCGACCTTGGGAATCCATCTCCATGGATGACATGTCGGGCCTTCCTTCTACTAAGCATGGAAACCACTGCATTTTCGTGGTCGTCAAGATATTCTCTAATAATTCCAATCTAATGGCCTGCAAGAAGATCAACATCATCGCAGAAGCCACTACAAAACTATTATTTGAACGAGTGTGGGTACACTTTAGGATCCCAAATTCCATTGTCTCAAACTAGGACAGCAGGTTTCTAAGTACATTTTTATCAAGTCTCTGGTTGATGTTGGATACCAAGCTCACTAGGTCCATGACTTTCCATCGTGAAATTGATGGCCAAACAGAGATCATCAACTGGATGCTCCGAAGCATCCACGCACATGGGATGAAAGCCTCCCCTATGTCCAACAAAACTAGAATAGAGCTCTCCATAGCTCAACTAGTCATAGCCCCTTTCAGGTGGGGTTGAGATTCCAACCACTATGTCCCATTGATGTGATCATACCAATTGCAACTACTTAGGCATATTCGACTCATGTCCAGTCCGAAGCTGACTGGGCTACAACTTCATTGAGTGCATTCAACACATACGCCAGTAGGTCCATGACATATTGGATAGAACCAATGCTAAGTACAAGCAGAAAAATGATCAACATCGGGTGCCACACAAGTTAGAGGTGGGTGACAAAGTTTGGTTACATTTGTAGAAGGAGTGCCTTACTGGGCCCCACTACAAGTTGTACCCGCTCTAATATGGGCCTTACACCATAACTAAGGCTGTAGGGGAAAATTGTTTCGAGCTTAGAATTCCACCATTCCTTGGCCTACACCCAGTGTTTAATGTGGACCTCCTTCGACCATACTTTCCACCATTGCATGACACATTAGGCATTGCAGAACAACTCACACCAATAGAGCGAAACCCATACTGCATGGAACAAGCCAAAACTGATCATAGCATGGACACATATATCAAAAACACTCGCCATCAGAAGATACAACCGTATCGGGTTGTCAAAGTGGGCCAAATCCTGCACCAAGGCAAGTGGCTCACCAGGGACCAAGTTCAGGAGAAGTTTCCCCATCTAATGGAGGCACTCAACGCAATGGGAACCATTGCTTCCTAGGGGGGGGGACTAATCCATGTGGATATTGGTAGCCACCTGCCTATTCTAGTTGGACCCCAACCATTGTCTCTTTCAGTTTTTGAGTTTCCTTAATTGTAGTACAATTTACTATTTTTGGCAGTTTTTTGGGTCCCAAACATTCAAAGACATTTTGAGGCCCTAAACGACGATTTTTTGGAAAACGAGCAAATATGTCTTACGTTTTCATTTGAAATTTTTATTTGGATAGATATTTCTAAAGAGGTATTGTTCACGTCAAACAAAGATCATATCCCAAAGTAACAACCCCAGGAAGTTGATGTACCAATTTACCCCAACGGGGCCCACAGTTTTGGTATTTCATCTCCTAGGTTAGGTTTTTGGATGTTTAGGGTTTTCCATTATTTCTCAATAATAAATAACCCTTTGAGCGTCATTGTAACACAATTCAGAGGCATGTAGCCATTGTTGGGTGCCAGTTTTGTACTTATTTCTTACACTTGTTTCCCCCATTTTACCTCATGACTATAACCATTGGGACTATCTTTGCTTCTTTTTCCTACCTTTCTATCTTAACTTGTGATGTTTCACCTTATTTTCATTACCTTGCCATTTCATCAATTATTATGATGTATCGTGTCTTTTTTATGACTAACTGAGGATGAATGTTTGGAGAATCTATATGGTCTTTTGTTGTCTTTCCAGATGCTATTTGTAGCACAAAAGATCTAGAGCACAAGGTGTACAGGAGCAGTTAAAGGTGTGTTGTTACAATGAGCTGTTACACTATGTTGTTACAGACCCGCTGACGAACTGTTGTTACAGCTGTCCTGCTAACTGGATCTCATCAACTTCTTATGATGACCTATCCTCTAGCAGTTATGCTACATTTGTGATTTATCGCAATAGCTGTAGAAGTTATTAAGTATTGTATTTTTGGATAACAACCTCTAGTCATTTTTTATTGTAATCTATAATTTTCTAGTCAAACTTTTATTAAGAAGTGGTTGTAACCATGTGTATTCTATTTTGATCAGCATGAGAATCATAATATTCTCATGACTGATCCATCCCTTGTTTTTCTGAGATGTAATCACTATATAGTTCTCGACCCTTGACGTCGAAAGGTTAGTAGAGAACAACATTACTTTGGCTCTGTAATTTTGATCACATTAATAAAATTTATTCTGTTGTTTCTATTACATGCATCATCTGATTTAGTTTCTGTCAAGTTCTTTCTCTTCCTGCGCCCTGTTAGGGAGGAAGGGCCCTCCTTTTTAGCAGGGATTGCAGTGGTTAAGGTAGCTATGTATATGTATTTCTATTTGCTTTATGTATTAGTAGAATTTTTGTTGCTATTGTTTTAGTTGTGAATAGATCTGCTTCAATTCCAACATTTTATATGTTGTTACACATGCGGGATTAGAGATACCAGCTGAGTAATTGTTGTGTGGTGTGCTAGGTACAGATTAATTAAGGTGTGATCATAGTTCTGTAGATCATTTTATTTATGCATGAGTGATTCTTTTCAGCATTTACTTTAGCAATAATTTCCTTTATTTGGATTTGCTTCCGGTTTGATGTATCAGCACAAACAGTGCGACTGTCATTGAAATAAAAGACGTCCCTGTATTGATAATTTATCAGTATTGTTTTAGTCATTTAACAGTGATTAATATAGCCCAACATTTTGGCGTCATTGTTTGGGATGGCAGTGACGATCCAATCAACCAAAATTGTTTGTTAGAAGACAGAGTATACCCAGTCTGCAATTTCCGGGCGGTAAGACAAGAGGTAAAAACCTGTGCATTGCTCTAACATACCTGAGCGGGCTCACCAATGCTACACTGGGGCACTTAGAGGTGAAATTTTTGTGTGTTTTTAGTGTGTCTCCAGCGACGCAATTGTCGGGTGGTAAGACGAGAGGTAAGAACATGCGCATCATTCTAACATATCTGATCGAGCTCACCAATGTCTCATTGGGACAGTTAGATATGTGAATTTTTGGGTGTTTTCTTTAGGGTGTCTTTAGCTATACAGTTGTTGGGCGGTAAGACGAGAGGTAAGAACCTGTGCATCACTCTAATATACCTGGGCGGGCTCACCGCTCTAGAAACTGAAGCACTTGTAGGATGAATTGATACACATAGGGTCCATGTGTGCCAGTAGGACGATAGAAAAATCCACAAACACCCCCCACTCTACTAACTACAGGAAAGACGGGTCGTAAGAAGGAAAAGAAGAGTGCATACTTGCGAAGAAATACATTCTTTGAAGATATGATCTCAAGGGCAGAAAAGAAACAGTCTACTTCATACAGAGATAATAGGAAGACAGGACCACAAAAAGTGACTACTATATCAAAGCCTGAAGCATCAGTGCCTTTCGTGTTTAGACCTCGCCACCATTCGGAAAACATATCCACTCCTGATATCAAGACTCCAGATCTAAAACAGCAGTGAAAAATCATTGTTCAATATATAAGAATTGAAGGACAAGGAGAGACCAGTAGGGAGCATTAGGGAACTGAGGAACAACATTTAATTGATCATCATTTGGACGCTGGTAGTACAGTCAAACAGTTGGTCCTAGAACAGCCTGATCCTTTATTTATTTATCAATCTCCTGCATCCTCCAAGGTCAGTTCATCTCATCAGGAAGAATCATTCATGGGGGACAAGAATATCAAGACATATAGCTCTGTTATTTTTGAATTCCCGATATTAGTGACAAGGGATGAGGCTCCTATGAAAAATATTCCTTTGTCATCCCTACCATCCTTTCAAGGGATGGCTGTTGAAGATCCTAATACCTTTTTGTTCGAATTCGATGTGCTATGTAGAGGTCATGACTACACTTCAGACGCCAAGAAGCTAGAATTATTCCCTGCTACTCTGAAAGGAGCAGCATTAAGGTGGTTCATGAGACTGGGTGTTGGCACGATTCGAACCTGGAATGACATGAGGGAGGCCTTTCTCTTTAAGTATCAGGATTACTGTCGAACTAGGGATTTGAAGGAATAGATCTTCAGAATTGCACAGAAGGAGGAGGAGAGATTGGAAGACTATATGGAATGATTCTAATACAACTTACAATTTAGTAACTTAGCCTCGGAAATTTTGAAACCAATATTCTTAAGAGGTATAAGAGATGACTGTTTGGAGCATTTAAATTTGTTGGGAAAAGGAGACATATTGCAAGAACCGCTTGAATAAATAATGACGCTTTGTTTGCAGAGGTCAAGAGGATTGGTCAAGGGGAGAAGTTTAGTTCGGGACCCTTCAGTCTAGATACAAAAGTCCACAAGTGGAGGAGTAACCAGAGAAGAGATCAAAAATCTATTTAAGGGTTTTAAAACCAACCTCCTTAGTACTCTCTCTGCCCAGATCACTACTGTACAAGTTAAGAAAACAAAAGCAGAAGCTAAAGAAGCCTTAGAAATATTCTGTCCTCGATGCAAAAAGAAACATTTGGAAAGAGAATGTGGAATGAGTAGCGTCAGCCTATGCAACATCTGTGAATTAGCACATTCCACGAATCAATGTCCTAAATTGCCTAGACTTAAGGTTGTACTTCAATAATCAAGCGAGGATGTCTAGTCTTCCTATTTCATTAGATCAAAGAGGTCATGGCATCCATGACATACAGGTATGCCTCCAAATTTTTCCTCTTTTTATCCTTGGAATAATGTTTATAATAGTTAGCAATATCCATGGCAGTATCCTACTCCTTCCTCAACACAATTTCCTTCACCATGGAACTAGTGGCCTTTCACTCCACCAATGCAATGTCCTCCATCAAAACCTCATCCTTGGAGCCGAAATTGGAGAGGTAACGGCCAGGGTCCAATACCCCCTGCACTACCAATGCAACCGCAGTTACAACTGTCTTCTCTTAAAAATCCTACACCTTATGTCTGACCCCAATTACCTGTGCAACCTAACCCCAATTCAAATAATAATGCAGCCCAAAGCATAGATGCTCCACTTACCTTCCAGACTTATCTTATTACTCCTATTGGACTCAACAAGGTTCAACTTTGATTGGGAAAAGTAATTATACCTAAACATACTCCCACTATTACCAAAGAAGAATGTGAGTCACCTAGAATGGATATGGGCGATTCTGAGGCAGCTGTTACACATGTAACAACTAATACAACACCTACTATTACATCTGTAGTAGCCAGCTCAAGAGGTTTTTTTGTTTCTACAACAGCCAACCCAAGCAAGGCTGGTGCATCTATGACAGCTGACTTAGTTGTTAACATTTAGGATCCTCCATACCCTCAACGATTAACTGAAACTGGGCCAGCCTCACAACTTGAATCTGAATTCCTCAAGGAACTGCAAAATTTATATGTGCAGATTCTGTTGTTACAGGCTCTTAAGAAAGTACTTATCTATGCTAAAACAGTGAGGGATTTGTGTGTCAAAAATCCTGGAAGAAAACCAAAATACCCTACTACTATCCATCTTATGGGGAAACTGTGTGATATTATGATTGATCAGCCTTTGTTAACTAAGTATAATGACCCAGGGAATCCTACAGTGACTGTCCATATTGATGACCAACCCATATCCAACACTTTTATTGATTTGGGGGAAACCATTAATGTCATGACTAAAGACCTCTTTATCTCCCTAGGACTTCATGGACTTAGACCTACACCCCTTGAATTAGAATATAGGTCTCGTGTCAAGCCCAAAGCAATGATAGAAGATGTGGTTATCACTGTGGCTTCTTGGAATTATCCAGCTGATTTTCTCATTTTACAAACCAAATCCAATCTCGGGGGGCATCCTTTAATCTTGGGAAGACCATGGCTAGCCATTGCAGATGCATATATCGAGTGTAGGTCCAGATCTATTGTGATCTCAGATGGGCAGGCCACTCAAAACCTAAACCTTTACCCCCCAGAAAAACCTCACATGGATTTGAGTAGTCCTTGGTGGGATGAATTTGAACCTGAATTTGATCTTTCCCTACCTCTCCTCACTCTTGGAAAAGCACAATACTTTAAGGATGAAACATAGGATGATATCATTAATGGTTTTATTAGCAATTCACTCTTTGTTGCCTCCATTAGAGATCTGGGGGAAGAAGATGAGGTAGATTATGTAATCATTGAAAATTTGAAAACTACTCCACATACTACCAATAGTCCCATTGAAATTGAACTTGGGAAATATTTAAACATTAATCCTAACCTGACTGCTGAGAAAAACAGATTGTTGATACAGCTATTACAGAAATATAAAAAGGCATTTACATGGGACTATACTGATATGAAAGGAATCCATCCTGGCCTATGCACTCACCGCATTTATCTTAAAGAGGAATGTAAACCAATTAGACAACCGCAGCACCGAATGAACCCCGCACTTAAGGAGATAGTGAAAGAAGAATTGTAGAAACTCCTTAATGCTAATTTCATCCACCCCATTTTTGACAGCTAATTTTCATAGTTCCAAAAAAGAATGGCAAGTGGAGAGTCTTGGTAAACTATAGAGAGCTTAACAAGGCCACTCAAAAGTACCATTTCCCTTTACCATTCATTGATCAGGTCTTGGATACCCTCTCTGTGAAAAAGTTTATTTCATTCCTGGATGGGTTCAGTGGCTATAATCAAATACGGATTGCCCCGGAAGACCAAGACAAGGCAACCTTCACTTGCCCGTGGGGTACTTTTGCATATAGAGTCCTTCCTTTTGGACTCTGTAATGCACCAACAACTTTTCAAAGGGCAATATTGGGTTTTTTTTTTTATCTCTTGAATGTTTGCCTTGAAATCTTTATGGATGATTTTAGACCCTATGGGGATTCCTTTGAGACAACATTAGTTAATTGGGAAAAAGTGCTGGAACGTTGTGAACAAATTAATGTTGCTCTAAGCATGGAGAAATGCCACATGATGATGACCGAGGGAATTGTGTTGGGACATTTCATTTTGGCAGATGGAATCAAGGTAGATCCTGCAAAAATTGATGTAATCTTGAAAATCCAAACTCCCAAGACTCCAAAAGAGTTATGTATTTTTTTGGGACATGTAGAGTACTATAAGAGATTTATAGAAAAAAATTCAAAGATTGTATCTCCTCTGTTTTCCTTGCTCATGAAAGATGTGGAATTTGTGTGGACAAGAAAGTGTGACTCAGGTCTTTCTAAAGTTAAAGAATTGTGTAACAACAACACATGTTTTATGAGGACCAAACTAGAGATTTCCATTCCATATCGCTATGGTTGCATCTGACATAGTTGTGGGTGTTGTTTTGGGGCAGCTGGAGGAGAAGAAACCTTATGCCATTTATTACATCAACAAGAATCTAACTCCATCAGAACTCAACTACACAGTGAATGAGAAGGAATTCCTAGTAGTAGTGCATGCTATCAACAAATTTCGGCACTACATCACTGGGTATCAAGTATTTGTACACACTGACCATGCTGCAATTTGATTTTTAATGAACAAACCTGTTACTAATGGTAGAGTTACACAATGGTTATTGTTGTTACAATAATTTTATATCACTATTTTAGATAAACTCGGAAAGGATAATGTAGTTGTTGATTTTCTTTCTAGATTAACTATAAGTGATGATTGCACTTCCACTAAGGGTTCTTTTTCAGATGAATATCTTTTTTCCATCTCTACTCACTCACCATGGTATGCAGATATAGCCAATTATCTAGCTGCAGGAAAATTTCCACACCATTTATCTTCCAAATAAAAGAGGAAGATTATACAACAGAGTGCTACCTACTCCTGGATAGAGGGAAATCTCTATCACACCAGGCCAGACTTTCAGATTAGGTGATGTGTTAGAGAAGATGAGGTATTTGAGACCTTGAAAGCTTGTCATGAGGAACCCTATGGAGGGCACTTCGCTGACAAAAGGACGAGATATATAAGTACTCTCAACAGGGTACTACTGGCCAACTATATTCCAGGATGTCAAGAAGTTTGTGAAGGGATGTGATAGCTGCCAAAGGATGGGCCAGCCACTGAAATCAGATGAGATGTCATTACAGCCTTAGATAGTGATATAACCATTTGAGAAATGGGCCGTGAAGTTTGTAGGGCCAATTAATCCTTCATCACAGAAAAAATCATATATATTGGTCTGCACCGACTATGTCACAAAGTGGGTTGAATCAAAGGCACTAATTAGAGCTACAAAGCAGGCTGTTTCAAACTTCCTGTTTGAAGATATCTTTGTTCACTTCGGGATACCCAGGGAGATAGTGACAGATGGAGGGCCTCAGTTCACATCTCATTTGATCAAGAAGCTGGTTGAGAAGTATGGAATTCATCGCAGGATCACTTCACCTTATCATCCACAAGAAAATGGTCAAGTAGAAATCACTAATAAAGTCATTGAGGGAATCTTAACAAATACAGTAGCCAGCCACCGAAGAAATTGGGCCGAGAAACTTCCAAAGGTGTTGTGGGCTTACAGAACAACATGGAGGAATACTACAGGCTTCTCACCATATGAATTGGTGTATGGTAAGAATCCTTTATTTCCCAAGAGTTCGAGATAAAGACATTAAGAACAACATTGCAGGTCAATCTGGACTTAAACACAACACAGAAACAAATATTGAACCATATCAATGAGTTGGAAGAGAAATGGTTGGCTGCTATTCAACAGACAGAGATCATTTAGCAGCATAGAGCTAGATGGCATGATGGGTTTATTAAGAAGAATAAGTTCCAGAAAGGAGATTGGGCTCTCTTGTATGATTCAAGGTTCAAGGATTTTAAAGGCAAGCTTTGCACCAGATGGCTAGGTCCTTACGAAGTAGACATGGCCTTTGACAATGGGACTATACAATTGGTCACCATCAATAGTGCTAAGACACTGTTACTGGTTAATGGGCACCATCTAAGGTTATATCATCAACCCGCTTCGAAGGAATCATTTGTTAACATTGTCGCGGACTCTGACCTTTGTGTTACAGCAGCAGGGGAACATTCCCCCATGTAGCCTTAAATTTGGAATTCCAATAAGTGCAGTAGCTGAAAACCACCCTTATGGCAGCTGTTACACCTGTTAAAAAAAAACAACAAAAACAACAACATAAAAATAAAAATAAAATAATAAAACAAAAATAACAAATCTGACTGTGAAAACCTCTTTCCGGGGCGTAATCAGACAATTTGTAACAGCAGAAAACCACTCCTGTGGTGGCTGTTACACTTATTTCTTTCCTTCCTAAAACATCATCTCCTCCTTCCTGATACGTTCTACAAGATGATGTTATTAATTTTTTTTATTTTTATTTTTTTATTTTACTTAATTTATTTTTTTATTTTTTTTATTTTTTTTATTTTTTTAATTTATTTTTTTATTTTATTTTATTTTTTATTTTATATATATATATATATATATATATATATTATTTATTTATTTATTTTTATTTTTATTTTTTAATTTTTATTTTCTGTACCGATTTCTCCTACTCATCATTTTTTTTTTTGAAGAATAATCTGAAGGTTGTCTTGGCTGTTACACATGTAACAGCCGACAACCACGAACACTTTTTCACATCTTTTGTCGCATGACAGCAATAATTATGCCAACCAAGCATGACTGCCACAATCACTGCAAGCAGTACGCTGCCAATTCAAAATCCTCCTCCACGTCGCTTCAGGTATGTCATTCAAAAGGTGACGCCATCATTTATGATTTGGTGATTAATGGAAAAACTAATGATATTCCCGTGACAGTCGTGGGTGGCCATCACCATTAAAGTAGGGGGGGATATATCTTGTAATCATTGAAAAAATCTGTAGTCATAAACCGTTATCAACCCCGCATGCATCCAATTAATAGCACAATCACTAATAATAACTAAATCCGGCTGGAAAGAGAGTGTGTACTTAGAACCCCTTACTTTCCATAATGGGACATTTATGAAGAGTTGTGTGAGGTACAATTCGGTAATCCATAAATCCTGTCACCTCCCATCACCCTCCTTGACTGAAGCCTTGTATCCTCGTCTCAAACTCGTCATCTGGGATAAGCAGAAATGCCGAGAGGAAGTAAGTAGTGCAGTGACATTACAGTGGGTTGAACAGTAAGGAGAGAATTTAGAAACAACAACAAGATGGGTGGAGCAACAGTTAGGCACGAGCTAGATTCTATGGATGCCTTGCAGAACTATCCAGAAGCCTACTAGGTATTCAGAAACGCCATATGGATCGAGTATTTCCAGAAGTTGGAAGGCTCAGATGAGGCAGTTGTAATCAAATTCGATCAGAATTTGAATAACAACCAAACCCGAGTCAGGGGCCTACAAATTGAGGTGACTGAAGAAGTAATCGCCTGAGTAACTACATTGCCAGTAGAGGGACGGAGGTGGTTTAACAGAAAAATCAATGACCCCTCTCTGAAAGAGACTTCCTAGAAGGAGAATAAAAGTTGAAGAAGAAAGGGAGAGGAATTAACAAGTTATCACTCCCTCAGCCATGGATAGATGTTGCCTTGGGTTTAATCAAATACATTACTTGTGAGAGAAGATCCACCATTGTTTTTAATTATCACTTCCCTCTACTCAATCACCTTCAACACCAATAAAGGATTAACCTTCAATTCTACTTATTGGGGAATGTTAAACATATGCTAGCGGCAGTAAAAACAACAGCACATCCAGAATCATGTGTGACCAATCATGGACTCATCAAATCAATCATGCTAGATGCCTTAAGCTAGCAAGGAAGGAGTTGGGAAGAATTCAAGCGAAAGAGGCTGAGGACAATCCCAGGAAAATAGGCTGTGACTTCGCGAGGAAGTCAGGCAAAAGCTGAAACCCAGACTCGACCTGCCAAGGTTAGAATTGGGAAAGAACCCACTGATGAACCAATTGGGGATAGACAGCCAAAAAGGAGGGTGAAAGTTAACTTGCCCATAGAACCTTCACCCACAGTCAGAAAGCAGACAAAAGCAGAAGTATCAAAAGAAGGAAGAGAACCCTCCTCATCAGATAAGGATGAAACTCATGTCCTGCTTTTATAACTTGAAAATCTAAGAAAGGAAAATGAAGAATTGAAACAAATATTATATGAGGGGAAGGAAATCTTGGTACCTGTATGCATGACATGTTTTCAAGAACTAACAGCATTAGGGTATAAGGTATGTGGGGAAAACATCGGCCCAATTGAAACATAAACAGAACTTCTAGAGGTTGTTACACAAGAACCTGCTAAGGATACTGTTGTTACACAAGAACCAGCAGTTAAAGCAGAGCCATCTGTAGTAATTAACCTAAAGGCCGATACAAAAGAACCTGTGGAGGCCACTTTTGTTATAGAAGAAACAACAATATACACAGATGCTACTCTAAGCTGAAACGAGGGGGCTGATACATAGGAACCCACTGATGAAGTTGATGTTACACAAGAACTAGCAGCAGAGGTGGAGCATACCCATTCAACAGAACCTGTTACACCCATTATTGATGTTGATATCAAATGCATAAGAACATCGAGTCCCATCTCGGGATGGAGTTCTGAGAAAATATTTTTAATTTTCGAATTACAGAAGTGGAAACAGGAAGAAATCTCCCTTCGAGAGGGGATGATTTCTCTAAAATAACATCGGAAGGAGATAGACGCCCTACATGAAATTTGGATGAGAGAAGAGTTGAAGAAAGGATGGGAGAATTATAAGAGGAAGGAAGCTATGAAGAAGCAGGAGGAACAACTGTTTCCGTTACAGCATCAGGTTCAGGATCTTATTATGGATAGCAAAAAACTTCATAATCTTGCCCTCAATCTGCTGGGGTGTAGGCGACCTTCCCCATCCTACCCCATATTTCTATGGGAACGCTACTTCATGTTCCAGATGAAAGCTGTTATGGAGAACATACGCTATCTATGTTCTTCCACTCGCACATTCTTAGATGTCTTTCGTGCCTCCGATTTTGATGAGCAAAGCCTACTGTGTGAGTTATTCTTACACAATATCATTTGCGAGCACGTGAGTATGCAAATAGTGGTGACGATATTCTCCTATATGGGGGATGTGCAGTTGTGAGCTTTTGTGTCCTTCATGAAGAATCATATTGAGTGGAATTTGTCCACCAAATCTATGGATTATAATTAAGAGAAGATGGAATTATGGATCCAGGTAGAACTAGGACGGGCTGGCGAGTTAAGGCGTGAATTTAGAAGAATTTTGAGTGCTCCTGGGATAAGGGAACCTGCTGCCACTATTAAGTCCCTATATTAATAGTGTAGTCCCTTATTATGTTAGTGTATCCCCCCTTATTGTTATTGATGTACTCCTATAACCCCCATATTGTTATTATTGTGGCCTTACATTATTATTGTTAGGTCGACTAGGGTTACATTGTGGCCCCACTAGGATTACATTGTGGCCCCATGGACTCCTATATATAGAAAAGAGGTTTTGTCATTTGTATCATCCAAGAATTGTTCATTCATGTAATGTATTGGAGGTTTCCCTCTTGAAGTGGCTTATTTCTAAGGCGTTGATATCTCTTTTCTTCTATTTTTGGAGCTGGTTTCACAACATTTGGTATCAGAGCTTTGGATTCTAGGGTTTCGCTACTCCAAATAGGTCATCGTGGCATTTTCGCAATAACTTTTTTTCTACGAAGTTTCAAAAGATGAAATTTTTAGTGTGCGACACAAAAATTCTAAGGAACATCGTCACAAAATATTAGAGCTTGGTTCACAATATTTTCAAAGATATAATCTATGGAATTTAGGTCATTTTGTAGGCTCCTGAATTTAACCTAAATAGGGCATCATGGCATGTTCGCTACAGCTTGTTTTCTACGAAGTTCCCGAAGCTGAAATATTTAGAGTGCGAAACCAAAATCCTAAGGAAAATTGTCACAAAATTTCAGATCTTGGTTCGCAATATTTTTGGAGATATGATCTGTGGAAGTTAGGGATTTTTCAGGCTTCTGAATTTCATCTCAAATAGGTAACCGTGGAAAAATCTTCATAGCTCTCTCTCTGAGCATCAGATTGGAATGTTGTAAAAAGTGGCCACAATTACATGGACTGTAGTTTTTTTTCTATCAATTTCATAGCCAAAGGAGGAAATAGTGACACGTTGCAAGTCATACAAGTTTGCTCTACTAAACCAGTCCATAATTAGGTCATTGTGGGAGATTGGACAAATTTGCCTTGAAGAATCCAAATCAAGTCAGACTTGTGGCATTTGAAAGAAGCTTAAGAGGACTAATAGAGGGAAAAATTTCAAATATTGAGGATTTGCAAGTATAGAGATAAGTCAATTTCAATATCGAGCTCCTCAAAAGCAAGAAAAAGGTGTGTATTTGGTTTTTAAAATTGCATAACGTTTGTTTGAAAAAGAAGTTTGAAGTGATTCCAAAGGCATATTTTCAAATTTTTATCAGTATTGGGTTCTATAATGCCTCCAAAAAAAAATTCCATACCCATTAAGCCCTTAGAAAGCTATACTATGACGCATGAAGAGGAATAATTGCAGTATGAGATATCAAAATTATGGTACGAAGTGTAACAAATTTCGATCTTACGAAGAGCAACCGAAGATGACATAGATGGCTTAAAAGCAGAAATGGAGGCTAAGTTGGATGGTTTGAATGATCAAATAATAGCTAATATGGATGATAAATTAGTGGAAGATCACATCGAGCATCAACAACAAGTTCTCCAACTCTCAAAGGATAACCTAAATTTGGTGCAGAATTTAATGAAACAACAGGAAGATCAAAATCACATCGAAAGAAGTTCTAAAGAAGTCACAAAAACAAGAAATCGACAGGTATGATCAATTTCAGAGTATCTCAGCAAGTGGAAGAACTTTTCTGTAGAATATTCCACATGGGAGGATGAAAATTTTAGACAGAAGCATCAAGAAATAATCAAGCGTTGAGGACAACACTTGTTTGAAGGAGAGGGGCATGTTAAGTCCCTATATTAATAGTGTAGTCCCTTATTATGTTAGTGTATCCCCCCTTATTGTTATAGTTTTACCCCTGTAACTCCCATATTGTTATTATTGTGCCCTTACATTATTATTGTTAGGTCGGCTAGGGTTACATTATGGCCCCATGGACTCCTATATATAGAAAGGAGGCTTTGTCATTTGTATCATCCAATAATTGTTCATTCATGTAATGTATTGGAGGTTGCCCCCTCAAAGTGGCTTATTTCTAAGGCATTGATATCTCTTTTCTTCTATTTTTGGAGCTGGTTTCACAACAGCCACTTACAGAAGAAGGATTGTGAACTTCTGTCTCAATCAGTTCTCAGTGATGAAGAGTCGAGCCTTGACTGGGTGCTTAAAACGCGCGGAAGTTGTAGAAATTTGAATAAATCACTTATTCAATCCAAGATTATCCTGGTCACATATTATTTTAGCTTCATACATAACACATAATCTCTTCTACGCATTAATCATCACATGCGGAATTAAAAACATAAGCGGTATTGAAAATATTTCACATGCGCACATAGAAACACACATATAACACAGTATGTATACCGGGGAAAGCTTACAGCTGAAAACCCCCTACTATCTGTACATTATAATGGAAGAAAACATGTAACAATCTCAGTACAATACTCCTCACAAGTACTCAGTACTGTCTCCAAAAGTTACGCACAAACTAGCTCAGATCTGAATAGGTCACGGGTTCAAATCTCCTCCACTAGCTGCCTGCCTCTACCGCGCAATCCAAGATGAGAGAATGAATGGAATTAATTCGACTTCCGTTGGCTTTTACTACGCAATCCTCATTGGCAATCTCCTCCAATGATTGTGCAAATCTCATGCACACTATAGTCACAACTGATAGTAGACTCCACCCTTTCACCCACCTCTAACACTGGTCTCCACTGAACTGTCCATGCACTGTTGTTAACTAATGTGTTCTTTAGTTGAATAATGAGTTAATAATGAGTGAATTAATTAATAATTAATTCACACAACTCATCTCTAGTGTATTAGCCAGTTAAACTAAATACAACTAGTTCTACTAAGTTAAACCGAACACAACTCCATCAACTGCCTCATCAACTCCACCAAACTCTGCCACAGGAGTTCTAACTGAAGTCAACCATGCATTAGCTCAACTAACCCATAGGAAATTTGAATTTACTTTTGCCAGCTGCATGTGCCACATCTGTAGCTCGAACTGAAGTGCTCCAAGAGGATAAACTGAAGTTTATAGTCCAAATATTATTAAGGGAAAATAATATTTGACTGTTCTATTTTTAGACAGGCAGTCTAAAAATAGACTTCGACCTGTATGTCTAAAAATAGATGTCCATCTATTTTTACCAAATTGACCAATCATCCAAGAATAGCATCCCGCAACTCCTAGACCATGCTCCATATGTCTAAAAATAGACATAGTCTAAAAATAGACTTTGCGACAAAAATCACATGTGTGGTCCCCACCTAGTTTAGGTGATCACTTTCCAACTAGGATCAGGAAAGATGTTTCAGGAGGCCTCCTTCACTGTTTCTTGTTGTCATTTTCAACAGAAGTCAATAGTGTTGATCTGTTGAAGGGGGACCCATTTCCATTCCATAATTTTGTGGTAGCTGTTACACATGTACCAGCATATGCACAGATAATAAAAACCCTTGGCGCTTCTTGGCTTGGGTTAAGGTTCAAGTTTCCTTTGATCTGGCTTCCAATTGAGGATTATCAGAGTAGTTATGAATTGAACAAGTATGAATCAGAATCCTAGGTATGACATCTAATAGCTAATCAAGGGTACAGGTCTGCAGATGAAGATATTCTCATGAGAGATGAGATTTTGCATGAGGACATGCAAGTGCTTTGATAGCTGGGGGGAGATGTTGGGTGCCAGTTTTGCACTTATTTCTTATACTTGTTTCCCTCATTTTACCTCATGACTATAACCATTGGGACTATCTTTTCTTCTTTATCCTACCTTTCTATCTTAACTTGTGTTGTTTCACCTTATTTTCATTACCTTTCCATTTCATCAATTATTATGATGTATCGTGTCTTTTTTATGACTAAATGAGGATGAACGTTTAGAGAATATCTATGGTATTTTGTTGTCTTTCCAGATGATATTTGTAGCACAAAATATCTAGAGCACAAGGCATACAGGAGCAGTTAAAGATGTGTTGTTACAGTGAGTTGTTACATCATGATGCTGTTACACCATGTTTTTACAGACCTGCCGACGAACTGTTGTTACAGTTGTACCGCTGACTAGATCTCGTCAACTTCTTATGATGACCTGTCCTCTAGCTGTTACGCTACAGTAGTGATTTATCGCGATAGATGTAGAAGTTATTAAGTATTTTATTTTTGGATAACAACCTCTAGGCGGTTTTATTGTAATCTATAATTTTCCAGTCAAACTTTTATTAAGAAGTGGTTGTAACCATATGTATTCTATTTTGATCAGCATGAGAATCATAAGATTCTCATGACTGATCCATCCCTTTTTTTTTGATATGTAACCACTATATAGTTCTCAACCCTTGAGTTTGAAAGGTTAGCGGAGAACATCATTACTTTGGCTTTGTAATTTTGATCACATTAATACAAGTTATCATGTTGTTGTTGTTACATGCATCATTAGATTTAGTTTTCTTCAAGTTCTTTCTCTTCTTGCCCCCTGCTAGGGAGGAAGGGCCCTCCTCTTTAGCAAGGATTGCAGCAGTTAAGGTAGCTGTGTATATATATTTCTATTTTCTTTATGTATTAGTGGAAGGGTTGTTGCTGATGTTTTAGCTGTGAATAGATCTACTTCAATTCCAACATTTTATATTTTGTTACACATGTGGGATTAGAGATACCAGCTAGGTAACTATTGTGTGGCACATTAGGTATATATCAATTGAGGTGTGATCATAGTTCTGTAGATAATTTTATTTCTGCCTGAGTGATTCTTTTCAGCATTTACTTCAGCAACAATTTCCTTTATTTGGATTTTCTTTTGGTTTGATGTATCAGAACAGACAGTGCGGTTGTCATTGAAATAAAAGACGTCCCTGGATTGATAATTTATGTGTACTGTTTTAGTCATTTAATAGTGATTAATACAACCCAACAGCCGCCACATCTCTTCTCAGCGATATGCTACAATCACCCAAGCTATTTTATTTCCATTATGTATGTAAGCATATTTCATTTCTTTAATATTATTTATGTTGTATCTCTGTGGTTATGTTTATATCTGTATTTTGTTGCATCTCCAACAGATTTAACCATCTAACTACGACATCTACATCTATCTGGCCTTCAAATATGGGAATGTCAAAGTTAACTTATACCTTAAAAGGAGTGGTGCCTTAAGATTGGTTGTTGGATGAAGCTGCCTCACCTTTGGGTAGTCGTAGAAGGATCTGGGAAAATTTATCCATCATCGTGTTCCTATGTTTCTCGAGGGCCTCCTCGAGAAATATTTTGAAATGATCTCTTGCTCCCTCTTATTTATTTTCTTCAGCCATGGGAGGCTGTCGGGGTTTGCGAGGGTGATCTTGCAAAGGTTCAACCAGTTCGAGCTCTAACTCCTTGTACCTTGACCTCGTTGGGGACATGCAAAGAAAAATAGAGAAAGAGCATTCCGCTTTGATATCATTGATCCATACTTATGCAAGAACACAATAGAATAAATATATAAACATAACCAAAAAAATATAGTAGAAATAAAACTTCATTTCATTAATATCAAAGAGCTGAAATATGCTTACATACAGAATGGAAATAAACTAGCTCGGGTGATGGTAGCTTATATCCGAGAAGAGATGTGGCGGCTACATGCCTCTGAACTGTGTTACAGTGAGGCTCAAAGGCCTATTTATTTTTGATAAACAATGGAAAATCCTAAACATCTGATACTACACTGTGAAATCTACACCGATGAAGGCTCATGATCATCCAATCATGCCTCCAAATTGACTCCCACAGACTGCATAAACAAACTTATCCAAATTCGATTAACCCCTTTTACCCAACATAAGTTTCAACTGTTGCAACAAGTATTCTTTTCTACTGTCAACATAATGACTGGTTAGGGCACCAAACACTTTTGTAACAACCCTCAACCAGTCATCAAAACAAACCCTAAAAATCTGTGGCTTCTCCTAGTATAGGTCTTCTCCTCTTCGCTGAAGATTCAGGGTACAAAGCATCCCTCAAATTTTCCTACGCCACCCTTTGTTGTGGTGGTGTGGCCCACGGCCTACCACACAACACTCTTGTATATCACGGCTCCCTTCAACACAGTTTCATCCCACACAAAATCCTTAACACATACCTGTGTTCAACTCTTTAAGTTCTCGACCTTCCTACCACATGAGACAAGCCTCCACGCAGTCAAAGAGGCATCCAAACCATCCCTAAACTCTCACGTTATTCTGTCCTCTTCTCCTGCGTCAAAATATAGGTATCTTTCCTCTTCACCGAGTTGTTGTCCCTCCTCCTTAATGTTGCCTTGATGTTGCTTTTTTTCCCTCCTCCTTAATGACTCTACATCACCCTCTATTTATACACAATTAGGGGCTCCTTCCTAAGACGCCACATAAGGGTTTCCAGCCTGCCATAAGCCTAAAATACCTTAGGTTGACCTTGACATGTAAGTGCAAACCTATCATGTAACTTCAAAAATTCATATCTCCACTTCTACAACTCAGAATTCGACAATTTTTGAAGCATTGGATTATCCTTTCTACCCTCTATCGTCTCATGCCATCACGTGTAGAAATGTGCCCATGGAAATTACCAAAACAAATTTTGGTGCAAAACCCCATACTTGGGTTCCAAGCCCACAAGTGACCCTTGTGGTGATTTTCCCTCCAAACCCTGAACCCTAGGGCTTGGAGTACCTCCCAAGCTACACAAATCAATAGTACTCACATTACCATACCTCTAGTAACCATTTGAGATTGAGACGAATTCCTTCAACTATGCTATTGGTGTATTTATTACTCAACAGGGGCATCCAATGGCATATCACAGTGAGATACTTTCAGACACCATCCGGAAGTATCCCACCTATGATAAAGAGATGTATTCCATTGTGCAGGCCTACTGACAATGGAAACATTACATTATGGGGAAGGAAACAATCATCCACACAAACCATCGGCCCCTACATTTTATCCAAACACAAGGGAAGTTGTAGAACGATTTCCATCATAAATGGTCCATATACCTGCAAGATTTTCATTTGAACATAAATTATATGAAGGGAAACACTAACAATGTTGTAGACTACCTCAGCCGAGATTCGATCATGGCACTGACCACTGTGCTTGGCTCTTGTGGGCACGAGATTTCAGAATGGCCCCATCTTTACAAGAGTGATCCTAAATTTGAAAACACATACCATACGCTCTTGGAAGGCAAGTAAATTCCAAATTTTCACCTCCAGGATCTATTATTATGCCACCTAGGACACCTCTATGTTCCTTCAAGCGAACATGCGAAGATTATTTGGGAGGTGCACTGTAGTCGGTTCGATGGACATATCGGGGTAGAGAAAAAAATGATAGTGCTACAGAAGTATTTATATTGGTCGAACCTTCGACGTGATGTTGGTAATTACATCATATCGTGCACTGCCTACGTTATTTCCAAACCAACCATCAAGAAGCAAGGCCTATATACTCCTCTGTCTACTCCTAGTCGACCTTGGGAATCCATCTCCATGGATTACATGTCGGGCTTTCCTTCTACTAAGCATGGAAACAACTGCGTTTTCATGGTCGTTGAGAGATTCTCTAAGATTGAAATTCTAGCGGCCTGCAAGAAGAGCATCACCACATATAAATTATTCTTTGAACGAGTGTGGGTACACTTTGGGATCCCAAAGTCCATTATCTCAGACCGGGACAGCGGGTTGCTAAGTAAATTTTGGTCAAGTCTCTGGTTGATGCTGGATACCAAGCTCAATAGGTCCATGACCTTCCATTGCGAAATTGATGGCCAAACGGAGGTCGTTAACCGGATGATCCTACACATTCTGCACATGTACAACTCGAATCATCCACACACATGGGATGAAAGCCTCCCCTATGTCCAACACAAATACAATGGAGCTCTCCATAGCTCAACTACACATAGCCCCTTTCAGGTGGGGCTTAGATTCCAACCACCATGTCCCATTGATGTGGCCATACCAATTGCAACTACTCAAGCATATTTGACTCATGTCCAGTCTGAAGCTGACCCCGCTAACAACTTCATTGAGTGCATTCAACACATATGTTAGCAGGTCCATGACATATTGGACAGATCCAATGCTAAGTGCAAGTTGCAACATGATCAACATCAGGTGTCACATAAGTTCTTGGTGGGTGACAAAGTTTGGTTACATTTGTAGAAGTAGTGCCTTGTTGGGCCCCACTGCA
This sequence comes from Pinus albicaulis, assembly GCA_034641835.2. Taxonomy (NCBI): domain Eukaryota; kingdom Viridiplantae; phylum Streptophyta; class Pinopsida; order Pinales; family Pinaceae; genus Pinus; species Pinus albicaulis. The sequence goes on along the minus strand of CM076572.1, from coordinate 1,412,679,008 downwards.
AGTTGTGCCCACTCTAATATGGGCCTTACACCATCACTAAGGTTGTAGGGGACAATGATTTTGAGCTTAGCATTCCACCATTACCTGGCCTGCACCCAGTGTTCAATGTGGATTGCCTTCAACCATACTTTCCACCATTACTGGACACATCAGGCATTGCGGAACAACTCACACCAATAGAGCTAAAGCCATACTGCATGGAACAAGCCAAAACTGATCATATCATGGACACATAGATCAAGGACACTCACCAACAGAATATCCAACTGTATCGGGTTGTCAAAGTTGGCCAACTCCTGCACCAAGGCAAGTGGCTCACTAGGGACCAAGTTCAGCAGAATTTTCCCCATCTAATGGAGGCACTCAACACAATGGGGACCATTGCTTCCTAAGGGGGGAGGACTAATCCAGGAGGATATTGGTGGCCACCCGCATATTCCAATTGGAGCCCCACCATTGTTTCTTTCAGTTTTTTAGTTTCCTTAATTGTAGTACACTTTACTTTTTTTGGCAGTTTTTTGGGTCCCAAACTTTTGGAGACATTTTGAGGCCATAAATGATGATTTTTCAGAAAACAGGCAAATAAGTCTTATGTTTGCAATTGAAATTTGTAGTTGGATAGATATTTCTAACAAGGTATTGTGCACGTAAAACAAATATCATATCCCAAAGTTACGACCCCAGGAAGTTGATGTACCAATTTACCCCAATGGGCCCCACAGTTTTGGTGATTCATCTCTTAGGGTTAGGTTTTTGGATGTTTAGGGTTTTCGATTATTTCTCAATAATAAATACCCCTTTGAGTGTCATTGTAACATAGTTAAGAAGCATTTAGCCACCACATATATTCTCAAAGATATGTTACCATCGCCCGAGCTAGTTTATTGTCATTATGTATGTAATCATATTTCATTTCTTTAATATTAATGAAATGAAGTTTTATTTATGTTGCATCTCTGTGGTTATGTTTATATCTATATTTTGTTACATATCCAACATATTTAACCATCTATCTACGACGTATGCATCTATCTGGCCTTCAAATATGGGAATGTCAAAGTTCCTCTGTTTCTTGAGTGCTTCGTAGAGAAATATTTTAAAAGAATCTCTTGCTCCCTATTATTTCTTTTCTTCCGCCATGGGAGGCCATCGGGGTTTCCAAGGCTGATCTTGCAAAGGTTCAACCAGTTCGAGCTCTAACTCCTTGTGCCCTAACCTCGTTGGGGACATGCAAAGAAAAATAGAGAAAGAGCATATTTCTTTGATACCACTGATGCATACTTATGCAGGAACGCAATAGAATAAAGATATAAACATAACCACAAAGATGCAGTAGAAATAAAACTTCATTTCATTAATATCAAAGATCTGCAATATGCTTACATACAAAATGGAAATAAACTAGCTCGGGTGATGGTAGCTTATCTCTGGGAAGAGATGTGGTAGCTACATGCCTCTGAACTATGTTACAATGAGGCTCAAAGTCCTATTTATTATTGAGAAATTATCAAAAACCCTAAACATCCAAAAACCTAACCCTAGGAGATGAATCACCAAAACTGTGGGCCCCGTTGGGGTAAATTGGCACATCAACTTCCCGGGGTCGTAACTTTGGCATACGATCTTCGTTTGATGTACACAATATCTCGTTGGAAAGATCTATCCGTGGACTACAACTTTTGACTTTTTTCCCAAAAAACATTCGTTTAGGGCCTCAAAATAGCTCCGGAAGTTTGGGATTTGAAAAACTGCCAAAAATAGTAAATTGTGCTACAATTAAGGAAACTGGAAAACTGAAAGAAACAATGGTGGGGGTCCAAGTGGAATAGGTGGGTGGACACCAATATCCACTTGGATCAAAATATTTGGAAAAAAGGTTTGTTGATGATTCTTTCATCTTATGGTCTCATGGCTAGGACAAGTTAGATGTATTTCTTCAACATCTTAACAATCAATCAACATCCATAAAATTTACCATGGAAACTAAGATTAGTGGTAGCCTTCTTTTCCTTGATGCTCTTGTCTCTAATAAATTTGATAGTTCTTTCTCTCACTAAGTTTTCCATAAGAAAATGAACACTGAACAATATCTTCATGTTAACTCCCATCACTATCCAACGCAGAAAATAGGGGCTCTAAACACTCTAGCTACGCGTGTTTTGCAAGTTTCTGATGAAAATCAAGTAGAGGGTGATAAAACCTGTCTTCTTAATGTTTTTGAGTTAAATGGCTATAACAGACCTCTAGGTATCAAAGCCTTTGAAAAGGCAAGCAAAGGTACGAAGATTAAGAAATAACCTAGAGAATTTTCTTCCAATGTATAGCTTCCATTTATAGAAGGAACTATTGACAACATTACTTGGGTTCTTAGGAAGCATGATGTTTCTTCCACCTTCAAATCCTTGAACACAATTCATAGCTCCCTAAGATCAGTCAAAGGCTCGGTGAATCCCAAAGACATGAAATGTGTGTACTTGATCCCATGTTCTTGTAGGACTCCCTACATTGGAGAAATTGGTCGTTCCATTAATCAAATGATCAAGAACATGGAGCTGACATAAATCATTGTATGGCTTGCTTCTCAGCTCTGGCTGAGCATGCTCAGAAGACTAAGCACCACATTAATATTGACGATTCTTAGGTCATTGCTAAGATTGATCACTTCCATGATTGTAAGTTTAGGGAGACCATTGAGATTTTGAAAAGGTCTAAGATGCTAAATAGGATTGATGGTTGGAAGGTTAGTCATTGTTCGATCCCCTCCCTTTATTCCTTTTTTTTTTTCCTTCTCTTGCTTATTTAGCCATATTCTTTTTTATTATTAGGAATATGGGTTTAGTTCATCCTTCCCTTTTTCTTTTTAAGTATTTCTTCCTTCTCTATTAATAATTATTTAGATAATAAAAATATTTTTTGTAATAAAAAAAAAAATTAATAACAACAAAAATGAATTTATTTTATTCACCTCTATGTTAAAATAAATAAATAAATTTCCCTCTTTTATTATTTATTTTCCTTTTTCTTTTTCCCAAAGGAAAAAATGTAACTTTCATTATATAAATATTGAAAATTATATATTGTCACATGTTGCTTAAGAGCATATGCCAAAACCAGTGGCCCTGCTACATACAATAAAAGTCTAAGATGGTATGTACAAACTATAGTTGAAATTCTTACAGTATAGATAACAAAAACACAAAAATCTATGATCGACACAAAAAGTAACACATATCAAGTAGAATTCCAGTAAACATCTGCTAGTGTCAAGGCATTGTTGCCCCATGTGTACGCTTCTCTATAAATGGCTTGTGAAAAATACTGATAAAATTCGTGCCCATTGTGCTCCTGAATCGGTCAATAACCAAGAGGTTGTTACGTTGCCTCTTTGGAAAGGTTATCGAAAAGTTGATTCCTTTCCCTGTAAATATGGCAACATGAGATGTAATCAAAATGTAACTTTAGAGATAAAATTTCATCCAATAAATTCTTGAGTGTGTGCATGTGACATTCAACTTGCAAATTGAATAAGTTAATGACAATTTTTTAATCTCCACAGATCTGTAGATGATGAATTTCTTTCTCAAGGGAAAAAATCAAAAGGTTCCGAAGGCTGTTTAGTTCCGAAAAATTATTGGTGCCTCTCCCTAAACCCATCCTCATCTTGAAAAAATGATCATCGTTTAGGTATATGACAACACCACCACCGCATCCAATCTGCTGAGCGAAACCATCGAAGTATGCCTAGGGTATGGATTTATCAATGGATTCATCTACAATATTCCTAAGTTGTTGCTGAGGAGCCTCATCCAGGATCATATTGTAAAGTGCAAAAATGTGAGCGACATATGTGGTCCAACTTGGTGCTTTCTCCTGAAAAATATATTTGTTTCTTCCTATCCAGATGTTCCATCAAACCAAGAGTGGGAGATTGCAAAGTTTAGAGGGGATAGGTCAGTTCCACCAAGGTTCACATATTTATTTTCCTTTTTCATCCACTCTTTTCTTGGAATTAATAGTTTTTATGAAATATTTGTTTTTATAAATTTTATTATTATTATAACTTTTTTTTTCATGATTTTTTGTCTCTAATTTTTTATTTCTTAATTTTTAGTTAATTTCTTTTATTTATTTATTTTATAATAATAATAATAATAATATTTTTTTTGAATTTTAGTTCATTCTTTTGAATTTTAATTTTGGTAGGACTTTTTCATTATTCTTATTTTCTAATTTTGATTTTATTATTTTTTTCTCATAATTTTTTAATTTTTTTAAAAATCAATATACGATTTTGTAAAAAAAAAAATATTTGGTATAAATTATGAAATGTATTAAGAATAAATTCTTAGTTTTTCTCTTTATGAAATGTATTACGAATCTTGGGAAAAAAAAATGGAGGAAATGTATTGTGAACCTAGCAGGAAATCGTGAGATGAGTAAGTGTGAGAAAGTATTTTGTGTGATCGTGGGAAGAAAATTCTTTGTTGCTGGATCTCCAAAGTTAATGTCCGTTGTGGCGTGATTTATATAGCTGGACGGAAATAAGTCTCTAATTTCAAAACGGTTCGTATTCTCGATTAATTATTGAGAAGCATGGTTGGCTTTCGGTATTGAAATTTGATTTTAAATATTTTTTATTTTTTTTTATTTTAATTTATAATTATATTCTTAATATTTATATATTTAAGAATTAATTATATTTATTTAAATTTATAATTATATATTTAATACAAATTTAGTTATATATAGAAAGTGATATTAAGCTATCGTAGTGATATATAAAGAAAGCGCTGTGAAATATTCTCCCCTATGGGTATGAATAGAATAAAGGAGTTTTGATAAAATAAAAAAATGTGTTGATCTGGTATGGGGTATAAATAAATTGCATATTATTTAAAATTGTAATTACATGCAATTAAATAAAATTTAATTATATGTAAAATTTTGATATTTAATCATCACAATAATGGTATAACTTAAAGCTTTGAAAAAAATGTGTTTGACTTGGTGTGGGGTTTGAATGGAATAAAACAAAGAAATAAAAGGAAATTTTAATATGAATCTAATAATAAAAGGAGATTTAGAATGAAAATTTGGTATAACTTAAAGTTTTGAAAAAAATGTGCTTGACTTGGTGTGGGGTTTGAATGGAATAAAAAAAAATACAAGGAAATCTTTAATATGAATCTAATAAAAGGAGATTTAGAATGAAAACTTTTTAATGCTTTGTTTAAATTCTTAAATCTGGTTTTTTGGTTATTTTTTTTAGGGCATTGTAATGTATGTTTTTTTCATTATTAAATATACTTTATATGAAATAGGAATAATTTAAAATGGTCTAATATGAATTTCTTTTATAGATATTTGAGATTTTGGTCAGTTTTATAAAAAAAATTCAACCAATAATATTTAGATACATTTTTCCAAAAATAATAAAGGTAACAACTAACTATTTGAATGTTTTAGTTAACCATAGATTTAAAAAAAAAAAAAATCATTATTTATATATCAAAATTAATAAAAAGATTCCAAAAAAATTCATCATTTACATACTAAAATTAATAAAAAAAATATGTATTATGTTTTAGAGAAAAAACTAATATATCAATATTAAAAAACACTTTTTTAAATCACACTAATTTGCTATAAATAAAAATTATAAATTTAAAATAACAATTTAATTCTCTATATTTTAAAATTTTCATATATTATTAAATTAAACAATTTTAATAATTGTTTTTAGTAATCCTACTTCTAGTTTCTTAGATTTTCATTACAACTCTAGCATCATAGCATCATAACTGAGAATAATTATTTTACACTATTAGGCTCCCGTGATTTGGTTGATTGGCAAGCCAAATGACAGTGTAACATCAAACCAATCTTTGGAGCCCAAGGACCTAGCCTTCCTGGACTCAGAGAGGGCTCTCTCTATTTGTGTAAGGGATATCTGTGTGTTTGCTTATTGTGTTCTGATTTTAGGCTAGTTATGAAGTAGGATTTTTGGTTTTGGTTTTTAGGTTGTGATGGATGAACTGATCAAAGATTAAGATAGGTAAAAAGATGTCGGATCAACTGGTCTATGGAGTCGAAAAGGTCTGAGAAAGCTTTCAAATGGTGATACAAGGTTGTTGAAGGGCCGATTTGATTCAAGGTAAAATGGATCTTTGGGCAAAATGGAGTGAGATGGACATCAAGTTTGTGAATAACAAAGGATTTCAAGCACAAATAGTTTAATAGCTGACATAAACATGGTAGGGCAAACCATTAATCATGAGAAATGTAACTTTAAGCTAATCAATGCATAGAAATAAACATTCAAGCCATGCATAGAGATATATAACTCTCTAACTTTAGAAAATGGCTATCAGATTTTGGGGAAATACATTTAAGACAGACAAACAACTCAAATCACTATGTCGGAATGCCTAAACACAGTACTTCAAGCTATTGGGCACTTTGAAAACAAGATTGCATAGTCTTAGGCAAAGGGCAAGATCAGAAAAAGACCTCCTTGGTTCAACAAATGACAATCTAATCAGTCAAAGAGAAGTTTCATAGGTGGAACTATGGCTAGCCATGAGTAAGCAGGACATACCGTAAATCATACTTAGCATGCATAAAACCATGAATGAAACAATAAAACAATATTCTTAAGTTATTAAAGAGCAATCAAGAATTCTTTAATGTGACTAAGAATAAAGAAAACATGGAAGCTATAAAGAAACAGGAAATTTGAGGTGCCTCCAAGAGCATGTCTCAAATTTGTTCTCTACTGTCCTATAGCAAGCAAGAACATGGATTTATGAATGAAAAACTAAGAAACAAAAGAGAGAGAGAGAGAGAGAGACTATACCATTCTACCAAGTCATGGAATCCAACAACAATCCTATTTCATCATCCAAGAACATCCAAGAACTATCCAAAAGCATGAGACAAGTATTTCTTCCAAAGCTTATATGACCATATATTGCTTCTATTCATCAAGTTCAACCTTGTTTACAATGAAAGCCTTTGTAATATATAGGCCAAAGTGAGGAAAACCTCTTAGTTCAACTTGCAATCTCATTGGCCTATCCAAAATATCTGATTTTGTCCTTGAGGCTTTGCAAAGCCCAAGGCACAAAATATCTCAAAAATGCTAAAAAAGGGAAATATATTGAATTTTCATAACTTATCATGTACAAAAATAGCTAAACGCACATGAAGAAAAGTCACTTTTGAAAGGTTCAATTTTTACAAAAATACTCAAAAAATACATCAGCAAAGGGTCCCTGATTTGCCGGCAACTTTTGGAGGCCTTCCTGATGTCGAAACGAGGCTCATGATGGCTCGTTGGAAATCTCTGGGTGTCTATTTTCTGAAAATGTTTAGTTTTCTTCCAACTGACCACTGGAAGTCCTCCAAAAACAGACCTGTGTGTAAAAACCAGAAAATAGACCTCGCTGATAAACGAGGCAGAGTGTAGAAAAAAGCGAGTGTTTTTCGCAATTTTGGGGGAGCAAATGATCTTCAATTGTTCTAAAAATCATTGAGTATGTGCCCCTGAAATTATGACATCCAATGATACCATTTTCATCCTTTGATGATGACCCAAACTGAAATGGCGATGCCCAATGAGTTTTGGCCAAAAACCCAAAAATGAAAAAAAACCAAAACATGTCGAATTTCGCCCAAACTTGGCGAGCATGACCCTCAAGGGTTTCAGAAATATGTTGTGAAGCTGAGGCCAAAATTTGGAGCCTTGAGGTGTCTTTCCTCAATTTTGGTGCCAGGCGCTTCCCTTTAGCCTCCTTGATTTTTTCCTGAGCAGCCTTCAACTTCCGCCGAGCAAAATGATTGAGCTCTTTATAATGCTCGGTCATCTTCTGTTGAAGGTCCAAGTCCCTATTTTCCTTCTCCAATTTCTTCTCCAAGTGATCATTAACTCTCTCAAGCCATGCTTCCCAATTGTTCTCTATCTCTTGTTCGAACAATGCAGTGAGAGGGGTAGATTGGAGAAGGGCATCTTCTTCTTCCTTTTGTTTCTCAAGGGCCTTTTTGAGTCCCATGGTTCTTGGCCTCTTTCGCTTGGGTTGATCTTCGCCTTCGCTTTCATCGAACTCACCCATGAGTTCTTCCAATCTCACTTGTGCTTTGGAGGCCTCCTTTTTGTATTTGATGGCCCGTGTCTCATATACATCCATATGGACACTCATCTGCTTGTTTTGAACTTGCAAAAAGTGATTGAAGTTCCTAGCCCTATCAAGATCAGTCCTCAAAGCATCAATTTTTCTTTCTCTATGGATCAAAAGATTTTCAAGGATCTGGGCTTCATTATCACTATCATCACTTTGGATTTGGATGATGTCGAATTCCCTTTCCTATTCATGACTGCTTTCTTCCTTGTCCTTCCCTTTGCTTTGGGTGGCTCTTTTAGTCTTCTTCCTCTTGGGAAATTCGACCATGGGCTTCTTGGGCAATTTTCTCTTGCTTCGGAGGGGCCCTAGTCACATTTGTAGTTACAACTCTAGGCACCATTTTCCTTGATGTTCGGGGCTTGGCCACTTTCAGAGAAGAGAGCATGGCCCCTTGCCTAGGAGAGGCAGCTAGCACATGCTCCATGGGCTCTTTACCCTTGTCACTTTGCTCCTCATTTTTGCCACTGTCTTGGATTTCTTCATGGATGCCTTGGCTATCCTTTTGCATTTCCTTTTGAGGGCTGTCCTCCTCACTGCGTTGCACCTGTTTATCTTGATGCCCCTCTTCTTCATCAGGTTGTTGTTCCTTCTTATGAGGCTGTTGTTCATCATTATGAGGCTGTTGTTCATCATGCTGTGGCTGTCCCTGTTCATCATGAGACTGCTCACCCTCATTGTGTTGCACATCTTCATGCTGCTGCCCTTCATCATTTTCAGGAGTCTGCTATTCTGCCCCACTATGATGCTGCTCATCATCCCCTTGTTGTTTTGCCTCACCATGCTGCTGCTCATCATCACTTTCTTCTTCTTGCTCATGCTCTTCTTCCTCATCATGCTCATGCTCTTCTCCCTCTTCCTGCTCATGCTCTTCTCCCTCTTCCTGCTCTTTTGTTTTTTCTATGGTAAACTTGAGCTTCTTGGGAATAGGTTTGCTAGAAGAAGGCGAAGGATGGTGAGTAGGAGGTGTAGGAGATATATGAACTGGAGGGACAATGGAGAAATATGGATGGGTGATGAAAGTATCCCAAGAGACCTCCCTCTTCTCAAGCTAATGAAGAATGATGACTTTGATGAGGGAGTGATGGAAGAGGCAGGCTATCTGCTGAGAAGGAGGCTTTTTCTAAATAGTGGAGGCCATTTTCTCAAGACTTCTGTGTAGGAAGAAAGGGAGATTTAGCAATTTTTCCCTCGTGAAATGCATGAGAAATCGAATGTGATAGGCATAGACTCGAGAGAATCTTCCCTCACAAGTGAAGTATTTCATGATGATCTTCATGAGGGGGGTGTAGCTAGTCAAAAGATATGAGAAGGGGAAAATGGATGGACATGAATCTCTGTGCTCAGGCTTCAGAAAGGGCTTGTATTCTTCTGAGTCCATGTGGCTTTGTTTAAACCACTTCTCCCTGATATAAGGGATTTTAGTGGCCTTGGAGATGGACCTTGGAGAGAATTTGAAATCTAGGCCTGCCAACTGAAAATGCTTCTCTCGAAACCTCAAAGCACAAAGGTGAGTTAAAGGGGAAAAGCTCTTCACCTCTTGCACTCTTTGGCAAAAATCTAGACACCCAACCTCATGGAAATTAAAAAAGACTGATGGGTGGGCATTCACTTCTTCAGTGGAAACAGGCTCAAATCTCTTGTGCGGACCACTCCTACTGTCTTGCTTGGGAGGCATCTTGTTTTGAATGTTCTCTGCAACACTAAGCTATCTCAAATGGCCTTTGGAAAGTTTTTCTCAAGCACACACCTTTTTCCTGCCTATCAGTCATTGTTTGACCAAGACAATTGCTTGAAATGCTTTGTGAAATATCCTCCCAACACCAACCTTCTGCTCCTTACAAATCATTGTTTTGTCTCTTTTTATGTCACTCAACAAATAGTTATCAAATAAAAAGGTACACACAGTCAAATGATTACTGTGTTTGGGTATGGTCACAAAGATCTTTTGTCTTTTGGTATAAGCAAGACAGCCTTGTAAAAAAAAACAAAACACCCCTCCCAATTAAAAACACTCCTCTTGTATTTCACTGTTTCACATGCACAGGTAGACAAGAACACTTTCAAATTGATTTAACAGCTTCACTCACCATATTCTGTTTCATGGATCAAAGGAGGCAACACTGGTTTTGCTTTTTACCACACAGAGAGGACTTTTGAAAGTGACAAAACATTCATGCATGATCACTGTTGTTAAATTAGGCTCACTGTTTCACCTTAGGAACACTGTTTTTTCCTTTCAAATACTGCCTCCACCTTATAACATTGTTTTTACCTTACACTTGGCTGACAGAGGTTATGGTTTATCACTGTTTTGAGGGTAGCTTTAGGCCTGTTGAAACTAATATGAGCACTCCACTATAACAAACTTTGTCAATGTTTTTAACCAATCACCTTGATTTTCCTACCAAGACCTCCATTTTTTAATCACCATTTGGTCTTGAAATCATGGCAACAATTACCCATTTAAAAACTCGAATACACCAAGGAGGCAAATAAAAAATACCTCGAAGATGGATTGTGGCCTTTGCTTGAAGAGTTGAGCAGCTTCAAGACCCTTTTGGAGACGTTTTGACTGTTCAAACATGCGCGGCACGTTCAAAAGGATAAGCGCCGCACAGCAACAGGGGTGTCGGGTCAGCCTTCAGGCAGTTGTGACCGGCGCCTACAGGCGCACCGCGCAATAATACAATGCCTTTGTAAATTTTCTCCTGAACGCGCCGCGCGTTTTCCCAGGCGCGCCGCGCAGTCTAAAACATCCAAAAATTTGCAACTTCTCTTGAAATTTCTCATTTCGATCAGAGAGTAGTCAGAGAGATGTGTTGCTCGTGTTTTTTGAATTGCCAATAGGCCCTGCAACAGTCTTCAACTCCCTTTTGAAAGTGAAAAATTCAAAGTCCTTTTTATATTTGCTTGGTGAGGGTTTTGAAAACCTTTGAAAAGGCTTTCGGGTTTAAACAAAACATGAAGCACATGTCCTTTTAAAACATAACCGAGACTCATTTTTACTCAAATAAATGACACAGTGGCAAGAACCACTTCTTTTACATGCATGACTTCTTTTTGAAGTAAAGAAGCCCTTTTAAGAGTCAAAAACTCTCCACTGTTTCTCATTAAGGAATGAAACTTTGTTTTCTTTGTTGATATCTGTATTGTAGAAGAAAACTCTGCTCCGAGCCATGTGAATGACTGTAGATGTGCCTTTTGAATCATACTGCTTTTTGACTGGGGGAAAAACTTAGCTGCATTTTCCTGGGTTTTACAAACATTTGCTCATAAAAAATAAGATCCTCTAAAGGCTTCTCCTGCACTTATTTGCAACAGCTAAGTATCTTCATATGTCTCAAAGTCCTTTGTTTGTGACAGCATCATGTTTCATTTCTTCTAGTATTTCTCTTGAAATTGAAACACTTGCCATATCCTTTTTCCCACCTCCTGTCTCTGTGTTGTTCATTTGCAAAATCCCCTTGAGAAAACAAAGCTTAGGTTACCTCTTTGTCACTTTTGACAAGTTTTGAAAAAGATCTTCATGAATAGGAAAAGCAAAACCTTTTTGAATATCAACATCACTCTTGGGCCTCTGTTAAACCCAGCTGATTTCAACTACTTTCAACTCTGTTTTGTTAAAGGAACAGTGACTAAATGTCATGCCTGTTTATCAAGGGGATGGATCTTTGGAAACCTTTAAGGAAATTACATACCTCAGCAAGGTTTTTTCATTTTGGCTCCAGACTGCTTTTGAAAGAAACCTCTGATAGAAGATAAGTCAGCCTCTTTGATCATTATAGTGCTCATGCCTTTTCTCTTTGTTTTTAACACCATTTTCTATTCGAAAACCTTCAATTGTCTCCCACTGCTCTTAAAATTTGCCTTTCAATCAGTGAAAACCTTAAAATCAAACTCTATCCCTGGCCCTCTGGTTATAGATGAAGGAGGCCCTTATCACAGTGCCAAACCCTCTACTTGTAAAATGAAGGAGGTTTTCTCAGTTATGTCATTTCATCAGCTTTTAAAATAGTGGTATCTTTCCTTTCACTGCCTATTCATACTTGAGCAAATGAAGATGACAAACTGTCAATAATTCATGATGGGAATTTCTCTGGGACATGTAATTCTACTTTCCAAATACCTTTGCACCTCTTTAGACATCACAAGCAATTTGGCTAGTATCTGCAAAGCATTTCTTGTCATTCATAATTTACTAACCTTTGACTGTGATTGCAGGAGCTTAATGAAACAACTCTCTGTCCTGTGGCTGCATCCCAAGCCCAAAACCACATGAGAAGCAGTTGTCTTCTCATGTTGAGTTAAATACTGTCTTCTGGAATGCTAGTACACTTCTGCTCTTGAAAGATCCATTGAAACACTGTAAAACTACCTAATATCAGTTTGACCTATGGCACATGCATTGCTGAGACTTCAAGGCTTGTTAGTGGCGCGACTTAAGGGTGTAACCAACTTTATTTGCAGAAAAGGAAGGTCTGTTAGGACTGGTTGATAATAGATAGAGTTTCTTTTGCTTTAGGATAGTTTTTCGAGGGAGAAAAAACCTAAAGTGCCACTACCTAACTTAGGGGAGACTTCTTGGACAGATTCGGATTGTTTTCCTTGGAGCTGATGGACAAGCTAGTATGGCTGAGGCTAGATAGGGCTTGACAATGAAGTTTCATCTCATCATGGGTAGATTGAAAAGGTAGGAGGAAAAAAATGTTTATGGGTGTTTTCCAACTGGAAAATTTGATAATTTTTTAGATCAGCTGCTAGAAAACTTGGCTGTTACAACTAGTCATCACCAACAAGTGAAAAATACTGATGACTAACAGTGGCTCCATTTGGGGAGGGCAGCTCCTTTTCAGGAGGTGTCCAGAACTTCAGATCTTTGGCTTATGAAGATCAGTGCCTTTATCCATTGGCGCAAATATCTTTCTTCCTTGATGTTATTTCTGAAAATTGACAGCATGATTAGCATCAATGATATCTCTACCTACCCCACTATCTTTCCTAACATTTTTTCTTCCTTTGGGTGCATTTGGACTAGTAACCCTTTGACAATATATATTTGTTTTTAAAAAAAATGAACCTATCTAGTTCTACACTTATATCTGCCGGGAGCTAGGATTAAGCTGATGAACTCCTTCATTACTCTACCTATGCTAGATCAACTGTCAAGGTTAAGCTGTTTGACAGGATTTTGTTCTCTAATCTAAAACATGAAATTGAAAAATGACTAAATCAGGATTATACAGTCTGATTTGTCATGTACTTGTGGCATGAAAGACAAGCTGCACACAAATATTATTTTGCATAAAATGAAATCTAGAAAAACTGGGCTAGGATACACAATTTTTTTTTCATCCCCGCTTCCCTCTTTGGTTCCGTTTTGAGCATATGGAACCAGTATCTTTTCCTAATCTACTGTCTTTGATAAGTCAAGCTTACACAATGTTGACCATCTTTTCCACTCACTAACTTATCAGCAAATAAATTTAAAGCGTGTTCAGCTATGAGTAGGCTAGATAACTGAACAAGACATTTGAGCACTAGTAGCGGCATTTAGACTTGCACGCTTTTCAAATGACTATTTTTTGAACATGGGGCCTTCTTTCTATTTTTCAAACCGCCCTCTTTTTATATTTTTCTATTGTTTTTGAATTTTCTGTTTTTTATCTATTTTTCAAACAATGGTATATACAATGATTGAAAATGTTTTAAACTCGGAAATCTTGGAAATGGAGAAACTTAAGCATCTTATCCTCATAAGGATCTCCTACCACTCTTGGTCCACTCAGCTATTGAAAAGAAAAATTTGGAAAATTTTCTCTTTCAAGCATGACATAAGGATTCATGCATGAATCTCTGAACAAACCCGTAACTTCCCGCTGTACCTCTTTATACCTTTGATTTCCACTCCTTCCTTTGCTGCACATCTTTTTCAAATAATGTAGATATTCTTTGTCATTTTTGAAGTATATGATGACATCATCAAGGTATGTCAAAATGCAGAAATTCAGAACTGGAAACATGGCTTTTAGGAACATATTTTTGACATCCGGTGGTTTTGCAATTCTAAGTTTGAAACTGGAACTACTTCCAGCATACTGGAAAAAATCTTTGAGCTGTCTAATTTGCAAGGGAATCATTTGGCTATAACCTGAAACATCATCTTGCAAAGACATATGATTAAAAGCACTTATCATCGGTATATCATGGTCTTGGGCAGGAAGGATAAAATTTCTGTCACCAGGGTGTGTATTAGTGCTTCTAAAATCAAAACAGATCCTATGACCAGCTATTTTATCTTTGATTATTACTGTTTGGTTCAGATTTTTGTATTTTCTTTTGTCGAAGTTGTTTCTTGGAGTGATGGCAGTGACATAGTGTTTCTCACTGTTTTCTTGGTATGAAGTAGTATTTTGAATAAGATTGTCAATTCTAGCAGTTCTAAGTCTTTGGTGGAGTGACAGAATGTTAGCTAGTTCAAGTAGCTCAGGTATATTTGGACTGCAGTCATCATATCCCCTCATAAGAAGTTTATCAGGCATTTTTTCTAGATTTTGAGCTGTTATGGCTACAGTCAAGGTTTCATTTGCAATGGTAGAGTTATGTGATGGTAAATCCTTGAGGTATGGTAAGAACATTAAGCTTCCCTGCTCCTGAGTTCCAAAGAGGTTTGTGATATGTAATTCTTCTAATGCCTCTGTTCTGAAAAAGTTTCCTGATGTTACTGCTGATGTTTTCCTAAGGTTTGAGAAATTTGCTTGATAGTACATAATGGTTTGTGCTTCTTGCTCTATCCCTGTTTCAAAAGGAAAACACTCGCTTTCCTCAAGACATAGATGTTCATGATCATGATAGTTTTGAGTGTCCAGTTCATCATAGAGAACTAGGGGCAGTTGATGTGGTGGGTCTAAGTTTGTTTCAAATCCCTTTGACTGTTCTTCAATGTCCTCATCAGTGTGTAAAATGAAAGAATTCAGATCGGAATGCAAGGAATACATCAGGATGTTATCTGGCCTCTCTTGGCTGCTGATCATGTATTTCATGTGTGATTCTTGATAGAGTATTCTAGTTTGGTCAAACAAAGGAATAGTGGCGTAGGACATATCAAGTTGAATATTTCCTTGAAGCTTGGCTCCCCAAGATCTGGATAAAAACATTCCATACTTGGGAGGGATGTCTTCTACCACTATGTCCATGATCAGATGCTTTGCAGGTACTTGGGCCAAACTGAAACTAAGATCTTTGATCAAGCCTAGAAATTTGACTCTACTCGAATCAAATGAATATAAGTCTTTGTATGGTCGTGTGATTTCTAGGCCTAATATTTCCATTACAACCTTCGACATGAGATTATGTGAGGCTTCGGAGTCTAGCATGGTATTGTGAAGGATTTGGTCATGGATATTCAGACTGATGTAAAATGGAAGAGTGGTTCCTTCTTGGAATTTCCCTTGTATTTTCGGACCAAACAACACTTCAGGAGTGTCATCAGCTAGATTAAGGGTGTTCGCATCATTTTCTATATTCAGGACCTTTAATACTTGGGATTTATAAGAGCCTTGGGTGATAAGTTCAGTGAGAGGCATGGTAATCTTTATTTTGGCGATTTCTCCCTCAAAACTGAAAGGTACTTGTAGTTTAGACAGGTTTGCTTCAGCTTTTTCAGCCATGACTTTCTCTATGTTTTGAGTGTGTTGACTTTGTTTTGGGATTTTGTTTGACACGGCCATCTCGGGAATCTTTTTGGAAGTACTAGGAGCATCTGAGCCAAGACTTGTTTGAATAGCTTTATCTTTGTTTTGTTCAGTTTTCTTGACCATGATTTTGTTGTTGTCCATTGCTTTTTTAAGGATGGTATCAGGGGTTCTAGCAGTGTCTGAGCTACCTTTCTTGGAGTTGTCTTGGTTTTTTCTGCTTCTAAGGTCATACTGCCTGTGAGCTTCTACTATGGCATTCTGAAAATCTATGGCAGGATCTTCAGGATCTTCATAGTTGGTTTCATCCTGATTTGGAGAGAAGAATGCTTGTTCTTCTTCTGTGAGGTAAACCTCACTCTCGTTATCAGACCCTATGAGGTTCAAATGATTTTCATCAATGGGTTCTGTATCCCTATCATCTTCTTCCACATAATTTTCATTAAAGGGTGGCCTAATTTGTTGTTCATTTTCCCTTGGTTTTTTTTGAGGTTGTTCCCTCATAAAATTTTGGTTCTAGTTTTTGTTTGGAGGGTTTGGTTGGTTGTCCCTAAGAGGTGTCTTTTCACTCATCTTTTCCCACATTTTCGCCATGTATTTAACCAAGTCATCTATTCTAGGATCAAATGAGGGGGCTGAAGGGGAGATCTCATCCCGGTATGTGACTTTCCTTTCTGATCTAGTCCTAGCTCTCTTTTCTACTAAGTTGGCTTCTGCACTTATGGCCACTTTTTGCATTTCCTCTAAGGTAGGGGGGTCCTTGTCTCTTAGTTGATAAGTCATGTCTAGGTCAAATCCTTCTGGGAACTTTGCTAAGGCTGAGCCAAGTGGGGGTTTGAAGTGAGGCGGGAGGGTGTTATACACACTGTTGAACCTAGTGCAGTATCCCTGGACACTTTCTCCATTTTCCCATTTTAGATTGTTATATTCTAACAGGATTTGAATGGGGTTCTTTCTGATTTCCCACTTATTTATGAAGGTTTGGTAGAGTTTTGGGAGATCGTGGATGTTGTTTGGAGTTAAGCTCTTAAACCATTTTTTGGGTTCTCCGCCCAGGCTTTGGGCAAACATCCTCATTCTGATGGTCTCGTCTTCTATTTCCATGTATTCAAAGGCATCGCTAATCCTATCTACATGTTGTTGAGCTGTGGTAGTCTCAACTTTGGTAAAGTGCGGGATTTTGAATTGATAGTCATTTTGTAAGGGAGCCAAAGGCTATGGCAACACCAAGAGTGCATACCAGGCTGCCATGACGAGAGGTAATGGATGATGTACAAAATGAGGACTTGTGGGATGAGCTGAGGTGGTTTGAACAGTATTGGTTTGGATGGGTGTGGCGGATGTACTTGGACTAGTGATCTGATTTTGAGCAGATTTGGGATGGTAACAACCAAAGTGATGGAGAAGCTGAAAGTCAGGAGGTGTAGTAGGCGAAGCTTCTCTACTAGGATTCAGTGGCAGATCTAGGGGCTCAAGATCGTCAAAGTCTATCTTACTTTGTGACTTGCTTCTAAAAAGGGATTTTGATGATTTTAAGTCAAATGGGGAATCCTGCAAGGTTGTGAGATGTTCAGGTACTGATCTTTCTTTATGGATGGACCTATCGGAAGATAAATTGCCAGTTTCAGACGCTTGCCACAGAATCTTCTCTGGGTCATCTACTATGATAGGGGGATTTGGGTCTGGATGAGATCTGGTGTTGATTCTTCGTGAAGCCAGATTTTGAGTTTAGAGTTTAGAGAGGATGGTATTTGTGATTATTTTGGATGGATGGCCTCTCTAGGGGTTTACTAATGTGAAGGATGGTCAAAACAAAAAGATGGATTAGTGGAGTCGCCAGGTGGATTTCTATGAGAACTATGGTCCACCACCAACACTATCAAAGATGCTTTCGGGAAAAAGTTTTATAGCAAACTTTGAGATGGAAACTTGCAAAGAAGAGTGATTCACTTGGTTTCAACAGTTTGCTAGGCTATATGGATAAGCTAATGGTTCTTTTTGGCAAGAATATTGCTGCTTATCTCCTATGTTTAGGTGAAGACTTCTGAATCTCTAAGTTATACTTAGTTTGTCACTGATTACAAAGTTTGCACCATTAGTTTTAAGTTTTGGAAAGGATGAGTCAACAGAATAGGTATGGTTTATGAATTTTTTGGTTTTTTTTATGGAGTTTTAGGCCTACTAGAGGCTAGTGGAGTCGCCAGGTGGAACTTGGTTGTTCTTGTAAGGATGTAGCTATGGTCCACCACCAGTAACTAGGGAAAAACCATTCTGGGAATGTTTTGGGGTTTTTTGAGTTTTATGTAGCCTATGAGGTTTGGAAGAGTTTCCTATAACTGAATCATCATTTTGCTAAGATGGTGAAAAATCTAGCTTCGACTCTTAAAACAACACTTAAGTTTTCTAAGTTTGATTGAGACTTCGAGAGTTACTAAGGAGTACTTAGATTGTCACTAACTCAGAAGGTCCCACCGTGATCGCCACTATGTTAGGGAGTAGTGGGATAAGTCAATCAGATAGTATTCCTAAGGCTGCTGGAATGTTTAGGGAATCTAAGTTTGTTTATCACTCAAAGTCCCACCGTGATCGCCATTATGTTAGGGTGGTGATGAGGTGGCTTAATCGGATAGTAGCCTAGAGTTTAGTAAAGTAGTAAGGCCTACTGGAGGCTAGTGGAGTTTCCATGTGGATTTTTAATTGTTTTGAGGTATATGTGTATGGTCCACCACCAGTACTGTCAAAAACCAATCTAAGGAAGTTTTTTGGGGTTTTTCTGAGTTCTTAATGTAGTCCTAAGGTTTTTAAGAGTGTCCTATAGCTAAGTCATCATTTTTCTAGGATGGTGAGACAACCAGATTCTACTCTTCTAAGTTTGACTGAGATCTTGAGAGTTCCTAAGGGATACCTAGGATGTTTTGACTCAAGGTCCCACCGTGATCGCCATTATGTTAGTGTGGCGATGAGGTGGCTAAATGGCATGTATGTTTGAAGATAAGGGATTTCTGGAGTCCTAAGGTGTACTTAGATTGTCACTAACTCAGTGTCCCACTGTGATCGCCATTATGTTAGGGTCTCGTGATTTGGATGATTGGCAAGCCAAATGACAGTGTAACATCAAACCAATCTTTGGAGCCCAAGTACCTAGCCTTCCTGGACTCAGAGAGGGCTCTCTCTATTTGTGTAAGGGATATCTGTGTGTTTTCTTATTGTGTTCTGATTTTAGGCTAGTTATGAAGTAGGTTTTTTGGTTTTGGTTTTTAGGTTGTGAGGGATGAACTGATCAAAGATTAAGATAAGTAAAAAGATGTCGGATCAACTGGGCTATGGGGTCGAAAAAGTCTGAGAAAGCTTTCAGATGGTGATACAAGGTTGTTGAAGGGCTGATTTGATTCGAGGTAAAATGGATCTTTGGGCAAAATGGAGTGAGATGGAC
The DNA here is from genome assembly GCA_034641835.2 of Pinus albicaulis. Classification (NCBI taxonomy): domain Eukaryota; kingdom Viridiplantae; phylum Streptophyta; class Pinopsida; order Pinales; family Pinaceae; genus Pinus; species Pinus albicaulis. The sequence continues at coordinate 1,412,659,704 of CM076572.1, read as the reverse complement.
ATCAAGTTTGTGAATAACAAAGGATTTCAAGCACAAATAGTTTAATAGCTGACATAAGCATGGTGGGGCAAACCATTAATCATGAGAAATGTAACTTTAAGCTAATCAATGTATAGAAATAAACATTCAAGCCATGCATAGAGATATATAACTCTCTAACTTTAGGAAATGGCTATCAGACTTTGGGGAAATACATTTAAGACAGACAAACAACTCAAATCACTATGTCGGAATGCCTAAACACAGTACTTCAAGCTATTGGGCACTTTGAAAACAATATTGCATAGTCTTAGGGAAAGGGCAAGATCAAAACAAGACCTCCTTGGCTCAACAAATGACAATCTAATCAGTCAAAGAGAAGTTTCATAGGTGGAACTATGGCTAGCCATGAGTAAGCAGGGCATACCGTAAATCATACTTACCATGCATAAAACCATGAATGAAACAAGAAAACAATATTCTTAAGTTATTAAAGAGCAATCAAGAATTCTTTAATGTGACTAAGAATGAAGAAAACATGGAAGCTATAAAGAAACAGGAAATTTGAGGTGCCTCCAAGAGCATGTCTCAAATTTGTTCTCTATTGACCTCTAGCAAACAAGAACATGGATTTATGAATGAAAAACTAAGAAACAAAACAGAGAGAGAGAGAGACATTATACCATTCTACCAAGTCATGGAATCCAACAACAATCCTCTTTCATCATTCAAGAACATCCAAGAACTATCCAAAAGCATGAGACAAGTATTTCTTCCAAAGTTTTTATGACCATATATTGCTTCTATTCATCAAGTTCAGCCTTGTTTACAATGAAAGCCTTTGGAATATATAGGCAAAAGTGAGGAAAACCTCTTAGTTCAACTTGCAACCTCATTGGCCTATCAAAAATATCTAATTTTGTCCTTGAGGCTTTGCAAAGCCCAAGGCACAAAATATCTAATCAAATATCTCAAAAATGCTAAAAAATGGAAATATATTGACTTTTCATAACTTATCATGTACAAAAATAGCTAAACACGCGTGAAGAAAAGTCACTTTTGAAAGGTTTAATTTTACAAAAATACTCAAAAAATACATCAGCAAAGGGTCCCCTGACTTGCCGACAACTTTTGAAGGCCTTCTCGATGTTGAAATGAGGCTCATGATGGCTCGTTGGAAAGATATGAGTGTCTAGTTTCTGAAAATGTTTAGTTTTCTCTGAACTGACCACAGAAAGTCCTCCAAAAACAGACTTGTGTGTAAAAAACCAGAAAATAGGCCTTGCTGATAAACGGGGCCGAGTGTAGAAAAAGCGAGTGCTTTTTGCCATTTTGGGGGAGCAAATGATCTTCAATTGTTCTAAAATTTTCTGAGTATGTGCCCCTAAAATTATGACATCCAATGATACCATTTTCATCATTTGATGATGCTCCAAACTGAAATGGCAATTCCCAATGAATTTTGGCCAAAAACCCAAAAATGACAAAAAACCAAAACATGTCGAATTTCGCCCAAACTTGGCGAGCATGACCCTCAAGGGTTTTCAGAAATATGTTGTGAAGCTAAGGCCAAAATTTGGAGCCTTGAGGTGTCTTTCCTCAATTTTGGTGTCGGGCGCTTCCCTTTAGCCTCCTTGAGTTTTTCCTGAGCAGCCTTCAACTTCCGCCGGGCAAACTGATTGAGCTCTTTATAATGCTCGGTCATCTTCCGTTGAAGGTCCAAGTCCCTATTTGCCTTCTCCAATTTCTTCTCCAAGTGATCATTAACTCTCTCAAGCCATGCTTCCCGATTGTTCTCTATCTCTTGTTCGAACAATGCAGTGAGAGGGGTAGATTGGAGAAGGGCATTTTCTTCTTCCTTTTGTTTCTCAAGGGCCTTTTTGAGCCCCATGGTTCTTAGCCTCTTTCGCCTTCGATTTCATCGAACTCGCCCATGAGTTCTTCCAATCTCACTTGTGCTTTGGAGGCCTCCTTTTTGTATTTGATGGCCCGTGTCTCATATATAGCCATATGGACACTCATTTGCTTGTTTTGAACTTGAAAAAAGTGATTGAAGTTCCTAGCCCTATCAAGATCAGTGCTCAAAGCATCAATTTCGCTTTCTCTATGAATCAAGAGATTTCAAGGATCTGGGCTTCATTATCACTGTCATCACTTTGGATTTGGATGATGTCGAATTCCCTTTCTTGTTCATGACTGCTTTCTTCCTTGTCCTTCCCTTTGCTTTGGGTGTCTCTTTTAGTCTTCTTCCTCTTGGACAATTCGACCATGGGCTTCTTGGGAAATTTTCCCTTGCTTCGGAGGGCCCTAGTCACATTTGGAGTTACAACTCTAGGCACCCTTTTCCTTGATGTCTGGGGCTTGGCCACTTTTGGAGAAGAGAGCATGGCCCCTTGCCTAGGAGAGGCAGCTAGCACATGCTCCATGGGCTCTTTACCCTTGTCACTTTGCTCCTCATTTTTGCCATTGTCTTGGATTTCTTCATGGATGCCTTCGATGTCCTTTTGCATTTCCTTTTGAGGGCTGTCCTCCTCACTGTGTTGCACCTGTTTATCCCGCTACCCCTCTTCTTCATGAGGCTGTTGTTCCTTCTTATGAGGCTATTTTTCATCATTATGAGGCTGCTATTCATCATGCTGTGGCTGTCCCTGTTCATCATGAGACTGCTCACCCTCACTATGTTTCACATCTTCATGCTGCTGCCCTTCATCATTTTCAGGAGTCTGCTGTTCTACCCCACTATGATGCTGCTCATCATCCCCTTACTGTTCTGCCTCACCATGTTGTTGCTCATCATCACTTTCTTCTTCTTGCTCATGCTCTTCTTCCTCATCATGCTCATGCTCTTCTCCCTCTTCCTGCTCTTTTGTTTGTTCTATGGTAAACTTGAGCTTCTTGGGAATAGGTTTGCTAAAAGAAGGCAAAGGATGGTGAGTAGGAGGTTGAGATATATGAACTGGAGGGACAGTGGAGAAATCCAGATGGGTGATGAAAGTATCCCAAGAGACCTCCCTCTTCTCAAGCTGATGAAGAATGATGACTTTGATGAGGGAGTGATGGAAGAGGTAGGTTGTCTGCTGAGAAGGAGGCTTTTTCTAAATAGTGGAGGCCATTTTCTCAAGACTTCTGTGTAGGAAGAAAGGGAGATTTAGCAATTTGGCCCTTGTGAAACACATGAACAATCAAATGTGATAAGCATAGACTCGAGAGAATCTTCCCTCACAAGTGAAGTATTTCATGATGATCTTCATGAGGGGGCTGTAGCTAGTCAAAAGATATGAGAAGGGGAAAATGGATGGACATGAATCTCTGTGCTCAGGCTTCAGAAAGGGCTTGTATTCTTCTAAGTCCAAGTGGCTTTGTTTAAACCACTTCTCCCTGATATAAGGGATTTTAGTGGCCTTGGAGATGGACCTTGGAGAGAATTTGAAATCTAGGCCTGCCAGCTGAAAAAGCTTCTCTCGAAACCTCAAAGCACAAAGGTGAGTTAAAGCGGAAAAACTCTTCACCTCTTGCACTCTTTGGCAAAAATCTAGACACCCAACCTCATGGAAATTAAACAAGACTGATGGGTGGGCATTCACTTCTTCAGTGGAAACAGGCTCAAATCTCTTGTGCGGGCCACTCCTACTGTCTTGCTTGGGAGGCATCTTGTTTTGAATGTTCTTTGCAACACCAAGTTGTCTTAAATGGCCTTTGGAAAGTTTTTCTCAGGCGCACACCTTTGTCCTGCCTATCAGTCACTGTTTGACCAAGACAACTTCTTGAAATGCTTTGTGAAATATCCTCCCAACACCAACCTTCTACTCCTTACAAATCACTATTTTGTCTCTTTTTATGTCACTCAACAAATAGTTATCAAATAAAAAGGTACACACAGTCAAATGATTACTGTGTTTGGGTAAGGTCACAAAGATCTTTTGTCTTTTGGTATAAGCAAGACAGCCTTGTAAAAAAAAACAAAACACCCCTCCCAATTAAAAACACTCCTCTTGTATTTCACTGTTTCACATGCACAGGTAGACAAGAACACTTTCAAATTGATTTAACAGCTTCACTCACCATATTCTATTTCATGGATCAAAGGACGCAAGGCTGGTTTTGCTTTTTACCACACACAGAGGACTTTTGAAAGTGACAAAGCATTCATTCATGATCACTGTTGTTAAATTAGGCTCATTGTTTCACCTTAGGAACACTGTGTTTTCCTTTCAAATACTACCTCCACCTTATAACACTGTTTTTACCTTACACTTGGCTGACAGAGGTTATGGTTTATCACTGTTTTGAGGGTAGCTTTAGGCCTGTTGAAACTAATATGAGCACTCCACTGTAGCAAACTTTGTTAATGTTTTTAACCAATCACCTTGATTTTCCTACCAAGACCTCCATTTTTTAATCACCATTTGGTCTTGAAATCATGGCAACAATTACCCATTTAGAAACTCGAATACACCAAGGAGGCAAATAAAAAATACCTCGAAGATGGATTGTGGCCTTTGCTTGAAGAGTTGAGCAGCTTCAAGACCCTTTTGGAGACGTTTTGACTGTTCAAACATGCGCGGCACGTTCAAAAGGATAAGCGCCGCGCAGCAATAGGGGTGTCGGGTCAGCCTTCGGGCGGTTTTGACCGGCACCTACAGGCGCGCCGCGCAGTAATACAACGCCTTTGTAAATTTTCTCCTGAACGTGCCGCGCGTTTTTCCAGGCACGCCACGCAGTCTAAAACCTCCAAAAATTTGCAACTTCGCTTGAAATTTCTCGTTTCGGTTAGAGAGTAGCCAGGGAGATGTGTTGCTCATGTTTTTTGAATTGCCAATAGGCCCTGCAACGGTCTTTAACTCCCTTTTAAAAGCAAAAAAGTCAAAGTCCTTTTTATATTTTCTTGGTGAGGGTTTTGAAAACCTTTGAAAAGGCTTTCGGGTTTAAACAAAATATGAAGCACATGTCCTTTTAAAACATAACTGAGACTCATTTTTACTCAAATAAATGACATAGTGGCAAGAACCACTTCTTTTACAGGCATGACTTCTTTTTGAAGTAAAGAAGCCTTTTTAAGAGTAAAAAACTCTCCACTGTTTCTCATTAAGGAATGAAACTTTGTTTTCTTTGTTGATATCTGTATTGTAGAAGAAAACTCTGCTCCGAGCCATGTGAATGACTGTAGATGTGCCTTTTGAATCATACTGCTTTTTGACTGGGGGAAAAACTTAGCTGCATTTTCTTAGGTTTTACAGACATATGCTCATAAAAAATAAGATCCTCTAAAGGCTTCTCCTGCACTTATATGCAATAGCTAAGTATCTTCATATGTCTCAAAGTCCTTTGTTTGTGACAGCATCGTGTTTCATTTCTTCTAGTATTGCTCTTGAAATTGAAACACTTTCCATATCCTTTTTCCCACCTCCTGTCTCTGTGTTGTTAATTTGCAAAATCCCCTTGAGAAAACAAAGCTTAGGTTACCTCTTTGACACTTTTGACAAGTTTTGAAAAAGATCTTCATGAATAGGAAAAGCAAAACCTTTTTGAATATCAACATCACTCTTGGGCCTCTGTTAAACCCAGCTGATTTCAACTACTTTCAACTCTGTTTTGTTAAAGGAACAATGACTAAATGTCATGCCTGTTTATCAAGGGGATGGATCTTTGGAAACCCTTAAGGAAATTAGATACCTCAGCAAGGTTTGTTAATTTTGGCTCCAAACTGCTTTTGAAAGAAACCTCTGATAGGAGATAATTCAGCCTCTTTGATCATTATAGTACTCATGCCTTTTCTCTTTGTTTTTAACACCATTTTCTATTCGGAAACCTTCAATTGTCTCCCACTGCTCTTAAAACTTGACTTTCATTCAGTGAAAACCTTAAAATCAAACTCTATCCCTGGCCCTCTGGTTATAGATGAAGGAGGCCCTTATCATAGTGCCAAACCCTCTGCTTGTAAAATGAAGGAGGTTTTCTCAGTTTTTTAACCCTTTGCTCATGTATGGAGGAGGTTTTCTTAGTTATGCCATTTCATCAGCTTTTAAAACAGTGGTATCTTTCCTTTCACTGCCTATTCATACTTTAGCAAATGAAGATGACAAACTGTCAATAATTCATGATGGGCATTTCTCTGGGACATGTAATTCTGCTTTCCAAATACCTTTGCGCCTCTTTAGACATCACAAGCAATTTGGCTAGTATCTGCAAAGTATTTCTTGTCATTCATAATTTACTAACCTGTGACTTAGATTGCAGGAGCTTAATGAAACAACTCTCTACCCTGTGGTTGCATCACAGGCCCAAAACCACATGAGAAGCAGTTGTCTTCTCATCTTGATTTAAATACTGTCTTCTGGAATGCTAGTACACTTTTGCTCTTGAAAGATCCGTTGAAACACTGTAAATCTACCTAATATCAGTTTGACCTATGGCACATGCATTACTGAGACTTTAAGGCTTGTTAGTGGCATGACTTAAGGGTGTAACCAACTTTATTTGCATAATAGGAAGGTTTGTTAGGACTGGTTGATAATAGAAAGAGTTTCTTTGGCTTTAGGATAATTTGCCGAGGGAGAAAAAACCTAAAGCACCACTACCTAACTTAGGGGAGACTTCTTGGATAGATTCGGATTTTTTTCCTTGGAGCTGATGGACAAGCTAGTATGGCTGAGGCTAGATGGGGCTTGACAATGAAGTTTCATCTCATCATGGGCGGATTGAAAAGGTAGGAGGGCAAAAATGTTTATGGGTGTTTTCCAACTGGCAAATTTGACAATTTTTTAGATCAGCTGCTATAAAACTTGGTTGTTACAACTAGTCATCACCAACAAGCGAAAAATACTGATGACTAACATACACCATAATAGATTTTATTTTATTCGTAATGATCGATCCATTATTGAGAAAGAATGGTTAGAGGCTAGACTTTCCCCATTGAGGTTTGATTATATGCCAATACAAAAGTGACAAGTCGAGGCCACTTTTCACATGGAGTTGACTTGTCGTTATCTAGATGCGTAATAAAGTGAGTCACTGGTTTGGTGTCTTTTGTCTCATTGCTCAAGCGAGAATACGTAGTGGGGACGTCAGAATTTTCACGCCCACTTTTCACATGAAGTTGAGCTATCATTAGTTACATGGGTATTGAAGCTAGTTATTGGTTGAGTGTTTGAATCTCAGAGAAGAATTTTTTCGCTTAACATTTGGAGGGTTCTTGTGATAGCCAAGATAGGTGCGCTAACCGAGGCAGTGTGAAGATAGTCGAGACAGTGCGCGAGACAGTAGGTGAGACAATGAGCATTGGGTGAGATAGTGAGCAGACAATGAGCCGAATCTCCGAGCCGGAAGGGACCCAAGAATTTGCCTTACGAAGATAGTGGGAAAGATAGGGAGCAGTGGGGTAGACAGTGGGCAGTTGGCGTTCCTTGTGAGATGAGACAATGTGCGAGACAACGAGAGAGACAATGAGAAGACAGTGAGCTAAATCTTCGAGCGAGAGGGACCTAGGTATTTATCATATCTTTTCCCGAGATTATTTTTCGCTTGTTTTAACCTTCAACTACATTTGTGGGCAAGAGAAACAACGAGACCTTGCAAAACCCCAGGTCAGTCATTATCAGGGAAAAATCTAAAAAAGTAGAAAAAGAAAACCATATTTGTGCCATCGATTAGAGCTAGAGTACGACTAGGGAGGGAACATTGAACAGACAGTGAGTAGTGACAAAAAAAAACACAGTGAAGAGGCAGTGAGGGAATAGTAAACATGCAGTAAAAAAGAAATAGACAAACAGTGAGGAAGAGGAACAGGCAGGTAGGGACAGGAAGAGGTCCTGGAGCAGACAACGATCTTATTCTTATTGTTTTTGTCTATTTATCATAAGCATGGGGACAAGAGGGTTCAATGAACATAATGAATAGGGTTTGGTGGAAAACAAGCGCCCATGTAACCTAGAGTTAGAGAAATTTAACATAGTTGGGGGTAAAACATCAAATATTTTATAGAACCAAGCACTAAGCTATGTTTTAAGGATTCTTTATGAGGAAGGTTGGAGCATTCCTTGGATTCACCCTCCTCAAAACCAAGGTATTACCCGTAAAATTTTGAAAAGGTGGGTGCCATCTGATACATTTGGTACAAGGGAAAGACTAATATTTGTGAATGCAAAAAAATACAGAGGGATCTTAAGGCATAGACAATCTAAACAAAGGAAACATACACAAAGGATAAAAATCACATGGATCTTACCAAAAGCAATCAATAACAAGACAAATTTTATTGTAAAAAATGAACTCACTAGAGGAAGAGCAGAGAAGTCGGGGGGGATAAGATAAAAGGTAAAGGGGTGTGGTCTACTAAAAATGAGTATAGGCTAAAACAAATAGAAAGTGAAAACTTAGAAGAAAACAAAGGAAAAAGCAGTAAGAATGCATACAACCCCACAACCACTCCACTTTTGTGGTCGTTGGATCTTTATTTAAGCGATCTCATGAACATGAAAAGAAGAATTGAGCTTATTGAATCAAGGGGACAATATGAAGATTCAAAGATGAAAGAAATGTTAGCATTCAATAAGAAACTTGAAAGAGAAAACAAAGTTCTCAAAGAGAAGATAATAAATTTACAAACCAATATGGAAAGAGGACAACAAAATTTGATTGTTTTGAAACAAGAACTAAAACAAACCAAGGTAGTTGAAGAAAAGGGCTCGGAGGCAAGGAAAATTGGCAACACAAAATAGATAGAAGAGTTTCAACTAGCTTTGACAAGCATGGAGTTGAGAGAAAACAAAATAAGACAACAAATGGAAGAGGCTAAATCGTGGGCATAAGTAGTAAAAGAAAAATCAACCGAGCAAAATGAAATCATGGAGAAGAAAATCAAGAGGCAAGCAAGGGAAGAAAAAGACAGGCAAGGAAAGGATACATATGTAATTGTCAAAGGTCTGAAGGACTTTGGAGAGAAAGAGAGGACACATATGTTAGTCAGGGACTTTGTCAAGGAAGAGCTGAACTGGTCAAGCTATATTCAACATGAAAACAGGATTGGCAGGAAAACAAAAAATGGAAGTTGTAGACATGTGAGAGTTATTTTTATAAGTAAAGATGATAAGATGGTTATTCTAAAAAATAGGGGGATTCTTAAAGGTACTCATTTTTACCTAGATAATGATTTAACATTTGAACAACAAGAAGAGCGAAGGAATGATGGGAAAAAGTGAAATCAGTAAGGGAGGCAGGAAAATGGGCATGGCTAAAAAATGGGAAAGCTCAAATCATTGAGGATTTAGAAAATCGGAAATAGGGATTCAAGCCCTCTGGGATTTTTTAAGCAGGGTAAGTTGGAATTGTAGAGGTTATCCATGGAGGAGAGGACCAGGTTTGGGACCCATTGCAGAAGGGAAAGACATCATGTTTCTTATGGAAACTCATGAGCATGAAGGTTGCAGGTTTCCAGACTTCAAGGGATACAATGAAATTTCAGTATGGAATAAAGAGAGTGGAACAGGTAAAGGGCATGGAGGGATCATAGTTCTTATAAGAGATAGTTGGAGTGGAATTGTAAAAGTGGAAAAAGAGGACCCAAATAAGAAATTTATATGGCTTAATATAACAGAGAACAATGTAATAATCAAGATGGACGCTTGTTACTTTTCTCCAAAAAAATTGAAGTTCTACAAGAAGGAAAACTTAGATAGTGAAGACCCTTACGCTGCTCTAAAAAAAGACATTTTTTCCTTCAAGACTTTGGGAGATATAGTTTTGATCAGTGACTTTAATGCAAGGACAACAAACAATCAGTATATGTAGTTAAGTAGCGATGAGAATAAGGAAAAAAATCATCTTTGGCTAAATGAGAGAGATAATCACAAGTGGGAAAGGTCCTCTCAAGATGGAAAAGGGAGTGTTTCACACTTTGGTGCTGAATTGATAGGATTATGTAGCCTCTATGACATGGTCATTTTTAATGGCATGAAAACTTGGCCTAGATCCAGTGACATTACATGTAAAACTTACAATGGTCAAAGTGTGGTGGATTATGTGATTTTCTCCCAGAGCTTTATTTATAATTTTTCAGAGTTCAATATTGGAGCTTTCCCTATTGAGTTGAAATCAGATCATATGCCTCTCTGTATTAAGTTAGGAATGCACACAAATGGGATGTTGTTGGAGAAAAATGAAATTGATGTTCCAAAGGAAGTAAACAATGAAGGCATGAAAAAGTACAAAAATATTTTAAAAACAAAAAAAGAAAAGTATGTGATTTGAAGAAGGAATGTGTTAGGGTCCCGTAATTTGGCCGATTGGCTAGCCAAATGACGATGTAACATCAAACAAAGCTTTGGAGCCCAAGGACCTAGCCTTCCTGGACTCAGAGAGGGCTCTCTCTATATGTGTAAAAGATGTCGGTGTGTTTACTTGCGATGTTATGATATTAGGCTAGTTATGAAGTGTGTTTTTGGTTTTTTAGTTCTTAAGTTTGTGAGGGGTGAAACTGATCAAATACATAAACTGGATAACAAGGTGTAGATAAATTGGGCTATGGGGTCAAACAGGTCAAGGAAGCTATGAAGTGATGATGTAAAGCTGCTGTAGGGCCGATTTGATTCACGGTAGAAGGGATCTCTGGGAAAAATGGATTCAATTGACAACAAGTTGGTGAAAGACAAGGGATTTCAAGTGTAACTAGTTTATAGCAGACATAAACATGTTATAGCAAGCCATTAATCATGCTAAATGCAACTATGAGCTAATTAATACATAAAAATCAAACATTCCAGCCATACATAGAGGTATAAGACCCTCTAACTTCGGGAAATGGCTATCAGACTTTGGGGAAAACACATAAGACAAACTAACAACTCATAAACTACGCTGGAACGCCTAAACATAGTCTCTAAGTCATTGGGCACTTGGACAAACAAGTTTTCATAGTTTTAGGCAAAGGGCTAGATCGGGACTAGGCCTCCTTGGTTCAACAAAATGATCAACAAATCAGTCAAAGAGAAAGTTTTATGGACAGAACTATGGGCAGCTGATAGGTAGGTAGGCCAAACCATACATCCTACTCAACATACATGGAACTGATGAATAAAACTTAGCAACAACACCTTAGGTTACTAAAGAGCAGCTAAGAATTCTTTAGCATAACTAAGGGAGAAGAAAACATCAAGCTATGAAGATTCAGGGATTTTGAGGTGCCTCCATGGGCATATCTCAAAATCAATCTTTACTGATCTATAGCAACAAGAAATATGTAGTATGAATGAAAACTAGAAGACAAAACATATCAAGAAACACTATACCATTCTACCATGTCAAGGAATCCATCAACAATCCTTCATCATTCCTCAAAAGCATCCAAGAGGCAGTCCAAAAATCATAACTCAAGTGTATTCTTCAAAGCTCATATGACCAATGTATTCATTCTTCTCTCAAGTTCAGCCCCTGATTTACAATGAGAACCATGGAATAAATAGGCTTGAGGAAGGAAAACCTCATGGAGCAACTAGCTATCCCATTGGCCAAGTCAAAATATCTAAACTTGTCCTTGAGGCTTTGCAAAGCCCAAGGCAAAAAATATCCCATAAAATATCTAAAAACTGCTAAAAACGGAAATTATATTGACTTTACATCATTTCCCAAGTATAAAAATAGCTAAACGCACATTTGGGAAAAGCAGATTTTTGGAGTTCAAAAATTACAAAAATACTTCATATTTATGCCTGAAAAAGGTCCCCTGACTTGCTGAAGGCAAATGGCAGCCTTCCCGGTGTCGGAATGAGGCTTATGATGGCCCGTTGGAAATCTTTCTGTGTCTGCTTTCCGGCGCAAGTGAAATCACCTCAATCTGATCTCGGGAAGTCCCTCAAAACTGTACCTGTGTGAAAAAACCCAGAAAATAGCAGGCTGCTGATATGGCGGGCAGAATGTGCAAAAAGAGGGTGTTTTTCGCCAATTTGAGGGGGCGAATGATCTTCAAATGCCCTGAAAATCGCTGGAGACCTGCTCATGGAATTATGGCATCCATCGGTATCATCCTCCTCCTTTGACAACTCATCAAACTGAAATGGCGAATTTATGAGTTTTTGGCCAAAAACCCAAAAAATGCCAAAAAACAAAAAGTTGCCGAAACAGGCCCAAAATTGGCATGCATGACCCTCAAGGGTCCATAGAAACATGCTCCGAAGCTGAGGCCAAAATATCAAGGGATGATATGCTTTTCTCTTCCTTCCGTGCTAGGCGCTTCCCCTTTACCTTCTTCAGCTTTTCTTGTGCTGCCTTTAGTTTCCGCCGGGCAAGCTAATTTAGCTTTTGGAAGTGGTGTGTCCTCTTCCTCTGCAGCTCAAGATCCCTATTTTCCCTCTCAAGCTTTAATTCCAAATGCTGGTTAGCTCTCTCAAGCCATGCTTCTTTGTTTTCCTCAATTTCCTGCTCAAGGAGGGCAGTGAGAGGAAAGGCTTCGAAATGAGCTTGTTCTTCTGCTCTCTGTTTCTCCAAGGCTCTTCTAAGCCCGATGGTCCTAGGCCTCTTCCACCTAGGCTGGTCTTCCTCCTCTTCATCATCAAACTCGCCAATGAGCTCTTCAATTCTTACTTGCGCCTTTTCTGCCTCTTTTTTATACTTGATCGCCCTTGCCTCATGAATGGTTGCATGATACTTCATTTGTTTGTTTTCAACCTCCAAGAAATGGTTGAAATTCCTCGCCCTTTGAAGGTCTTCTTGTAACACCTCAATTTTCCCTTCTTTGTGAATGAGGAGGTTTTCAAGGAGGCGGGCCTCATTGTCACTATCATCGCTTTGGATAGGGATAATAGCTAATTCACCCCCATGCTTTGTACTTTCTCCAATTTTACTTTTGCCTTTGAAAGCCAATCTGGCACTTTTCCTCCTTGGCAAGCTAGAAGGTGTCCTTTTGGGAAATTTCCTCTTGCTAGGAACAGTCTTGGTCACTGTTAAGGTGGCAGCTTCAGCTTGCTGTTCTTTATCTTGCACTTGCTGCTGTTCCTCATCATCTAACTGCTTCTGTCCTTCAATATCTGCCTGCTGCTGTCCTTCATTACCTATCTGCTGCTGGTGTTCACTGCCCTCTATCTCTTCCTGTTGACTTGGCTGTCCCTCAACATCCAACAGTTGCTGTTCATCAACCTCTAGCTGCTGCTGTTCACTGCCTTCTCCTTCTCCCTGTGGTTCACTGCCCTCTCCTTCTCCCTGTTGACTTGGCTGCCCAGTAGTCATTTTGAGTTTTTTAGGTGTAGGCCTACTAGACAAAGGCACTGGGCGATGGACAGGCTGAGTAGGAGACACATGAACAGGAGGGACAGTGGCAAAATCTGAATGGCTAATGAATGAATCCCATGAAACCCCTTTCTTCTCCAGTTGGTGTAAGAAGATAATCTTGATCAAGGAATGATGAAAGAGAGAAGGGATTTGCTGAGGTGGAGCCTTCTTTTGGACAGTAGAAGCCATTTTCTCTATGCTTTTGGACAAAAAGTATGGAAGGTTTAGCTGCCTGCTTCTGGTAAAATGCATCAACAAGCGGACATGATAGGCATAAATTCGGTTAAACCTCCCTTCACAAGTGAAAAATCTCATTATGGCTTTCATCAGCGGAGCATAACTGTCAAGAAGATAGGAAAAAGGGAAAATAGCAGTGATGGTTTCCCTATGTTCAGGCTTGATGAAAGGTTTATAATCCTCTAGATCAAGATGCGCTTGTTTAAACCAATTTTCACCATGATACGGGATCTTGGTAGCCTTGGATACATACCTTGGGGAGATTTTGAAATCAAGACCCGCTAACTGGAAGTGTTTGTCCTTGAATCTCAAAGCGCACAAATGTGTAAGTGGCGAAAAACTCTTGACTTCTTCTATCCTCTGGCAGAAATCAAGACAGCCTACTTCATGGAAATTGAAAAGCACGGATGGGTGAGCATTGATTTCTTCTATGGAGATAGGCTCATATCTCTTATGTGGACCGCTCCTGTGATCTTGCTTTGGAGGCATTCTGACTTGAACAAGCTTCGGAAGAGGCAAACTGCCTTCACTGTATGTAAAAATTCTCTGCTGGATTGAAACTGGTCACTAGACTGTTTGGACAGATATGGACAATGTGGTTTGGATGAAATGCAACAAGCTTTTGTAGCACACAACTTCTGCTCCCTTTGAAAACACCTTTCTACTTTTGATTGTACCTCAGCCAGGCAAACAAACTGCTTTGTATATTCCCTGTGCACAGTATTGAAAATCACCTTTCCTGTGGATTTGTTAGAGGCCAATCCACACACCAATATTTGGTCTTCAAGACAAATATTAATTATAAAAAACCCTACTCTTCAGAAATGGTCTTCCCTTTGAAAAATATCACAGTCAACAGCTCTTCAAAATGATACAATGTAGTGAAAAGAAGGGCAGACCTAGGTTAGGTGAAATATCAGTGCTCATTGTTTTATGAAGAACACCTTTCACTTGTGAAGTTAAAAGATCAGCCACCACCTTTGTACCTCTGCCTCCAAAGTTAAATTCCCATCAACAAACTCTGCCCTTCAGTGTCCTGTTCATCTTTGGAAAATCTCTGTCAACAAATTCACAGTAGGAAATAATACAGTGAAAGAAAGACAATGTGCTGTGAGAAAATGCCAAAATCACTCTGTTTTTAGAAGTCTCAGATGTCAATCAATACACCAAAATTCCTTGCTCAAGGAGGCTTTCAACCATTAAAAACCTTGCCCTACATAAGTGTGCCCACTTTCCACTGATCTTGCACATGTGAAATCAACCCTTAGCCTTTAGGCAGTCAATACACAGTATTGGAGCAAAAATGACAGAGCTTTTTAGGAGACTACAAAGCTTTTAGACAGAGGTTATATGAGTTTTCTCTTGTCAAAACAATCAATGGTCCCTCATGAATGTAGCCCTCTGGTGATATTATGAAAACCTTTGCTTGAATGGATGGCAACTTTGTCAATAAGTTTTGAACAATACAAGGCAGCCAACTAACAATCATTGAATACTGTATTTTTATGAGTAAGGTGAACAAGCTTCCTCCGGAGCTTCAAACTATACACTTCTGCTTGATCAAGAACACTTTCTTCTATTAATCCTCACTTTTTCTCTATATGTGTGACACCTCCATCAAACAGGATCATACCCAGGCAGATTTTAATTTCCAGCGTGTGCATACACCCAACTCACAGCTTATGGAACAATGGTGACAGTTTTTAAATGAGCCTTATAGTTTTAATAAGGTCGTAGTAGCTTATTCATTCCCATTACCTAAGCTGCTATCAAAAATGCAAACCCTGTTCCTTTATAACGAATTCTCCTCTGCCTTTTAGAGGCTTCCTTTTAAAGTAACAGTCAGCAAATGTTGAAATTGAGGGGGAATTATGTGAAAATACCTTCAATTTTTATGAACGCTCTTCGTGCAGGGCCGGAGTAGCACCGGGGCCTTCCAAAACTTGCGCGGCACTCTTACGAAGCCAGCACGTCGCGCAATAGAGAACCTGTCAGGTCGACCTGTCGAGTGGTCGAGCGGCCTGTACAGGCGCGTCGCGCCACTGTATAGGCGCGTCGCGCTGACAAAGGTGGCCCGTGTAACTCCTCGCCCAGGCGCGTCGCTCGGCCTTAAACGGTGCCAAAGTTTGCAATTTCGACCAAAATTGCCTTGTCTGATGCTATGGAGGCATGGAGCTCCGTTTTGAATTTTGAAAATGACCTTCTTACCCTCACATTCCACTCTCTTAAAACATTTTCAACGGCTACTTTCATCGTTTATTTGAAATACTTAAATAAAGAACTCACAGTTGGCTTTTTGCGGAGTTTTTGTTTTGAAAAACCTTTGATTCTTTTAACTTCGGTGTGTTCAATATTTGCTTTGGAGATTTGCCATACCTTTGAACACGTGTATCACGGACCTGCTTCTTTATAGTGACAACAAGGCTTAAAAAAAAACCAGAACTTTGATTTACTTTTGCACAGGTGTTAGAAGGAGGACTTCCAGCTTTGTCCTTTGGAGGGCGTTTCAACACCAAACTTTAAACTCTGAAACATGTCTCCACAACCTTTATACTATTTCTGCCACTGTTTTCAAAAACACTGGTTGTAGCTATGATACATAACAACCCCTTTAAAATTGTCAATGACATACCTGAATATTGCTTTGTTCTTTGAAGGACAGGGCTGGTTTTGTAAATCTGTCTTGACAGTCTTTGGCCTTTTGACAGCTTCTCCAATATTTAAATACAACAGGTGCCAAGTTTACTGCCATAACTTGAATTTGGTTATGGTTTCTCGATTTCAAGAAGGCGCCCCTTTTTTCCCGAAATAACTTCCTGCTTATAGGTACATTACCTATGATGTATCTGTCCTTTGAATGATGAGAGAGATGCATTTGTCCCAAACTCAAAAACTGACAATTTATCAAACTACTTCTTTGTCCACTTATAGCATTGTATACCTATTCATCATGCATTCTATAGCTCAACTTTGGCCACTGTTTTACCTTCTTAGTGATAATCTGAAGAAAATTAATCAGAATGTGTCAAAGAGCATTTTGACCAACCTTGGCGATTGTTGTGTTATTCAACATGAGATGGCCTGTGTTCTTCCAATGTGTCTGATAATTGCTGTTTCCAGGTGATTCACAAGCTTTCTCCCTGGACTGTAAGTGCACTCTTTTGGTTGCCTGTTTTCACACTATACTTCTCTGTTTACTCAAAAGGAGTTTCTTTAGACTTCTGGGCAGGTGATAGTGGAATGCCTTTTAACCATTTTTTGAAGCAACTGCTCCTTTTTTGGTATCAATGGCATACCTTATTCATAACATTTCCTGTTCACCAAGATGTATATTTTGAAAGATATTTTCATATGAATAGGAAGAGTAATATTTTTGAATTAGAAGCATTATCTTTAACCTGTGTAATGACTTCCACTTTCCTTCTTTGTATCTCTCTACTGCACTTTTCTGACTAATTCAGTCTTCAACAATATCCAAGGCTCTGGCCATCTGCTCATACATGGAGGAGGCTCTTCATTAGGTAAGGTATCTGAAAGTTTCTTAACAGATATGTTTGACACAGCTTTTCTCAGGATGTGATGGTAAGTAAACCACTTGAAAAACATCAATCTTAGCATCTTTACTTGCAAGCATCACTGTATTTCAGAAGAAACCCTAGCCACAGTGACACTGTTTCTCTGCACTGCTCTAAGGGTGACTGAAATATCATCATCTGGTTTTGGTCATCTCATGACAAACTTATTTGAAGGATAGTCTTTGTGACTATGGAGGTCAGTGTCTTTTGAGAAACCAAAAACTTTCTTTCTGCCTGTGTAATGGCATTTGTTAGCAGCATCTATTCCATTTGATCTTGTGGACAAAACAGGCTTCTTATGATTGGGATGTTTACTGATGACAGGCTTTCTAAAGTTCAACAATTCACATGATTTGCAAGTTTGAAATGACCTCCTTTATCAGACCAAACTCTTTTTCCTTTGAGCTAGCATATTTCAAACTCCATTCCTGTTATGATCATCAGTCATATTCATAAAATCTGGAGTCTCTGTTTCATTTGTTCAGTTCAAGGCAAACCTGGACTATTGCAATCTTCCAAGTCAATATTGGCCAGCGCCCTCTGCTTGTGGATGAAGGAGGCGCCCTAACCCTCTGCTTGTAAATGAAGGAGGTTCTGGGCCATGACAATTTTCCAGTTTGCTGTGACAGTGGTGTCTTTCTGTGATTTTCATGCTGGAAAGAACTGTAAAGTCTGGATGAGTAGCTTTCTGTTTTGCAGGCATATCTCAGGCTCAAGTTACATATAGAAGCAGCTGTTCCTCTAACTGTAAATTCAAGCATTTCCTCCTGAGATGAAGTTATATTTCCTGCCTTTGTAGAAACCATAGAACACTGTGAAAAACCTAATAGTCAGCTTGAGATTGGGGTTTATGCAGTGCTGAGATCCAGGGGATGTGAGTGGCGCGACTTAGGGCTGTTTGTCAATTTCATTTGCAAAGTAAGAGGTCAGTCATGGTAGGTCTGTTGCAGATGGAGGCTTTTTGGCTTTTTGATGATTGCCAAGGGTGAAATGTCTTAAAGCGCCACTTCCTAACATAGGGGATACTCTTGAAACAGATGTGGATTTTCCTTTTAAAGCTGATGGGCAGACCAATAAGGCTGAAGCTAGATAGGATTGTGATAATGAGGTTCTGATTTTGACATGGGCGAACTGAAAAGGTAGAAAGGCGAAAAAAAGTTTTAGGAGGGTTTTCTGGATGACATATTGACATAAGGAAATCAGTTTCTAGAAAACTCAGCTGTAGATATAGTCATCACTAACATGTAAAAAAAAAATACTGATGGCTAACAGTGGCTCCATTTGGGGAGGGCAGCTCCTCGTCAGGAGGTGTCCAGAATTCAGATTTTTGGCTTATGAAGACCAGTGCCTTATCCATTGGCGCAGAATTTACCCTTCTCTTGATGTTATTTCTGAAAAGTGACAGCATGGTTAACATCAATGATACTTCTACCTACCCCACTATCTTTCCTAACATTTTTTCTTCACTTTGGCGCATTTGAACTAGCTGCCTTTTGACAATGCATATTTTTTCTTTTGCAAAATGAACCTATCTATTTCTACCCTTATATCTGCCGGGAGTTCAGATTAAGCTGATGAACTCCTTCATTTCTCTACCTAAAACTAGATCGACTGTCAAGATTAAGCAGTTTGACAGGATTTCATTCTCTAATCTACAACATGAAATTCAAAAATGATCAAATCGGGATTAGGCAGTCTGATTTGTCATGCATTTGCGGCATAAAAGACAAGCTGCACACAAATGTTATTCTGTAATAAAAGGAAACTAGACAAGCGGGGCTAAGATGTACAATGTGTTTTTCATCTCTCGCTTCTCTCTTTGGTTCTGTTTTAGGCATGTGGAACCAGAATCTCTCCCTAATCTAAGCTCTGTGATAAGTCAATCTTACACAATGTTGACTATCTTGGCACTCACTAACTTATCAGCAAATAAATTTAAACATGCTCAGCTATGATTAGGCTAGATAACTGAACAAGACATTGAAGTACTAGTAGCGGCATTTATACTTGCTCGCTTTCCGAAAGACTATTTTTTGGAACATGGGGCCTTCGTTCTATCTTCACTTGCCCTCTTTTCTGCTTTTTACTGTTTTTGACTTTTCTATTTTTTCAATATTTCAAAAAATGGTATGTACAATGACTGAAAGTGTTTCAAACTCAAAAATGGAGCTCCTGACAAAAATAATGTTTCAATGTCCTGCCATTCACAGGACCCCCAAAAATTTCAGTCCCATCAGGTTCTTGCAAGAAGAAAGCATTATTTCCACTGACTGAACTGATGATGTAAGGCCCTTTCCATAAATTTTCAAATTTGCCATGTTTACCTTTATCTTCTCTTCTAGAATCCCATTTTAACACTTTATCTCCAATCTGAAAATCATTTTCCTTAGTTCTCCTGTCAAAAATCTGTTTTATTTTGTCTTGTGCTAACTGAGCCCTTTGGTAAACCTCTTCTCTGGTTTGTTGTAAATGGATAGTCTGATTTACTCTCCTTTGCATGTCATTTTCTTCTATTTGGACTTCTTGTAATAGTTTCATTACTGGAATTCCTAGGGATGTTGGGAAAATGGCATCTAGACCATAAACTAGCTGGTAAGGAGACATACCTATGGATTTTTTGGTGGTTAATCGATCAGCCCATAAGGCATGTACTAATTTCCCATGCCATCCTTTTTGATTTTGTTCAAGAAGTTTTTTGATAATGTTGACTAGGCTTTTGTTAGAGGACTCGGCTAAACCATTACCTTGAGGGTAATAGGCTATGGAATGCCCTAACGAAATATGGTATTTGTGACAGAAGTCTATCATTTTTTTGGAGGAGAAGGCGGCGGCGTTATCTGTAATGATCTTCCTGGGACAGCCAAATCTAGATAGGATATTGTTTTCTAGGAACGAAATGATGACTGAATCAGTAGCGTTCCGGGAAGGTATGGCTTCTATCCATTTGGTAAAGTAATCAGTGGCTGTGAGAATCCATTTATGTTGGGCAGATGAGGAGGGATGAATTTCTCCAATGAAATCTAAACCCCATTGCTGGAAGGGTCCTTCTACTATAATGGGATGTAAGGGCAAAGGTAAAAGCTTTTTCTTGCTGTCAAAAATTTGACATTTATGGCATGTCATAACTAGTTTGTGAGTATCAGGGAACAAGGTAGGCCAATAATAACCGGCTCTAAGGATTTTGTTTGCAGTGGTTTTCCAGTAGAGATTCCCCCCACATTCACCTTCGTGCATTTCGTGCATAATTTTCTCTGCATCAGACTCAAGCAAACATTTAAGCAGCATACCAGTGGGATTTTTCCAATACAGAAAACTATCTATAATGCAAAACTTTAAAGATTTTTGTTTGAGGAATCTTGCTTTTGTTTTTGATAAAGTCGGAGGAGCATTCATATAAGTTAATACATAAAGAATGTCTGCATACCAAGGTGAATCTAGAAACATTTGACTGATAGGGGGAAGTGTGCACTCTTCCTGTTCTTCTAAGGTATCGGCAAAATTTATATCTAAAGCTTGGAGGTTGGTTTCAGCCATTAGTCTTGCAATTCCTTGTCCTTTAACTAGTTTGGTGGGCCGGATTTCTAAGTTATATTCTAGGATGATAGCAATCCACTTTCCCCTTTTACCATCGGGATCTTGGTTCAGAATGTCCTTGACAACAGTATTAGGGACAAAAGCTATGACATGAGAATGCAAGATGTAAACTCGTAAATCCTTCAGTGCTTTTACCAATGCGAATGCCTGTTTTTCCATGATGTTATATTTCAAGGGAGCATCTCTTAGGGACTTGCTAAAAAAGGCAATGGGTTGCTCCTGCCCAGCTGCATTTTTTTGCAACAACACCGCAGCTATTGTATGTTCTGAGGCAAATGAAAAAATGTAAAAATCTTTGGTAAAGTCAGGACTTATTAATACTGGTGTTTCAGTTAAGGCCTTTTTGATTAGTTCAAAAGATTTTTTGGCTTCTATAGTCCATTTAACCCCGACCTCCTTTCTTAACATATTTGTGATCTCTTTCAGGAGCTCAGCAAGGTTTGGGATGAATCTTCTCAAGAAATTTATCTTGCCGATAAAGGACTGTAACTCCTTAATGTTTCTGGGGTGACTTATCTGTAGGATTCCTTCGATTCTTTGGGGGTCTATTTTGATTCCTTCTTCCGAAATAATGTGACCTAGGAGTTTCCCTTCTTCTAGACCGAAGAGTGTTTTCTTGGGGTTTAGGGATAACCCATACTTTCTGCATTTGTTGAAAACTTTTCTTAAGTGTACTAGGTGTTCTTCATCTGATTTAGAATATACTGTTATATCGTCAAGATATATGACTATAAAAACACCTATGTCTTCTGAGAAGGCTATGTCCATGGCTCTCTGAAATGTGGCGCCAGCATTCATCAGTCCAAAAGGCATTTTAACGTACATAAAAGTGCCCCAAGGGGTGGTGAAAGCTGTCTTATGTTGATCGGTAGGATAAACCAATACTTGGTTATAACCAGAAAAACCATCAAGCAACGAGATCCTTTTGGCGCCTATGACCTTCTGAAGTATGTGGTCCATTTTGGGTAGAGGGTAGTTATCTTTCAGACATGCCCTATTCAGGTTTCGGAAATCTATGCAGAGTCTGATTTCACTAGTCTTTTTCCTGACTGATACTAAATTTGAGACCCACTCGGAGTATCGGAGAGATACTATTATCCCGGCATCATACATCTTTTTAATTTCCTTTTCAACCAATGGGAGTAATACTGGGTTTATCCTTCTTAACTTCTGTTTAAAAGGTTTTTGGTTTTCTTTAAGGGGAATTTTATGTTGGATGATGCTGGTATCATATGACTTCAAATCTTGGTACCCCCATGCAAACACATCTTTAAATTCTTTGAATAGATTTATGTACCTATGTTTTATGTTAGGTGGGAGGGTTTTGGATAGTTTAATGTTTTTTGGCTCTTCTGGGCTTCCTATGTTGTATTCCTCTATGTCATCTTCTGTAGATTCCATTTTAGGCTTTTTTGCCACATCATTAAAGTCAAACAATTCTTCTAAAGGTGCGAGCCCTCTGGGTATGGTGTCATTCTCACAGTGTAAGACTTCGAGTTCTCTTTGGTCAATGTCTTCTTCTATCTCTCTATCACATGGATGGTCTACCAGGTTTAGATTGGTCCACAAAGGTAGATTTAATTCTTGGTCTTGACTTAGGCTGGGTTTCCTTTCTTCATCTCCTGAGTCCGTTTTGGTTATTTCAAACTCATTCCTAGATTGGAGGAAATCATCAATTTGATCATCATCTTGGAATACTTGCCAATGGTCAAGATTATCTGGTATAGTAGGGCGGTGTTTCACTTGGATGTCATATTGCTCACTCATACATGGTATTTGGCTAGTGCTTGCAGCAAAGGCGAGCTCATTTTCTAGACTGTTTTGAATCCTAGGGATATAGGCGAGCTCATATTTTTCAAAAGTTTTAAGGATATCCAAAGCTGCATTCCTATATTCTCTCAGTCTTGGGTTCTTGGCTGAATATTCACCTTTGATTTGCCTGATTACAAGCTCTGAGTCTCCTTGAGCTGTTATTCTATTGGCGCCTAAGTCTCTAAGCATGTGTAGACCAATGAGAAGGGCTTCATATTCCGCAATGTTATTTGTACATTGGAATTCTAATCTGAAAGAATGACCTTCCTTAGTGTTGTGTATCCAGATGCCTGCTCCTGAACCTGTCTTGCCACAAGAACCATCAAAGCTTATACTCCAAAGAGTTTCCTTTTCATACATGATACTAAGTTGTTTCTCAGGTTTCTTGGGACTTTGGTCATCAATTTCTTCATTCAGTAATGGTTTGGACATGTCTTCATTTTCTTTTATCTGCTTGTTTATATCATCTTCATTGTATAAGATAAAAGAATCTAAATTGGAATGAATGGAATAGATGGGGGTATTGTTTGGCTTATCTCTGCTGCTAACCATGTATTTCATGCGAGCCTCTCGGTATAACCTCCTAGTTTGATTGAAAACTGGGATAGTAGCGAATGACATATCCATTTGAAGGCTACCTTGTATTTTGGCAGCCCATGCTCTTGATAATAGCATTCCATACTTGGGTGTGATGTCAGCCACTACTACATCCATGACTAAGTTTTTGGTTGGTAGTTGTGTTAGGGAAAAGTCTAGATTTTTTATCAGACCTAAACATTTGACCTGACTCGAGTTGAAAGAATACAGGTTTTTGTAAGGTTGGGTCACTTCCAGTCCTAGGTTTTCCATGACTGCTTTAGGCATGAGGTTATGGGAGGCACCAGAATCTAACATGGCATTATGTAATATTTTGTCCCGGATGTTTAGGCTTATGTAGAAAGGAGAAATAGATCCTTCTTGGTATTCACCTTCTACTTTAGGGCCAAATAAAAGCTCGGGTTTGTCGTCAGTTAGATTCAAGGTATCAGCCTCGTTTTCTAGGTCAAATACTTTGAATATTTGAGATCTATACCTATCTATAGTTATTAGCTCTGTAAGGGGTATGGTAATTTTTATTTTGGAAATTTCCCCTTCGAAGCTAAAAGGAATAGGTAGTTTGGGCAGATTTGTTTCAGCTTTCTCAGACATAACCTTTTCTATGTTTTTAATTTGCTGACTTTGGCTTGGGACTTCTTTTGATACAGTCAACTTTGGGGTTTCTGTAGAGGTACTAGGAATATCTGAGCTAATACTTGTCTGAATGGCCTTACCTTTGTTTTGGTCAGTCTTTTGGGCCCTAAATTTGCTATTATCCATGGTCTCATTTAGGATTTTATCAGAGATTTTGGTATGGTCAGGGCTATTCTTTTTGGAATGGTTTTGGTTTTTTCTGCTTCTAAGATTATACTGCCGGTGAGATTCTATTATGGCATTTTGAAAGTCTAAGGCAGGATCGTCGAGATCTTCATAGTTGGTCTCATCCTGATTAGGAGAACACAGCTCTTGTTCTTCTGCAGTGAGGTATACCTCGCTTTCATTATCAGACCCTACGAGATTTAGATGACTTTCATCAAGAGGTTCTGTGTCCCTGTCATCTTCTTCCACATAGTTTTCATTGAATGGTGGCCTAATCTGTTGGTCATTCTCCCTTGGTATGTTTTGGGGCTGTTCCCTCCTAAAGTTTTGGTTTCGGTTTTTGATTGGAGGGTTTGGCTGGTTTTCCCTAACAGGAGCTTTTTCATTTATCTTTTCCCACATTTTGGCCATGGATTTGACTAGGTCATCTATCCTGGGATCTAGGGAAGGTGATGAAGTGGAAACCTCGTCTCTATATGTGACCTTCCTTTCAGATCTAGTCCTAGCTCTTTTTTCAGCTAAGTTGGCATATGCTTTTATAGCTATTTGTTGCATTTCCTCCAAGGTAGGGGGATCCTTATCTCTCAGATGATATGTCATGTCCGGATCGAAACCTTCGGGGAATTTTTCCAAGGCTAGACCAAGTGGAGGTTTGAAATGAGGTGGTAGGGAGTTATATACACTGTTGAACCTAGTACAGTAAGCTTGGACACTTTCCCCATTTTCCCGTTTTAGATTGTTATATTCTGACAGGATTTGAATGGGGTTTCTTCGGATTTCCCACCTATTTCTGAAAACTTGATGTAGTTCGGGGATATCATGGATGCTGTTTGGAGCTAAGCTTTTGAACCATGCTTTGGGCTCACCACCAAGACTTTGGGCAAATATTCTCATTCTGACAGTCTCGTCTTGTACCTCTAGATATTCATAAGCATCAGTCATTCTACTTATATGCTGTTGAGGTGTGGTGGTGTCTTCTCCAGTAAAGTGTGGGATTTTGTCTTGATATTTGTTTGGGAGAGGAGCCAAAGGCGGTGGCAACACCAAAGGTGCGTACCAGGCTGCCATGACTGGAGCTAATGGATGATGTACAAGATGGGGACTAGTAGGCTGAAATGAAGTGGTTTGAACAGTGGTGGTTTGACTAGGTGTGGCGGATGAACTTGGACTAGTGATCTGGTTTTGAGCAGATCTGGGATGATAGGAGCCAAATTGATAAAGAAGCTGGGAATCAGGGGGAGTAGTGGGTGAAGCTTCTCTAATAGGACTCTGTGGTGGGTCTAGGGTTTCAAGATCGTCGAAGTTTATCTTACTATATGATTTGCTTTTGGGAAGAGTGTGTGATGACTCTAGTTCCAAAGGTGAATCTAGTAGGATAGTGCGATGTTTAGGTACAGATCTTGCTCTACGGATGGATCTACCAGTAGCTAGATGATCAGTTTCAGAAGCTTGCCACAGAATCTTTTCTGGGTCATCTACTATGATAGGGGGATTTGGGTCTGGATGGGATCTGGTATTGATTCTTCGTGAAGCCATATTTTAGATCCAGAGTTTAGAGAGAATGGTATTGGTGAATGTTATGGATGAGTGATTTTTCTAAGGTTCTACTAAGGCGAAGGATGGTCAAAAGTAAAGGGATGGATTAGTGGAGTCGCCAGGTGAAAATGGGTTATTTTTGTGAAGGTAGCTATGGTTCACCAACAATAACTATTCTGAGAATGTTTTTGGATTTTCTGAGTTTTATGTGCAGCCTATGCTTTCAAAGTATCCTAGACTTGTTTCAACACTTTGCTAGGGTGATGAGAACAAAAAGAGTTTACTCTAAATGGGTCTATGGACTGCTTGCCTGTTTATGGTATCTAAAAGATCAAAGAGTCTATAAGAGTTTGCTAGACTATTATGTACTCAGTGTCTTACCAACTCCTGCTATGTTAGTGAGTGATGGGAAAGGTCTATCAGATAGTAGCCTAGAATTTGGTAAAATAGTAAGGCTCACTGGAAGTTCGTGGAGTCGCCAGGTGGAATGTCTGTTGTTTTGAGGTATATGTGTATGGTCCACCACCAATACTGTCAAAAGCCAATCTAAAGGAGCTTTTTTGGGGTTTTTCTGAGTTTTATGTGCAGCCTAGGATGTAAGAGTGTTATAAACCTGATTCATCACTTTGCTAAGATGGTGAAACAGAGAGTTTACACTAAATGATTCTAGAGGCTGATGGTTTAAGTTAAAAGTTTGAAGGACTAAGGAGCCTATAAAAGTTTGCTAGACTGTCATGTACTCAATAAGTCCCACCGTGATCGCCATTATGTTAGAGAGCGGTGGGATAGGTCAGCCAACTAGTATTCTCAAAAGTCTCTAAAGATAAGGGAAACTAAGTTTGTTTACTACTCAGAGTCCCACCGTGATCGCCATTATGTTAGGGTCCCGTGATTTGGCCGATTGGCTAGCCAAATGACGATGTAACATCAAACCAAGCTTTGGAGCCCAAGGACCTAGCCTTCCTGGACTCAGAGAGGGCTCTCTCTATATGTGTAAAAGATGTCGGTGTGTTCACTTGCGGTTTTCTGATATTAGGCTAGTTATGAAGTGTGTTTTTGGTTTTTTTAGTTCTTAAGTTTGTGAGGGATGAAACTGATCAAATACATAAACTGGATAACAAGATGTAGATAAATTGGGCTATGGGGTCAAACAGGTCAAGGAAGCTATGAGGTGATGATGTAAAGCTGCGGTAGGGCCGATTTGATTCACGGTAGAAGGGATCTTTGGGCAAAATGGATTAAATTGACAACAAGTTGGTGAAAGACAAGGGATTTCAAGTGTAACTAGTTAATAGCAGACATAAACATGTTATAGCAAGCCATTAATCATGCTAAATGCAACTATGAGCTAATTAATACCTAGAAATCAAACATTCCAGCCATACATAGAGGTATAAGACCCTCTAACTTCGGGAAATGGCTATCAGACTGAGAGAAAACACATAAGACAAACTAACAACTCATAAACTACGCCGGAACGCCTAAACATAGTCTCTAAGTCATTGGGCACTTGGACAAACAAGTTTTCATAGTTTTAGGCAAAGGGCTAGATCGGGACTAGGCCTCCTTGGTTCAAAAAAATGATAAACTAATCAGTTCAAGAGATATTTTCATGGACAGAACTATGGGCAGCTAATAGGTAGGCATGGCACACCATACATCCTACTTAACATTCGTAGAACTTATGAATAAAACTAGCAACAATACCTTAAGTTACTAAAGAGCAGCTAAGAATTCTTTAGCATAACTAAGGAAGAAGAAAACATCAAGCTATGAAGATTCAGGGATTTTGAGGTGCATCCATGGGCATATCTCAAAATCAATCTCTACTGATCTATAGCAGCAAGAAATATGTATTATGAATGAAAACTAGAAGACAAAACATATCAAGAAACACTATACCATTCTACCATGTCAAGGAATCCATCAACAATCCTTCATCATTCCTCAAAAGCATCCAAGAGGCAGTCCAAAAATCATAACTCAAGTGTATTCTTCAAAGCTCATATGACCAATGTATTAATTCTTCTCTCAAGTTCAGCCCCTGATTTACAATGAAACCCATGGAATAAATAGGCTTGAGGGAGGAAAACCTCATGGAGCAACTAGCTATCCCATTGGCCAAGTCAAAATATCTAAACTTGTCCTTGAGGATTTGCAAAGCCCAAGGCACAAAATATCCCATAAAATATCTAAAAAACTGCTAAAAACGGAAATTATATTGACTTTACATCATTTCCCAATGATAAAAATAGCTAAACGCACATTTGGGAAAAGCAGATTTTTGGAGTTCAAAAATTACAAAAATACTTCATATTTATGCCTCAAAAAGGTCCCCTGACTTGCTGAAGGAAAATGGCAGCCTTCCCGGTGTCAAAATGAGGCTCATGATGGCCCGTTGGAAAGCTCTCTGTGTCTGCTTTCCGGCGCAAGTGAAATCACCTCAATCTGATCTCTAAAAGTCCCTCAAAACTGTACCTGTGTGCAAAAACCCAGAAAATAGCAGGCTGCTGATATGGCGGGCAGAATGTGCAAAATGAGGCTGTTTTTCGCCAATTTGAGGGGGCGAATGATCTTCAAATGCCCTAAAAATCGCTGGAGACCTGCTCATGGAATTATGGCATCCTTCCGGTATGTCTCCTCCTTGAAGCTCATCGAGATTGAAATAGAATTTACATGAGTTTTGGCCAGAAGCAAAAAATGCAAACAAAAGTTGCAGAAAGCAATTTAAAATTAGCATACATGACCCTCCAAGGGTCCATGAAACATAGTCCGAAGATGAAGCCAAAATATCAAAGGGCTGATATGCCTTTTCCCTCTCCTTCCGTGCTAAGAAGCGCTTCCCCCCTTTACCTTCTTCGGCTTTTCTTGTCTTGCCTTTAGTTTGCGCCGGGCAAACTGATTTAGCTTTTGGAAGTGGTGTGTCCTCTTCCTCTGCAGCTCAAGATCTCTATTTGCCTTCTCAAGCTTCATTTCCAAATGCTGGTTAGCTCTCTCAAGCCATGCTTCCTTGTTTTCCTCGATTTCCTGCTCAAAGAGGGCAGTGAGAGGAAAGGCTTCAAAATGAGCTTGTTCTTCTGCTCTCTGTTTCTCCAAGGCTCTTCTAAGCCCGATGGTTCTAGGCCTCTTCCACCTAGGCTGGTCTTCCTCCTCCTCATCATCAAACTCGTTAATGAGATCTTCAATTCTTGCTTGCGCCTTTTCTGCCTCTTTCTTATACTTGATTGCCCTTGCTTCATGGATAGCTGCATGAAACTTCATTTGCTTGTTTTCAACCTCCAAGAAGTGGTTGAAATTCCTCGCCCTTTGAAGATCTTCTTGTAACACCTCAATTTTCCCCTCTTTGTGAATGAGGAGGTTTTCAAGGATGCGGGCCTCATTGTCACTATCATCGCTTTGGATAGGGATAATAGCTAATTCACCTCCATGCTTTGTACTTTCTCCAATTTTACTTTTGCCTTTGAAAGCCAATCTAGCGCTTTTCCTCCTTGGCAAGCTAGAAGGTGTATTTTTGGGCAATTTCCTCTTGCTAGGAACAGTTTTGGTCACTGTTAAGGTGGCAGCTTCAGCTTGCTGTCCTTCTTCAATATCCTGTCCAGTTTGTGGCTCAAAAGGTGCTTCAATTGTCTGCCCAACTTGCTGCTCCTCAACTGCTGTCTACTGTTGTCCCTCTTCCTGTACCTGCTGCTGTCCCTCAACCTCCAACTGCTGCTCTTCACTGCCTTCTCCTTCTCCCTGTGTTTCATTGCCCTCTCCTTCTCCCTGTTGACTTGGCTGCCCAGTAGTCATTTTGAGTTTTTTAGGTGTAGGCCTACTAGACAAAGGCACTGGGCGATGGACAGGTTGAGTAGGAGACACATGAACAGGAGGGACAGTGGCAAACTCTGCATGGCTAATGAATGAATCCCATGAAACCCCTTTCTTCTCCAGCTGGTGTAAGAAGATAATCTTGATCAAGGAATGATGAAAGAGAGAAGGGATTTGCTAAGGTGGAGCCTTCTTTTGGACAGTAGAAGCCATTTTCTCTATGCTTTTGGACAAAAAGTATGGAAGGTTTAGCTGCCTGCTTCTGGTAAAATGCATCAACAAGCGGACATGATAGGCATAAATTCGGTTAAACCTCCCTTCACAAGTGAAAAATCTCATTATGGCTTTCATCAGCGGAGCATAACTGTCAAGAAGATAGGAAAAAGGGAAAATAGCAGTGATGGTTTCCCTATGTTCAGGCTTGATGAAAGGTTTATAATCCTCTAGATCAAGATGCGATTGTTTAAACCACTTTTCACCATGATACGGGATCTTGGTAGCCTTGGATACATACCTTGGAGAAATTTTGAAGTCAAGACCTGCCAATTGGAAGTGTTTGTCCTTGAATCTCAAAGCGCACAAATGTGTTAGTGGCGAAAAACTCTTGACTTCTTCTATCCTCTGGCAGAAATCAAGACAACCTACTTCATGGAAATTGAAAAGCACAGATGGGTGAGCATTGATTTCTTCTATGGAGATAGGCTCATATCTCTTATGTGGACCGCTCCTGTGATCTTGCTTTGGAGGCATTCTGACTTGAACAAGCTTTGGAAAAGGCAAACTGCCTTCACTGTATGTAAAAATGCTCTGCTGGATTGAAACTGGTCACTAGACTGTTTGGACAGATATGGACAATGTGGTTTGGATGAAATGCAACAAGCTTTTGTAGCACACAACTTCTGCTCCCTTTGAAAACAGCTTTCTACTTTTGATTGTACTTCAGCCAGGCAAACAAACTGTTGTGTATATTCCCTGTGCACAGTATTGAAAATCACCTTTCCTGTGGATTTGTTAGGCCAATCCACACACCAATATTTGGTCTTCAAGACAAATATTAATTATAAAAAACCCTACTCTTCAGAAATGGTCTTCCCTTTGAAAAATATCACAGTCAACAGCTCTTCAAAATGATACAATGTAGTGAAAAGAAGGGCAGACCTAGGTTAGGTGAAATATCAGTGCTCAGTGTTTTATGAAGAACACATTTCACTTGTGAAGTTAAAAGATCAGCCACCACCTTTGTACCTCTGCCTCCAAAGTTAAATTCCCATAAACAAACTCTGCCCTTCAGTGTCCTCTTCATTTTTGGAAAATCTCTATCAACAAACTCACAGTAGGAAATAATACAGTGAAAGAAAGACAATGTGCTGTGAGAAAATGCCAAAATCACTCTGTTTTTTGAAGTCTCAGATGTCCACCAATACACTTTACTTCCTGCTCAAGGAGGCTTTCAATCATTAAAAACCTTGCCCTGCATAAGTGTGCCCACTTTCCACTGATCTTGCACATGTGAAATCAACCATTAGCCTTTAGGCAGTCAATACACAGTATTGGAGCAAAAATGACAGAGCTTTTTAGGAGACTACAAAGCTTTTAGACAGCAAATGTGTGAGTTTTACTTTTGTCAAAACAATCAATGGTCCCTCATGAATGTAGCCCTCTGGTGATATTATGAAAACCTTTGCTTGAATGGATGGCAACTTTGTCAATAAGTTTTGAACAATACAAGGCAGCCAACTAACAATCATTGAATACTGTATTTTTATGAGTAAGGTGAACAAGCTTCCTCCGGAGCTTCAAACTATACACTTCTGCTTGATCAAGAACACTTTCTTCTATTAATCCTCACTTTTTCTCTATATGTGTGACACCTCCATTAAACAGGATCATACCCAAGCAGATTTTAATTTCCAGCGTGTGCATACACCCAACTCACAGCTTATGGAACAATGGTGACAGTTTTTAAATGAGCCTTATAGTTTTAATAAGGTCGTAGTAGCTTATTCATTCCCATAACCTAAGCTGCTATCAAAAATGCAAACCCTGTTCCTTTATAACGAATTCTCCTCTGCCTTTTAGAGGCTTCCTTTTGAAGTAACAGTCAGCAAACGTTGAAATCGAGGGGGAACTATGTGAAAATGACTTCAATTTTGATGAACTCTCTTCGTGCAGGGCCGGAGTAGCACCGGGGCCTTCCAAAACTTGCGCGGCACTCTTACGAAGCCAGCACGTCGCGCAATAGAGAACCTGTCAGGTCGGCCTGTCGGGTGGTCTGGCGGCCTGTACAGGCGCGTCGCGCCACTGTACAGGCGCGTCGCGCTGACAAAGGTGGCCCGTGTAACTCCTCGCCCAGGCGCGTCGCGCGCGTTTCCAGGCGCGTCGCTCGGCCTTAAACGGTGCCAAAGTTTGCAATTTCGACCAAAATTGCCTTGTCTGATGCTATGGAGGCATGGAGCTCCGTTTTGAATTTTGAAAATGACCTTCTTACCCTCACATTCCACTCTCTTAAAACATTTTCAACGGCTACTTTCATCGTTTATTTGAAATACATAAATAAAGAACTCACGGTTGGCTTTTTGCAGAGTTTTTGTTTTGAAAAACCTTTGATTCTTTTAACTTCGGTGTGTTCAATATTTGCTTTGGAGATTTGCCATACCTTTGAACACGTGTATCACAGACCTGCTTCTTTATAGTGACAACAAGGCTTAAAAAAAAACCAGAACTTTGATTTACTTTTGCACAGGTGTTAGAAGGAGGACTTCCAGCTTTGTCCTTTGGAGGGCATTTCAACACCAAACTTTAAACTCTGAAACATGTCTCCACAACCTTTATACTATTTCTGCCACTGTTTTCAACAACACTGGTTGTAGCTATGATACATAACAACCCCTTTAAAATTGTCAATGACATACCTGAATATTGCTTTGTTCTTTGAAGGACAGGGCTGGTTTTGTAAATATGTCTTGACAGTCTTTGGCCTTTTGACAGCTTCTCCAATCTTTAAATACAACAGGTGCCAAGTTTACTGCCATAACTTGAATTTGGTTATGGTTTCTCTATTTCAAGAAGGCGCCCCTTTTTTCCCGAAATAACTTCCTGCTTATAGGTACATTACCTATGATGTATCTGTCCTTTGAATGATGAGAGAGATGCATTTGTCCCAAACTCAAAAACTGACAATTTATCAAACTACTTCTTTGTCCACTTATAGCATTGTATACCTATTCATCATGCATTCTATAGCTCAACTTTGGCCACTGTTTTACCTTCTTAGTGATAATCTGAAGAAAATCAATCAGAATGTGTCAAAGAGCACTTTGACCAACCTTGGCGACTGTTGTGTTATTCAACATGAGATGGCATGTGTTCTTCCAATGTGTTTGATAATTGCTGCTTCCAGGTGATTCACAAGCTTCTCTCTGGACTGTAAGTGCACTCTTTTGGTTGCATGCTTTCACACTATACTTCTCTGTTTACTCAAAAGGAGCTCTTTTAGACTTCTGGGCCAGTGATAGTGGAGTATCTTTTAACCATTTCCTTTAAAGAAATTTCTCCTTTTTGGTATTAATGCATGCATATATTCAATATTGTCTCTTTTCCACTACAGGTACAGTCTGACAGACAGCTCTTTTAAATAGGGAAACCAATACCTTTGCATCATAAACACTATCACTTACCTGTGCAATGACTTCTATTCAATTTTTTGTATCCTTCCACTGCATTTTTAGATCAATCAGTTTCCAACAACCTGCACTGGCTTTGGCCATCTGCTCATACATGGAGGAGGCTCTTCATCAGGCAAGGTATCTGAAGGTTGCTTGACAACTCTGTTTGACACAGCTTTTCTCTGGATGTGATGGTAAGTGAGCCTCTTTGAAAAACATCAATATTAGCATCTCTACTTGCAATCATCACTGTGTTTCAGAAGAAACCCTAGCCAAAGTGACATTGTTTCTCTACACTGCTCTAAGGGTGACTGGAATATCATCATTTGGTTTGGTCACCTTATGACAGATTACTTGACAAATAGTTTCTGTGACTATGGAGGTCAGTGTCTTTTGAGAAACCAAGAACTTTCTTTCTGCCTGTGTAATGGCATTTGTTGTTAGCATCTATTCCATTTGATCTTGTGGAAAGCAGGCTTCTTATGATTGGAATTTTTACTAATGACAGGCCTTTCTAAAGTTCAAAAATTCACATGACTTGAAAGCTTCAGATGACCTCTTTTATCAGACCAGATTCTCTTTTCCTTTGAGCTAGCATATTTCAACTCTATTCCTGTTATGATCATCAGTCACATTCATAAAACCTGGAGTCTCTGTTTAATTTGTTCAGTTCAAGGCAAACCTGGACTTTTGCAATCTTCAAAGTCAATACTGGCCAGCGCCCTCTGCTTGTGGATGAAGGAGGTGCCCTAACCCTCTGCTTGTAAATGAAGGAGGTTCTGGGCCATGACCATTTGCCAGTTTGCTGTGACAGTGGTGTCTTTCTGTGATTTTCATGATGGAAAGAACTGTAAAGTCTCGATGAGTAGCTTTCTGTTTTGCAGGCATATCTCAGGCTCAAGTTACATTTAGAAGCAGTTGTTCCTCTAACTGTAAATTCAAGCATTTCTTCTTGAGATGAAGTTATATTTCCTGCCTTTGTAGAAACCATAGAGCACTGTGAAAAACCTAATAGTCAGCTTGAGATTGGGGTTTATGCAGTGCTGAGAGCTAGGGGACGTGAGTGGCACGACTTAGGGCTGTTTGTCAATTTCATTTGCAAAGTAAGAGGTCAGTCATGGTAGGTCTGTTGCAGATGGAGGCTTTTTGGCTTTTTGATGATTGCCAAGGGTGAAATGTCTTAAAGCGCCACTTCCTAACATAGGGGAGACTTTTGAAAACAAGACAGTGATTTGCTCTTTAAAGTCGATAAGGTATCAAGAAGGTATTTTGCCAGATAGACAGGTGATGAGTGTTGATTTTGTTGTGGTGGACCGAGAAAAGCAGAAAGGCAAAAGTTTTAGAGGGTTTTCTATGACATATTGAATATATGAGCCGCTTAGAAACTCGCCTATAGATATAGTCATCACTAACATGTAAAAAAATACCGATGTATACCGTAAACACATTCTCCCAATACTCATAAATCAGAATGGTTTCAAGATCCCTATGATCATTTATTTAAAATATTTGAGGAAGGAGGAGGTCATTAGGAGTGTATTACCAAAGGCAAGAAGATTACTTAGCACCGCTAAAAACAAAGGAATGGGGAGTGGCTCTGTTTGTCCAAATTTCGCCCAAGCGAGTTGAAGAAGGACCAACTGTGGAATCATTTACCTGGATTGGTTAACCGGAAGAGGGATTTCATTAGCTAAACATGTAAATATTCCAAGTTAGGAGTGGGATAGATAGGAATTTCACTAAAGCTCAATTTCCGAGTATGTAGTTAGTTGTTATGCTACTTCTGAAGAAAAATCAAAATACAAAAATAATGAAAGAAAGAAAGAGTAAGATTGTGAAAAGAAAGGTATAGCCCCATACCAAAAAGAGAAACAAATCAGCAAAAAGTCAAATGCCACTCCCGAAGAACACACTGCTTAAGGATGCAGTGTTGGTCTCGATGGCAACCCACCGAATGAAGATGAAGTCATGAGATTGTTGACATGTGTTGTCCTTAATGGCAATTCAATTTAAGGAAGTTATTCTGACTTTGATGGACTTGGTAAATGATGTAAATCATGATATGATGTTTGTTGGCAATATGATGTTGAGTGTTGTCCTTGATGACAACCCACTTGATAGATGTTATTCTTGAATGACAAACTCCAGCACTACGAAGCAGAAGCTGATAATATGTCCTAGCGGAACTTAAATAATGTAACCGTATGTACCCACAAAGGAGTATAGAAGGAAATGAAGAAAGGAATTAGTGCGTATCTATGATGAAAAGAGTGCGCCCCAAGGCATATGCGGATTTGTCTAAGAGAAGTCGCGTATGCACGTGGGAAATGACGTGCACAAGTCACAGAGTGGAAAAAAGCGCTTCTTAAAAGTGAAAAACCAGGGTAAACACCATGTATTAACCCATTGTATTGAGTAATGATTCGTCTACGTGACCCCGTCCAGAATACCACCTTAAGTAATGTGGTTTTGCTCACAGTATTGAAAAGGTAAACCTATATGGAGAAGAAATTGTGCAAAGTGGTGAGAGCGTGAGTGCAAGATGTCCGAGTTGAATGAATACTTTCTGAAGTATATTTGGTTGGAAAGGGGTTATATAAATTGAATGATAGATCCGAATGCATGATGCACCAATGTAGGCTGAAAATGATGAAGAAGGGGATCTAGATCTCGAAATGTATTTGTACCTACCAGATTCGTTTATGGAGTGATTGACTTGTGATGAGGCGAACATATGTCCGAAGTAAAGGTCGAATCAACCGAATATATGATTTGAAGAAGTATGCAGCTCGTAATGGTTGAAGATCCATACATGTTGTCTATTATAAAGAAGCGCGTATATATGCGCAGTAAAGAGAAGGCGCGTATCGGGCCTGGGTATGAACAAATGTATACTTGTGTTTATGTGAATGGAAGGCAGTATATACGCGACATCGTTGAAAAGGAAAGTACGTATGCAAACTAGGGTTTGTCAACTGTGGTAATAAATGTCTAACTGCTTTTGTCATGGTGGGTCAGCTATCTCGTTGATGATATTTTGACCGTGCTTAAATGTATGGAGTGGGTCCGGCTCAAAATATAATGAAACGTGGCCTACAAGTTATGCTCTATTGAAGCTGTTGGATCCAAGTAGGAAAATTGATGAAACGTGGTCCAAAGAGGTGTTGAGGGCTGTATTTCCTTACTGTGGGGTTGTGCTTCCTTCTGTGGAGAGGTCGGTAAATGAGAGCAGGGTTGGTGCTCCCTTCCAAGAGAGGTCAAACGAGAGCACAGCTCCCTTCCAGGAGAGGCCGGTAAAACGAGTGCAAGTCACAGATCGGTGCAATGCAGGTCTCCACAAGACATGTTGTAAGATGTTTTCTCTATAATAAAATATTGAAGGTTTGAAAGAATCCATAAATGGTGGTTTTCTCCTTCGACTTGGGTTTCCACCTAAAACTCGATGTCTATGTGTGATGCTTTGTGTGATGTATTTATTCGTTTCTACAAGACATGTTTATTGTTTATCGAATATCCGATGAATGAATGATGGAATGATATAAGTGAAGAATTAATGACATAATTAGATCTCATGTATACGAGTTGTATGAAAGATATCCACGTGTATACGGTAGCTTACGTAAGGAAAATAGTGTATGGGTTTTAAGTGAATGAAAAAGTAAAGTTTTTATATGAATATCGATTCACCTCCTCAATATTTTTTCTCAAACAATTGCATTAAAGTTGCCCCGCTCAAGGTGGTTTGATCGCTTGAAGGAGATCCGTCGCAATGGGAAGGAGCAAAGAAGAAGACAACTAAGAGGAGATATCTCAGAAAACATGTGCAAAGAAATGAAGAAGATAACCGATTGGATAAGCTTGTTCTTATGATTCACTTCTTTCAGTGCATGCAATGGCCAGCATAGGAAAGGAATGCTATGGATCTAGAAGAAGCTCTCAAGATCAAAGCTAGAAGAAAAACAAAGATCATTTAAAGAGAAAGATTCATCTATTAAAAGAGGGATCTCCAGACCTAGCAATGATAAACGAGCATCAATACTGCACATGAAGTAACCAACCATGCTGAAAGACTTAAAGCAAAACTCATCGTCACAAAATAAACTGGAAGAATCAAATAAGAAGAATAAAGACCTACAAGAAATCATCTCTCAAAGCAGATCTCAAAGCATCAATAAGGAGCATGAAGAACTTCACTAGTATTTGAAGAACAAGAAAATGGGTTGGAAAGAAGAAACTTGAAACCGACCATCAAGCAGAAGAAGGAAGAAGGGGCTGAAGAAAGTATGAAGAAGCAATGCCAGGCTGGAGGTTGAGGTAAATATTCTCAAAGCAGTAAATTAGAAGAAAAAGATAAATTGTTGAGAGTTTCAAGATAGTACTAAGATTCTCGACAATATTCTTAGTAGTCAAAGGTCTCCCTCTATCAAACTTGGTCTCGGTTTTCATGAACGTTAAAGGAGATCTAGTTCACAAGGAGGTGCTAAAGAATCAAAGGACATCAATGGCAATGGGTTATTGAAAGAAACAAAAGGTCAACCAACAATCATGAATTTTCAAAGAAATCATCTCAAGAATGTTGAATGCTTTAAATGTCATAATCATGGACATGTTACAGCCCAATTGCGTATACAGTATTGTTTTAAAGAAGAACAACAGATCCTACATAGAAAGGTACTTCCTGGTTTCTTCAAGGATATTGTTTTTCACAGTGTAACAAGTATGGACATAAAGGCTTGATTGGGTAAAGAAGGAAGATTAGAACACTATTATGATTCTTATGCTTATTTCTTCCGGACACATGATGTTATTCTTGTAACAAGTATGGATATTGGTGAAAAAAGAATGCGATGAACAGATCCTCGAGAAAGTGGACAATTATCAAGACACAATTAGAAAACAAGAAAATTTGGAAAGAAGGAGGACCGCCTAAACATAGGGAATATTGAATTCCCATCAGAAATACTACTTTTGAAGCGCATTTCTCTAATGATCACAGGGCGGAGGAAACATTATGGATGAAGAATGTATCACAGGGGAGCAATGTATGATGATTCTCATGGTTGATTTAACACTGGTTATGTTTATTTCTGATAAAAGACATCCGATAAAGAAGACAAGCACAGAAGTACAAATTGTGGGGAGATGGCGAATGTGGCAATTTCTATGCTTCACTTTCCATATGTGCTCATGAACAAAGTCACGATACACGCTTTGGTAGTTCCGCATACAAATACAGATGCTTTAATGATAAGAGAATTGGAGGACAACAAGATTGCGGATGAGTCTTGTTTGCTTTCTGATGAAGAGTATCTATTATTTAGATGAAAGTCTTGTAATTCAAAGATAAGGACACCGCGGAGAGATTGTTGCCGGCGACTTAACATAAAGGTGTGTTCAAAGCGTACAAGTTAAGGAGAGCACTGTTCGTGGGTAGCAAGAAAGCTGAATACTAATGATTGCATTATCGCACTATGATCGCCATTTTGGCGTCAGTATACTCATGCTCAAATGATGATGGCTTGATACATGGTTTATTATGATGAGACTTTGAATGAACCCTATTTACTGCTTTGCTAAAGTTTATCTATTGATGAGATTGAAGTGATAAGGATTCGCAGATGGCATTGATCATATGGGTTTGCTACTATGGTTGAGATCTTTTCCTCACATATATTACTTCATGTTAAATCTAAAGATCATGGTGATGTTGGACCACATGGATGATTTCTTACACTTATGTGAAGATGCCGTTTCGGTATGATAAATTCTTTGGAAAGAATGCATTACGTCGCAGAATCAAGGCTTTCAAGGATTCGAAGACACAACTACATTGTTTCATCTATATGTATTCTAGGGGAAGCATTCAAATATCTCGTGAAGAAGCCGAACATCAGTTTTTGCCTCACAAGGATCAGATCTAAAGGAAATATAGAAGATGGTATTGGATATGTGGATTTCCTCAAACACAAATATATATAAAGTAGTTCGCTATTACAAAACCGCTGATGTCCGGTTGTCGTGACAAATTTATGTTTGGGTTAGCATTCTTTCAAAGACAACAGCAAAGGTCAGTTGTATCTCCTGGTATCTCTCGGTGGTGTTCCGGCTTCCTGGTAATATTGTTTCACTGATGTTTGATAAAGATGCCTTGATGGATTGGTTGAAAGTGTTCGCATGCATAACCATGTATCTAGTCATATGGAAAGGATGCTTGGATGTACAAATTGGGGGAGTATTAGTCTTTGCCGTAGTATAATGTATCATGTTTATGATGGTTCTTGAAATATGTTCTCTTCTTTAAATTCTTTCTGCTGGTCATAAATGGTCACACTTGTAATTTGATGAAAAGTATCCTTATCGAGACCCATGATGTAAAATCGTAATATTCAACAAGTGCAAGGACTTGTCAAATTTATAAACCCACTTGGTTGGGTATTTAGTCAACTATAAACCCACTTTGTCAGTAGTCGTAGGTTGAAATGTAAACCTAATTAAGTTGGGTACTTGAGTCTCATATGTAAATCCACTTGGTTGGATATTTGATGTAAGTATGAGTCTTTTAGATAGGTTCATGAAATAGTTTACTTCATTAAAAAATATGTTTGAAGATCCAAACATGAACCTGGGAGTTTTATCACTTCGCATACATCGATTCCAGAACGTCTTATACATGAGGAGAAAAGGGGGGGAGAGTGTGTTGTTTTGATCCGCCTGCCTGATGTCAAAGGAGAGTGACAGTGTTTGAATGAAGAGAAAGAATGGTGTCCAAGAATGGGAGAGTGACATGATGTCATTGTATTCTTAATGGGCTCCATCCGTTGTGATCAAACACCACCGCGATACATCAAGTCCAAAGGGGAGATTGTTGGAAATATGGATGCAGTGCTGGTCCCTGATATAACCCACCGAATGAAGATGAAGACATGAGATTGCCGACATGTGTTGTCCTTAATGGCAACCACCCGATGAAGTTATTTCGATCGATGGACTTGGTAAATGATGTAAATTTGATGTGATATGATGTTCACAGCAATATGATGCCGAGTGTTGTCCTTGATGACAACCCACTTTGACAGAGTGTTATCCTGAATGACAAACTCACTTCGATGAAGTTGTGCTTGATAGAATATGTCTTGATGAACTCATAAACAATGTAACTTCGATGTACCTACAAAGTGAGGCGAAGGAAATGAAGCATGAACGTAAGTGCTAGATCCATGATGAAAAGAGTATGTCTCAAGGCATACGCGGATTTGTCTAAGAGAAGTCGCGCATGCACGCGGAAATGATGCCAAGTCGCGTATGGGCAAAATCGCTCTCTTAAAGTGAAAACCAGGGGTAAACACCATAGACACCCATTGTATTGAGTAATGATTCGTCTTATGATTCTGGCCCAGAATAATGATCAGTAATGTGGTTTTGGCTCATGGTATTGAAAGGGTAAACCTATATAAGGAGAAGAAATCTATCAGGTAAAGCGCGGTGAGCGGGAGTGCAAGATGTCTCAGCTTGAATGAATACTTTCTCCGAAGTATATCCGAATAAAAGGCAATGACTGATAGATCCGAATGCATGATGCACCAATGAAGAAAATGATGAAGAAGGATCTGTATCCGAAATGTATTTGCATTCACTAGGATTCTGTTTATGGAGTGATTAGATCAGACGAGGTGAACATATGTCTCAAGTAAAGGTTGAATCAACCTAATATCCCATCTGAAGAAGTAAGTGCAACAGAATGGCTGAAGATCCATACGCTAGTTCATTATAAAGGAAGCGCGATATATGCGTGTTTGCAAAGAGAAGGCGTATCACCGAAGTACGAACAAAATGTATATGCTAGTTTATGTGAATGGAAGAGCGCGTATACACGTCGACACTGAAAGGAAAGCGCGTATGCAAAATAGGGTTTGTCAAGTCTCTGTGGTAAGAAAATGTCTGGTTTGTCTCCGCTATGTAATAGTTATTTGTTGATGATATTCGATTATGCTTAAATGTATGTGAGGGTCCAACAAAATATGATGAAACATGGCCTCATGCTATGTTTCATTGAAGTCATGGATCCAAAGAAAATTCGATGAAACGTGGTCCAAAGAGAAACAGGTTGTAGCTTCAACAAAGGGGTTGTAGAAGCCTTCCAGAGAGGTCAAAACTATATGGTGGGGTTGGTGGCCCCTTCCAGAGAGGTCGGTAAACGAGCCAGGGTGTTCTGCTGCATCGGGTACGAGTCTGCGCCAAGACATATGTTGTAAGATGTTTTCTCATAATAAAATATTGAAGGCCGAGCAACTCATAAATGTGGTTTTCTCCGATTTGCCTCCCACCCAAAATCCCGGTGTTCATGTGGTGATGCTTTGTGTGATGGTTTATTCTGCTTCTGGCGTTATGTTTACTGTTATCAACATCCGATGAATGAATGATGGAATGATATAAGTGAAGAATTAATGACATACTAGACTGCATACGCGAGTTGTATGAGATATCCGCGTGTATACGCGTAGTTTACGTAAGGAAAGTAGCGTATGGGTTTTAAGAATGAAAAAGTAAAAAATTTTTGAGTATGCAAGAATACCGATTCACCCCCCCCCCCCCCCTCTCAAATATTTTTCCCAACAACTTCTAGTTAGTCAAACTATCTAATATTGACTAATTAGCTTTAAATTTTCAGTCGAGTAGATAGTGGAATTGATTTTGCCAAACTCGTTTAATCTTGGCTTATCAAAAGAGGATAGTTTAGGATAGAAATCAAAGGTTCAAACATGCTCAAAATATGTGACTGAGTTTCAAGCTAAAGAATCGACTCAAATCTATTTCAAACTCGAAATAAGATGTAAAAATCTGGTTCTAATCAACTAAAATCTGAACTAGTCAACAGAAGGAAGAACAAATCAAACAAAAGTCAAAACAGAAATGTAAAAAGATGAAGGAAGTGCTTAAAAATTCAGATCCTAAGACTTCCATTTTTGTTTAAATTTCGCAAAATAAGATCTATGTGGCAACTTTCGTTGTTCATGCCATAGATCAACATCAAGTTAGACTATTCAACTGATGTTTGTGCTCAACCTAGTGTTCCTAAATTGAGTCCATTAACTATCAACCAGGGTTGCAATCAAGGGGTGGTACCATATGTGCCTAGGTATTTGTTTCTCACTACGTTGTGTTTAGTGTTTTATGATGTTTTTGGTTTTTTATGGTTTTATGTTTGAAAAAGGAAAGAACTATGTCGTGAAAAGAAACTATTGGTTATACCAAAAGAAGAGTAAAGCCTAAATCCATGGATGGTAAAAAAGCAAATGCAAAGCTTGATAATGATTTACTAAAAGGAATTAATCACAACATGAACTTGAACTTATATCCAATTCATTCATCAAGATGTGTTGGAAGAGTTTGAGAAATGGGGATGTGTTAAGGTAAAGGAAGCTTCAAATAAACAATCAACTCACAAATTTAGAGATTAACCTATGATGCTTGGGTTACCCTATTCGCAACTTAACTTATCACTACTAGGCCTTATTCAAGTTTAGGAGATTTTCAGAATCATGTTTGGGAAAAGACATAAAGAGTTTGTAAAAGATTTGAAGAATAACTTGTTTTAAACTAATATGATCGACCTATGTTCATGTGATGATGTATCAAAATAGATTCGTAACAAAGTGTTGTAAATAATGAAGGCCGAGAGACTAATTTTGGATACCTAGAACTACTTAAAATACAATGGATAACACTAGGCTAGAATGTTATCCATCAATCTAAAAGACAAAGATTACAACTAAATTGGAATGTCATTAATCTACTTGAAACAAAATGAACCTAAAACTAAAGTGCAATTAAAGTGCCATTAATCTACTTAAAGTACAAAGGAATCGCAGTGAAACTAGAATGTCATTATCAAACTTGAAAACAGCATTTAGCCGAACTAAATTTTTAATCAACCTCCTGAGTGCTCTAACTAAATCAATATGCACTAGTCTATGTGAATTTCATACCCCATCTCATTCATTATGAATGATATTTTGGAAGAGTTTGTAAAACAATTATATGTATTATCCATGCAATTGAACATAAAAATACTGAAAGCAAATAGAACTAGAATCTAAGACACCAATTGTTTTCACTATTGTTCATGATGTTTTGGAAGAGTTTATAAGTATAGGATCGACTATGATACTTACCGTAAAACAAAATTCCAAAAGGAAATGCAATTAAAAACCTACCATACCCACAGCTATGCCTTATTCATCATGATGATATTTTGGAAGAGTTTACAAGAGTGTTTAGCTTCGTGATAATTAATGTAAACAAGCATGAACATAAACTTCGAAACTTGCCTAAGCTAGAAATGAAAACGAGACTAAAATACTTATCTAAACCGTATAAACAAGGTCATTGTGTGAACAGGGCCCTCTTACCACCGGAGGAAAGTACCGAAATATACTTCAGATTGACTCAACTCTTTCATGGAAATGATGCTTTCATTAAAGAGAAATTGTTTCAAAACAAAACAGTGTTTTCGACTTCAAATCTAGCAATCAACCACAAAATCTAACCAAAATCTAACCCCATCTCTCGGTTTCGAGCCACATTTATAGCAAAATTGTTGAATCGTATCTCAGATAATAAAGGAATAAATGTCTTTTCATATTAAATCAAACTATAACTCTAAGGGTGGCCTCGTAACTTGATAAGGACATTCCGGACTATCCTTGTCCTATTAGGAGTTCGTTTTCCAGTTTGAGTCTCATTGTGACAATCTCTGTCTGCTGCATTCCGTTCAAACATCATGGAGAGCAAAAAATGTCAGTGGCATGATGGGGAATGTTTCCACCATGTGTGGTTTTCTGGAGAGGACACCGGAACCCTGTAAAGACATGAAG
This sequence comes from Pinus albicaulis, assembly GCA_034641835.2. Lineage (NCBI taxonomy): Eukaryota > Viridiplantae > Streptophyta > Pinopsida > Pinales > Pinaceae > Pinus > Pinus albicaulis. The sequence continues at coordinate 1,412,615,970 of CM076572.1, read as the reverse complement.
ACATCTCAGCATCGAAGAACTAGCTGTATGCATCGTCTGACTGTAGCTAGCTCAGTTCAAAAAAGTACTACAATGAAAATCATAAAAACATAAAGTGTTAGTCATGATATATATTCTTAAAGCAATTTTAACTAATTCTATTGATCATTTGAGCCCGTGATTAACAATGGGACAAAGAAATGGAGTGTGGAATGTGGTGGAAGAAATAACATTTTTGGAGCTCAACACCGACTTGAATTTTTCAATTTTTGTTGTAGTATTTAGAATAAAAATTTGTTGGACAATTTATCCCAATAGATGGTAGATTAGGTAGAGAATCATATGTGGGTCTAACCGTTTAATCGAGTACATGGAGAAATAAGGAGTAGAAATAGATTAGATTTCGCTTTCAAAAGAATAAAAAATGTTGTAAAAGAGTTTTCCATTCCAAGTGCACTCTAAAATGAAGAAAAATGTTGATCCGTAGGATTGGTGCAAGTAGAAAGCTTGTTGATAAAAGATCCATTGTTTTTATGGCTGCTAAATATGTTTTCGAGAAGATCATCCCAAAGAAGGAAAGGTAGCCCAATGGATGAGGCACCGACTGCATTTCCCATAGAATGCAGAAACTGAATTTTTGATGCCTTCAAGAAGGCACCATCCCCAAGTGAGCCACTATTAGCCACCCATAAATTTTTTATACCAAAAGGTGGATAAATCAATATTTTGGAGCCTTCAAGGAAAAATTTTATTGCAAAAAGTGTTGGCTCTTAAAGACTTCAAGGCCTCATGCCTCTGGCTCAAATATTCACCGTTGTTCCTATTTTATACCTTGAATTCCGTTGATTTCACAAGAAGAAACTCATTAAGAAAGGCCATTTTTCCCTCCTCCCACTTCAAAACTAACCTTCATTTTTTCTCCTTCTTTCCTCCACTAAACTCTTCTATTTTATGATTCCTTCCATTCATGAAAATCATTTTTACAAAGTAAGAACTCACTTTTAACCTTACCGAAGCCCTCAAATTACTTGAAAACCATTGAAAATCTAAGTAAAAAACCCATTTTTGTATTATAGACTTAAGGCCCCCTTGGGCCAAGTCCCAAACCACTTCCTCCATATGCTCGCACCCTAGAACGAGGTGCTAGACCCGAAGCACAATCACATCGAGAAATCCACAATGGGTTGATTGAAAGACCATCAAAACTTATGATGTGGCAGTCCCATATGTATAAAATCTACTTCCTCCACTTTCCATTCCATATAACCTACGCCTTCGTGACCAAGAGTTTAAGTCCCGAGGGTGTTAATCGCATCGTAAAATTCCAATGGTTAGATTGAAAAAGATTCCGGGCCCAATAGTTCGATGATTGGTCTTTTATCATATAAAGCCCGGGCCTATTATCATCCCATATAATCATGCACCGCAAATGAGCTCATCCATTTTCCATACAATAAACCCATCCCGATGCATAAAAAAACCTTTGTTTTCCATTTAAAATAGGGTTTTCCTGTTTTAAAGGGTTTTTTAGTCGATGCGTAAGTTGAACAATCCCGACCGTTGATCTTAATCCAATCAATGGCCTCGCTAAATGCACGTAGATTTCGTTGGCGCAACTTTAAATCGTTTATTTGCCACTCCCCCAATTGCCAATCCCCGATTGGTTTTCCACCACTGACCCCCCTCCGCCTTCCCTGGGATCCAACGGCCCATAATTGCTCCTCGATCATTAACCTTTCTTCCGCCTTGAAACCCTTCGATTCACTCTCACTATCGATCCGATCTCGTATCGACGAATGCTAAGCCAATCGCACCTGGCGTTTTCCATTACATCGCCATCTCAAATTTTTCCCCCGATCACATGACTCGATTGTACCCATAACTCATCCGTTCGATCCCATCCAACGGTTATGCTCCTCCCCCATGCCCTATGAGGTAGTTTTTCCCAAAAAAAACGTAGGATTATTAATCTTTTTGTTTTTGTAGATGTTTAATGGTTTGTTCATGATATTCAAGAGAAACTAAAGGGTCGAAGTGACACCCATGCTCTTTGATCCATAAGGAAGAAACCATTCTCAGGTTCGAACCTGCGTCTCAATCGACACTTCATGGGCATTGATGCCATATGAAAGCCCCGCGCGGCTCCGCACATCAACAAGACACTGTTATTAAATCACAATTAAAAAGAGTATTAGTGTCAATACGTAATGACAATTCAATGCATTATTGGAGACAGCATTTGGGGATTACGGCTAAGATTAATTATCAAAAAGCCTAATCCTCCAACAACATAGTTAAAGAAAATCGATAAGTGTTTACTTCCATTTAAAGGCCTCCACCGCCATTATCCGAGGCAAGGCAAATCGATTCCTCTCGCCCACCACAAAGCCACCTTGCCTCAAAGCATTCAAAGAGAGGTCAAGTTATTGATCAAACGAAGATATTTCGCAACCGAATAATTAATTCCGTTTAAGGGAAATTAATGAAAAAAAAAATATCACGGAAAGTTAATAACATGACACAGTAGCCTCGAATAATAAAAGTTCCCACCGAGCTTTAATCTTAATTGTGAAACGCTTAATACGTACGTATCACTTTGTAGACTTCTCCACTGCCTCAAAGGCTTTGTGTCATCACCTTGTATTAATTTCCGGGAGATCTTTAATGGGACCACCTCCTCATTCTTCTATAAAACCTGGCCGTAGAAGATGAGAAATTATTGGTTGGTTGATCACTATTGTAATACCTAAAACTCTCCGAAATAATACAGTCTCGTTGAAGTTGAAGAAGAAATTGAAGTCTGAAGCCTTGATGATGTTGTTGCAGTTTTGCTCCTCGAGAAGGCTCTATCATTGGATCCATGAGCTCGTCGTTGGTGAAGTATTCTCCGGAATCGTTGAATGTTTTCTCCCGTTTTCATTCTCGTCCATAATTTCGTACTATAGGTTGAAATTTTAGGCTAAGAAATGACTCCTAGAAGTACCTTAGACCTCGTTCTCATCCCTTCACTATTTCATGTTTTCTTCTCATTTCGAGGTATTTTAGAGTCTTTTGAATTCTCTTTAGTCCTCATGTTTGTTTATTTCGTAATAGTTCAAATAGTTGATTTTGTGATGGATTTATGGTTCTCCTCGCTTGTCCGTTGTTGCTTAAAGGTTTTACATTGAAGTCTCCCTTTGAAGTATCGTTTATAGTCAACGAAGGAGGTTCTGTTTCGATTTTTCCTTTGTCCTTGCTTAAACAATCATCTTAAAAGGTCTTTATAGTTGTAATCATAGATGTGTTAGGTGTTCCCTCTTCTATGAATGCAATTATCAATGAATCTTTTATGTTTTTTTAAGTCATTTGAAATAAAATATTTGAGGAAATAGGGTGTTCCCGAATCTTAGATTTCATTTAAAAGTTGTTTTGAGGGCATTACTTGCTTAAAAAATGTTTGTAAAATTTATGGTTTTCCACCAATCATATCAAATATCTCTTTATTGTTCAAGTTATGTTTTTCAAGTTCCCTTTGTTGAGAATTAAACTTGTCTTTCCAAATCATTGATGTCCATCTCATTCCAAAACCAAAGGATCTACTGTGACCCAAGTTAGATTTTCCTACGATATCCCATATCCATTGATGAGTTGTTATGACCTTTTCTTGACTCCATTGCCCAATGAACCGGATGTTTCTCCATTCTATATATCTTTCCTAGAGCTTTCATGTTATGGCACATGTCAATTCAACCAAACAAATAAACAAACACGCCCAATAACTGGTCTAAAATCAATACCCTAAGCACACAAGATAAACCTTTGCAAACAAATAATTTGAGAGATCCCTCTGCGAGAACGGAGAGGACTAGATCCTGGAACTCTAAAAGATTGGTTTGATGTTTCCTTGTCTTTTGATTTTCCAAACTATCAAAACACGGAGACCAACAATGAGATTAAAGAAATATTGAAGCAAAATGACCTTGAACACATCAACACGGAGCGGATTATTCCCTCGGGAATATCAGAATCCACCTATGGCCTATTTTCCACCTACAAGGAACCAATCAACGGTTATTACAACAAAGGAATATAATTTAAACTATCGGGACAATTATTATAAAAGTATTGACAAGCCTTAGGGGAGTCGATCTTTTCACCTGTTTTAATCATACTTAGAAAGTAAAAACACGGTTATTAAACGGAGAAGTAACACCTATTTACGCATATGCCTTGCGATTTCGAAGGCTAGAAATGTATTTAATACGTAATTAATAGCCACTCAAACCTTAGATCAGTTCCACCTCTCATTTTCAGCATAAATATTGCATTGGAACTCATTGTAAAAGTTGGCATTTGAACTCTTTAGTAATACATAGTCTAAGTTTGAAGATTAAGAAGAAATTGGAGAAGTATTGGAGCTTGTAGATGTTTTGACATGTTTGATCAAGAGAAGGCTCTATCATTGGATCCACGAGCTTGGTTTTTGGTGAAGTATTCTAAATATGTCAATGTTTTTTCTGTTTTCCATTTTTGTTTCATCATTCCATATTACGGTGGAGTAAAATGTTTAGGCTAAGAAATGTCTCCTAGAAGCACCTTGCTCACATTTGCTGTTGTCTGTATGTTTCTTCGCTATGGAATTCTAGAGAATTCTTAATTGCTCTCTTGAACCCTTGTGCTTGTTTATTTCAGAAATAGTTCAAACAAGCTGGTCTTAAGAGTGATTTATGGTTTTCTTTGCTTACTTGTTGCCACTTGAACATTGTTTTTGAAGTCTCCTTTAAAAGTACCATTGTTTACAATCTTCAGAGAGTCTTGTTTTGGTCATAACCTTTGTTCTTGCTAAGAAAATTATTTGAAGGTCTTTATAATTGTAATCACGGATGTTTAGGCACATTCCCTGTTCTATGAATACGATTATTTGTGAATCTTTTATGTTTTCTAAATCCTTGAAGGTGAAATCTTTGGATGAAATAGAAGCATTCCTCGACTCCTAGATTTCATTTGAAAAATCTATCTTAAAGTCATTATTTATTTGAAGTGTGGTTTGTAGAATTTATGGTTAGCCTGTCTATTGAATTCCTCTTCATGTTCAAATAATGTTATAAGTCCCTCTATTGAGAAATACATATAATTAAGGATTCTTATTTTCCCTTAGTTCTAATTTTTTTCATTTTCTAAATCGTGTGTTCATTTCATTCCATACGAAAAACCAAAGATCCCGCGGCCAAGTTAGATTTTCCCTTTGATACCCCAAATCCTTTTACTAAACTTATTAAAACTTCTTCTTGAATCCATTTCCCAATGACTTGGAAATTTCCCCCTTTCTATCTATGTTGCCTAGATTATCATGCCCAACCAAACAAACAAACAAACTTGCACTTAATAACTAACCTAAAATCAACCCCTAAAAGCAAACAAGACACATCTTTTGCAAACAAATTGAGAGATCCCTCTCTAAGACTAGGAAAGGCTAGGTCCTAGAACTCTGAAACCCCGGTTTGATGTCTCCTTTTTCATTTGGTTTACCAATACGCAAAATCAAGGGACCACAACAAGCTGCTTGCTAAATGGTTCATTAAGTCCACTGTTACCAAATATAGCGAGGATGTGGCTAATGGTGGTGTCATCACGAAGAGTAAGTTATCACTCGTTCCCAATATTTAGATTTGATTTACACTCAATGTGTACACTTTATGAGAAAATTCCTAATGCATCGCGATCTAATTTCAATGTCCTCCTCAATTAAAGGATTCTCATCGGAGACGGCTTGATGAGCACTATAAACACACACAAAAATCACATACGATCTGCTCTAACTTCCAAAAATTAATGTCGTAATGTTCGATAAAGGCAAAGTGATAGCTTAAACAGGGAGGTAAGAAAAGGGAAATCAAAGAAAAGAAAACTTCTTTGTAGGAAAGTCATCGATCAACCGTACGGACCTCGAAAACTTCGTTATCCATGCATAATCTGTAATGAGGAACCGCACAGTAGGGATTGTTACACCATTTTTTGGTCATCTAACCTATTATCATTAGATGGACCCAAGTACACCATGTAAAGACCAATTTTTACCCTACGTAAAATTGCCTTCACTATGTTAAATAACTTAATAAACCATATTTAATTCGGTTGTTTATGGTCTAAACAAGAAACCCCAAAAGGAAATATTAAACAAACCAATATTTGTTTGATTTTCCTCATGGAATAATTAATTAAACCATAATTTAATTATTATTCGATCATCATTAACCAAAAAACAAATAATTAATTAGATAAATCTTTATTTATCTTATTATTTCTAGGAATAATTATTTAAATCTTATTTAGATAATATTCCTTGTTAAATAGACCAAATCACCCATAAATAATCAAATAAATCATTATTTATTCGATTATCTTTCAACCACTTCCTTAAAAAAAATAAAATCATTTATTTATTTATTTTTGACAAATAAAGGGATTTGACCCAAGTCAAATACTTTTTCCCTCAACAAATATAATAAAATATTCCATAAAGGTGGATCTAGATTTGGTTAACATTATTTTGATCCTTTTTTAAGATCTAGAATGACCCAATATTTTGTTATAAATAGGAGGGTTTTTTCCTACCATTCTTCACCTTTTGTTGCCTAGATCACTGCGGATCCTATACACTTGGTCACATTTTTTCCATTATTTGAAGTGTGTGAGCTCCCTTTGAGCTCTATTCTTTTTCCTTGGGTTCTCTACACCAACAAGAGAGAGAAATCATAGATGCGAAGTGCGAGGACTTCCAGAACCCATCCTTGAGAGGTGGATACGCCTTCTTGTTTTCTCCCGAAAATTGCCCAATTAATACAAAAATTCTTCAAAAATTGTTCTTGTCTTGTACGATTTGGTATATGGAGCAAACCCTTGTTTTTTCTTGCTTAATGTCTTTCCATGCATGGAGTACGGTTTTTTTGCGGCTCTTTTCTTGTTCAACTAGCTGAGATCTAAAGATATTGGCAACCATTTTTGTTGTTAGGGTTATTAGTTATGCGTAGCTAAAGTGGTCCTTTTTCGTACACTTCGACAAAGGATTCATACTAACAAATGGCGACTCCACACGGGTTTTGCGGTACAACCATTGTCGTTTTTCATATTCATGCATATCCGGCTACTTCAAACCCTAGGGTTTCTTTTTCGGTATTTATTTTTTCCTATTTTATATTTATTTTTCTCACATAAAAACCCTAAAACATTAAAATTTTTAACTTTCGCGTGTTTTTGGCCCTATTGCGCGAGGTGACGGACATCGGCCGCAAGCTGAAACGGAAAATTTTCCGTAAATGCGCACCGAGACAGGAACGGGAGACGCACTTTCGGCCCAAAAACTACGGCCTCTTTCGCAACTACACGGCAATTCGACGCGACACCTTTTTTTCAGCTCTTTTTTCTACAATTTTTAAGGTTATAACGAGCTTCATCGGGGGTTTTTCCGACCTCACCATTTCAGCCCGCTTTGACTGGTTCGGTGTTTTAGCTCACCTAAGTGGGAACATAGCCCCCTGGGGCTTCGGTACCCTCACTTTTTTGTGGAAGATTTTTTAGGTTGTTTCGGCCGTCACATTTCAGGAGTTTCAACATACATTTTTTCAGATGCGATACCTCATCCTCGGATCCCTTTAAATCGACCTTTCTTCCTTTCAAATCCCCTCTTGTCGTTTTTTTACCTCTCTTTAGGACCTCCTCCACAGTCCTTTCCGCTTTTCTTGATTTCCTCCCTTTTTTCAATACCTTGCCCTCTTGTCTCTTGTTTGTGATGCGCACACACCTCTTTTCGTGACTTTATCATAGATCCTGTCCCTTTTGACCTTAGATATTGGCCTCTTTTAGTGTGTTTTGACTAGATTTTTTCCCTTTTTATATTAGTTTTGAGCGCCGCCTTCTTAGGTTGAATCAATACAATAGTCATTTATTAATTTTCTATTATTTCAACATTATCTCTTGTTCTCTGTGATTTATTTTCGATTCATCACAATTTTTTCTTGATCTCAAAACGAAAAGAGGTTTAAAAAATTAAAATTAATACACGCCACAGCGACCCTAAGTGAATAAGCGCGGTTAACACCGCCTGGCAAAGACTCTAAAATCAATTGTCACTTTGCACCTTTTACGCATGACCTCACTTGATTCGTCGCTACCTTTGTTGGTTTCCTTCTTCACTGTCATCATTACGCCCCCAAGGTGCCTTTCCCGGGGAGCTTCTTGGCCTTCACCCTCATTTTTTGGTCGATCGACCTGCTCCGACCCACCGTCGTCGAGAAATTCACCCTCCGAGTCCACCGCCGACTCCTCTCTTGATTCATCGGGTTCTCCTTCTCCTCCCTGGTTCTCCCCACATCACCTTCACCATGTATCGGGGTCACGGGCCTAACGCTAGTGGTCCTCGAACCCCTAATGCCGGACCTACTACTAGCGGAACCGCCACGAGACTACCTCGGCCATACTACCCTTGCGCACCGTACATTGCGGAGCCTCGGCCTCCCCCCGGTTCAATCGGTTGATCACGACCCTATTCGCCACGATGTTGGTTGGCACGATATGCCAACCAAGCTCCCCTTCGACATCCCTAAGTTTGAAGGCCTTGAGAAGATCCAGCAATCATGTCAGATCTTTCCACATGCTTGTTCCTCCAATTCCGGCCACCGATGACTCCATCCGTCTTCGTTTGTTCCAACGCACGCTTACGGCGAAGCTTCTAAATGGTATGTAGACCAAGCCACCTCTTCCCATACCACCTTTGCGACCATTGCCCAAGCCTTTTTATCTTACTTCCGGCTCCCTCTCCGTCCCCGTCAAGTCCACAAGCTCTTGACCTCCTTTAAGCAAACATCTTCGACCCGCCACTTTCTACCCATGTTCGGGAATGGCGACGAGGCACGGGCCTTGTCGAGGCTCCCCCTTCGAAGATCCGATCTATATGGGTGGTTCCTTTGCTCTCTCTTGGCTCCCATTGGCAAAGATGTCGCCTCACATTTCCCTCAAAGCGAAGAAGCCGCCCTCCAAATAGCCTTGAAATATGACTGATCTCGCCCGGTCTGGTTGTGTTTATGCGAGTCCTTCCTAACCTTCCCAAGCTTGGGTGCGCCTAACGCCGGGGAATCTCATTCACGACGGTATCATTGGAGCCTTTCCCATCCCGAGTATGCTCGACCTCTATGGGCTACGGTCTCCCTCACGGAGGGGCCGACACCTCTCGCACTCTTCCCCCTCCCGGTAGCATGTACCCGAGGATACGGGGTATGCCTCCTCCAGCAACCTCCTACTTACCTCAATACTTCCCAACCTAACCATTATCCTTATCACGGCTGGCATGCTAGCTCCTCCGGCATATGTGCTTCCACCTCCTTTGCCTCCTCAACCCCCGCGCCCGGCCACCTCGCCTCCTCCCGGGGCAAGTATTTGCACAGCCGGGCGCGACTAATCTCCCTTCTTCCCAAAGAAGGCGGAAGAGGCAATCCCAACCAATGCGCACGGTACTCATGGACCCAATCCTCAAGGTTTTTGACCCTAGCCTTGCTAACCGACAACGGGGCACTCGGCCCAAGCCGGACGGGCCCTCTTCGTACCAACAAGCGCGGTCGTGTTGCGGTGTTTATGGTCATCACACCCATCGTCCCCTTTTACCATAGATGCGGCGGTGTGGGAGTCTCAAGCCACATTGCGAGGACAACATGCCTCCCCTCATACTCCCTAATGTGGCCACTACTCAACCGGCTAATAACTGCGGTCCTTTCCCTCGGCAAGGATTGGTGGCTACCCTAACCACTGACGGCGGGTTTCCACTCCCACCTTCCATTTTTGGTTCTCCGATTACCGGATCCTCATGATGAACTCCGATCCATCCCCAACGGTAAACCTTCACCTTCAAACTCGGTCTCTTGATGCAGACCTCTGCTCGATGCACTTTCCGAGCCTCCTTCTTCGGGTTCTACGAGCCTCTTTTCGACATCCGGTGGCCCCTTACATATCCCTCAACCCAAAGTTGAGGTTCATGCAATATTCCTAAGGGACCATTACGTTCGGCATTTGCTTAGGTCGAGCTGCTCATTCGTATAGCATAGTAGATGATTTGGCACAATCACTTCCATTTCCACATAGAACTCCTCCGATTGTTGCCCTTCCCAAAATAAGGCTCTACTCTGTCGTGGGCGTTGTAGGTCTAGCCGATGACCAAATGATTGTTTTCGATGCCACTCAATCGGACCATCCTCCTCTTCCTCCTTCCATCGCCTTCCAAATCCCGGTCAAAATCGAACGCCGGCATTTTCTAGGTGTATAATTGATGAGGGGGCATCCCTGCGTGATGTCCCGCCGGGTTGCGACTTGCTCGGATCCCACGAGCTGGCCCCTTCCACGATCACCCTTCGAAAGCGTGGGACGGTCACATACCTCCCGGCCATTGGCACATTCGTAATTGTCCTATCACCCTCGCCGGTAGTCACACGTTTCGTTGACGTCGAAGTCATAGATGCCCCCACTAGACTACAACATTCTATTGGGGTGAAGCTACACCTATGCTATGTCTGTCCCATCCCGCGGTTTTCCACAAGATGTCTTTCCCCCCATAATGGGAAAGATAGTCACCATTGACCGGTTGACATATCATGAGCCAAAATCTCGGACCTCACCTCGAATGACCATCTCTTCTGTAGCCAACAAGCAAACCATCGACTCCTTGACCCGGTGTTTCCCACGGCGTCTACAAAAGGTCTCTTTGCTCGGAACCTTCCCGGGCTTCCTCCTCCCTATCTACAATAGCTCATCGAATTTTTCATGATGCAATCACTCCAGGCTACCCTCAAGCAGCCTCGCCGGCTAGTCCGCAACGGTCTCCACCCTGCTCTCGCCCCTACGCCGCGGTCGTGATCTACGGCCCCTTTATCCCTCCGCTGAGTTCCTCAGGGCCTTGGCATTTGAGGCAGGGCGTCCCACCTAGCCATTACCCCTCTGGATGGATGCCATTCTCGCTCCCCCACCGAGGTATACATGGTACCGGTCATGGCCACCCTCTCTCTCCTAACCTGACCTTGGGCATACCCATTTGGTACATTGACCCTCCGACCACTACCCCACCCGGTCACCCCAAACCCTACCTTGCTTTGACACGGTTCAGCGCGGTCCCCCTTGCCTTCCTCGGGCGCACCTTCCCCCTATTGGTGCCATCCCTAGGAAAGAAAGGCAAAGCTCGTGAGGGCCACCAATCGAGGACCAAGCATACAGAGCAACCCCTACCCCTGTGACGCCAAAGCCCGCTGTCGAGTGTGCTTTGTGCGATATTGTCGGTCACACCACCCACTATGTGTCACCGAGTTGCCGCACCTCAAGATCCTGGTTAATGAGACGTTTCCCGACTCGCATCAAGAGTCTCGTCACTATCCCAGGACTCTCCGAAACTCAAAACCTTGCGCACAAACCACCCTTGTGCTTTGTGCGATTTCCGCAGCCATTACACCCACCTCTTGATACTGCCTTGACGAGTATCGTTCCTCCTTGGACATGTACCACCAATTCAAGGCCATGCATGACAAGATACCTTCTCCTTATCTTCTGAGTTCTACTTCGATAGGACCGGAGGATCTTCCTACTCCCATTTCACCTTCCTCCTCCCACTATCGAACCAACGGAGCCTGACCACCATTTTGTGCCTATATCCCATCCTCGCGAGATATTTCACCTAACCTTAGCCCTGCAGTTCACTCTCGGTTCCCCCTCGGTCGACCTTGGATCTATTGACGTTGTGCATTTGAGCCCTTCTCCTCAAGATGACCGGTCACACATCACTACCTCCTCGGGTGATCCTTCTTCCTCCAGTCTTCCCATCTTCCGATCCGATGAAGACATCATGGAAGCCATGACCACACGACTTTCCATGGGATGATATGCACCATCGCATACTTCCTCCCCGGCCAGTCCATGACCAATATCTTGTGGAAACCAAAAAGAACTTCATTCCCAATGCGGTCGATTGGTTCAAAAAATCCATCCACACTTTTTGATGCTTTCGAAGAAGAAACATGGCCAATATCTCTCCTACCATCAAAATTGACATTTCAGTCAAACCGAGGAATCGAAAGAATATGTCACCTTGGGTGCCCAATGCACCACGGAAGAAATTGAAGCTTACACCAAGCTTTTCAAAGATACCAACGATATTTTACTGGTCTATTTTGAAATGCCGGGACTCGATCTGCCATCATCGAACACCATGTCGACCGCCTTTGATGCCAAGCCGGTACGTCAAAAGTTGAGACCCATTCATCCTTCCGGGCCGTGACGCTATCAAAGTCGAAATCGATAAGCTTTCATGTTGGTTTCATTTACCCCATTGAATACACCACTTGGGTTTCCAACCCGATTCCGTTCTCAAGAAACGAGGGCACCATGTCAGGTATGCACGGACTTTAGCGACTTGAACAAAGCTTGTCCCAAAGACAACATCCCCACCTTGTTCATTGATTAAATCATTGACGAGTGTGCGGGGCATGAGTCCTATCCTTTATGGATGGTTTCTCGGGATACAACCAAATTGTTATTCATCCTGGCTGATCAACTAAGCAGCGTTCATTGAGTCGTGGGAACTTTGCTTCACCGGGTCATGCCTTTTGGCCTTAAAAAATGCTGGTGCCACTTTTCAACGGGCCATGTCTTATTGCTTCCATGACTTAGCTCATATTATCCTTGCTTATTTAGACAACCTCCTTTGCGCGTTCTAAGCATCGAGTAATGACACCTACACGATACGTACCATTTTTTCTCACTTAGATGTTGCAAGTATAATATCCGCCTTAACCCGTTGAAATGCGTTTTTTGCATTCCCATTGGCCGTCTCTTAGGATTCATAGTGTGCAGGATGGTATCACTCTTAGAAGCCTTTGAAATTTCAGAAGCCATTCTTGAACTTCCCATTTCGTGTACCCTCTTGACTCCAAAGTCTCCAAGGGAAAATTTGGTACACCCGTCGGTTAAGGTCACGACTATGCCACCACCGCACATGGGTTCCTTAGACTCCTCCCCGATCTAATATCCCACATTTGCAGGATTCTATACTCATGAGTCTTTGGAGATGCCCTCAAGTGGCTCTCACATACGCTCCCTTGATCTGCCCTCCCGACTTTGATCGAGGACTTCATCCTGTATATCTCCGCTTCCACCTAATGCAATCGCTGAGGTCTTATCCCGGGGAAGATGACAATGGTCTCAAGCATGCCGATTTTACTATGTCGGTGAGAACCTTGTGGGCCTCCTGTATCCTACTCATATGAAGAAAAAGATAAGTGCGGTGGCAATAGTGTTCTCGGTCAAAAACTTCGTCATTATATTCTCATGCGCTCCACCAAGGTTGTGACTAATTCCAACCCCATGGATTTCTGTGAGTCATCGTATCCTCAGCGGGAAATACGCCCGTTGGGTCGTTATTCTTCGGGAATTTGACCTTGAATTTGTCACACCAAAAAGAAGCAAGAAAGGCATGGCTCTTGGCGAGCTCATTTACAGATTACCTACCGGATCGCAAGACCCTCCCGCAGATTAATGACGATTTTCACGATGAACACTTATTTGCCATTACTTCCGACGACCCATGGTATGGCGATAATGCTTACTTACTTGCGAACCCAAGAATTTCGCTCTCCACCTTGATCGTGAGGCTCGCCGGCAGTATCCGACACCGGAGCCCACGATGCACCTCCTTATCGGTGGCGACCTCTGGGTCGTGGGATTGATATCGTCCTTCGTCGTTGTCTCACACACGAAGGGGCCGAGCAGTCCTTAATGCTGCCATAGCGGCGCTTGCGGTGGCCACCTCTCTGGTCTTGCTCTTTGCCTAGAAATTCATGTGTTCCCTCTTCGGTGATTGCATTAGAGAGCGGTCAAACAACATCCCAATTACCAACATTTTGCCCCTAAGGTGCGAGCTCCACAGCTCCCTCCATCCAGTGATCGTCTCAAGCTGGTCCCTTAAGCAAATGGGCCATCGACTGTGGAGTGTCACCCGCCATCCACTGGTAACCACAAGTATATCATCGTGGCGGTCGACTATTTCACCAAATGGGCCGAGGCCATGCCAACATTCAACAACATGGCAGCTACCACGGCCCTCTTTTTCTTTAACCACGTTCTAGCTTGATTCGGGGTTCCAAAAACAGCGGGTCTGCGACCATGACGGACATTTTGAAGATGAGATATGGCGTGAGCTATCCTCATGACCCCGGGTTTTGAGCACCGGTGTTCCTCCTCTGTACCCCCAAGGTAATGGCCAAGTTGAAGCGATCCAACAAAATCCTCGAAATATGCTTCAACGAACGGTGGAATAAGCACAAAACCAGCGGCATCTCATGCTCTTCCCTGCTTTATGGGCTGTCAAACACGTTAAAGCTGCCACCGGAGTTTACTCCTTTCCACCTAGTTTTTGGAGAGGAGAAGACGGGTCTTACCGATAGAGTAAATTTCCTTTACTGTCGGCCGTTGAACTATACGACACCCAACCTCTAGAACAATGACTTATCATTCTTGGTACGCTTCGAAGACCAGGTGTTGCCTTGCAAACCATGGAAGCGGCCAAGAAACGCACCAAACTCGGTATGGCCAGAAAAGTCCAGCCTCGCACTTTTCACGAAGGCGACCTTGTTCTAGTATATGACCAGGCCCATGATGTACTTGGTCATGGGAAGTTCGACTCATTATGTGGAGCCTTACATCATCGATGGGATCTCGGTAAGGGCATACCTCTTAGAGGATTTGAAGGCCATCCCCTTCCTAATCCTCGCAATGCACTCTGTCTTAAGAAATATTACCTCGCATTTCCTTTCTGAAATGCATGTTTTATTTTCTTTTAGATAGCCAACATACGATTTTTTTGTTTTTTATGGTTTGCTACTTCACAGGAACCCATTTTGTCCTAGAAGGGCCACTTCAGCTCCACCTTAGATTGAATTTCCTCACTTATGACACTTGTATTTGGGGCACCACTTCGCCTCCATACTTGTCCACGTTCGTGTCGATTTTCGTCATGAGTTCCCACCTTGCTCATGTTGCTGTGGTCCCCCATTAGGCCTTTCTTGTGTGGCGGCACCATCGAGAGGTCGCCCTTGTTTCGCGCATCCAAGTTGAGTCATCATCGCATTCATGGAGTCTATCCGGAGTCCCTTTGTACCCCACCATAGCCATCCATCCTTCATTGCTTGGTCTCTCTCTTGTGTCACATTATGACCTTTAGTCCTTGTCCCCTATCCCTTATGATATTGTGTCGGTCGGTAACCATGTCATTCATGCCCTTTATGCTCTAACAAGGGAAGACGTCCATTCGCTACTCGGTCCTTTCCATTTCACTTTCATCATTAGTGTCGGTATGTCCGTCGCTCTACTATTTTCTCTCGTGCCTTAGTTGAGGATATCTCATTTCTCACTTGTAATTGGACACTCCTTCTGTCAACCTCAAGCTCATTCATTCTAGAAGCAGTGCAGAGGGCGGTGTACCTTGGTTCTAGCTTCCACTCTTGTTCGGTGCCTCGGATCAGGCAAAGGGATTTCTCATTTCCCTTTGACTTGATTGTTTCTCCAATCCAGCTCCTTTTAGCATGACCGAGATCCGTATGATTGATGGTTCAGTGATACAACAACAACTCTTGATGATTCCTAGGTGTGTGTGAGATGTCTCAACCCTCCTGAGGGGGTGGCCTATGAGTAGCCCCCCACATGCAGGATGACCTCCTCTTTTTGCAACCTTCGATGCGACTCCGGTGTTGATGATGTTGGCCTTTGCCACTTGCAGCACCTCTTCAATTTGCATGTATCAATCAGATTTTTGCTGAGCCCTTCCCCATTTACGGGGGCATTTGGGTTATATTGTATCTCATGTACTCGAGATATTATTGTATCGATCACAGGCATTATCCCGAACTGTAACATGTGTATGGGATTCCTCATTGTATTTTTATATGGCTCATGATTATGCCGAAATTTATTATTACTTTATGGTTCGGTCCTGTTTACTAGACACACTATTATTTTGTACTTTGTCTCGGCGGGCATAGGTATGCACCTCCCCCGCGCCTTCGGCACGGTACCCTCTCATAAAGACTTGTTACTGCGAGTCTCGTCTCCTCGAGTCCTGATTCTTTAGCACACTATCTACCTTGCATTTCTCTCTACGACTTCCCTTTTGTTGTACGGTGATTGAGCTCTTACAACGTGCCCGGTCATACGATTTGCTCACGACACTCTCGCACGGCTGAGGGCGATCACCGTACACCATTTTTTCGGGTCATCTAACCTATTATCATTAGATGGACCCAAGTACACCATATGAATTAATTTTTTCCTATGTAAAAATTGCCTTCACTTCTATGTTAAATAACTTAATAAACCATATTTATTAGGTTGTTTTAAGATCCTAAACGAGAAACCCAAAGGAAATATTAAACAAGCCTATATTTGTTTGATTTTCCTCATGGAATAATTAATTAAACCATAATTTAATTATTATTCCTGGTCATGTTTAACCCAAAACAAAAGAAATTAATTAGATAAATCTTTATTTATCTTATTATTTCCTAGGAATAATTATTTAAATCTTTTATTTAGATAATATTTCTTAATTATCAGCCAAATCTTACATAAATAATCAAATAAATCATTATTTATTTGATTATATTTCAACCACTTCCTTAAAAAGATAAATAAATCATTTATTTCTTTATTTTTGACAAATAAAGGGATTTGACTAAGTCAAATACTTTTTTCCCTCAACAAATATAATAAAATATTCCATAAAAGGTGGATCTAGATTTGGTTAACATTATTTTAATCATGCACAAGATCTAGAATGACCCAATATTTTGGTATAAATAGGAGGTTTTTCCTACCATTCTTCACCTTTTGTTGCCTACTAGATCACTGCGGATCCTATACGGTTGGTCACATTTTTCCATTATTTGCTGTGTGAGCTCCCCTTTGAGCTCTATTCTTCACCTTGGGTTCTCTACACCAACAAGAGAGAGAAATAATAGATGCAAGTCTTTGAGGACTACCGAGAACCCATCCTTGAGAGGTGGATACACCTTCTTGTTTCCTCCCAGTGCCCAATTAATACAAAAATTCTTTCAAAAATTGTTCTTGTCTTGTACGTTGGTATATGGAGCAAACCTTGTTTTTCTTGCTTAATGTCTTTCCATGCATAGATGCGGTTTTTGCAGCTCTTTTCTTGTTTAACTAGCAGTAGATCTGAAAGATATTGGTAGCCACTTTTGTTGTTAGGGCTATTAGTTATGCGTAGCTAAAGTGGTCCTTTCGTACATGACAAAGTTCATATATGAGGGATTGTCCTCACCGTCTTTGATGTTTTGAAAATTTTTAAAAGCTTCTAATACATGATTTTATTGTTATTAAGACCCATTTTAAAATCTGAACACTAATATGGTTTCTGAAATAAATCCGTTCCCAAGTGTTAATGTTATATGTCGCAAACGCAACTTATATTTTGGTTTCTCATCCTAATAAATATTATGGTGTGGGCCACTAATCAACCTACTACCTGCGACTACGAATCCATCTACGAATCGACCTTGCCTACTATATTCCTGAACAAACGTTCAGCCACCTAAAGGGTAACTCATAAATCGACATGTAATCCTCGAGCAAGAGTTGCACAAAATTATAATATAGTTGAAGATTTGGCTCCGTCCCACTGGCTATGTATGTGAGGTATTACAAAACTATCCTCCCAAAAAAATCTTTATTCGTACATTGGTGGAATTGGTCAGTGATTCAAATCTTGTCGTCTTCATCATATGGGCTATGTCTTTGTAACTACCCGTGAAATTGGCATTCTCCATCCAAGTAAATGTTCTCAATCACCTTGTTCTCATACTATTGTGATGAGAGACATCTACGTGCATTATGTCTCTAAACATTGGAAGTCACTTAGAAAACACGCACGGTATCTCAATCATCAACAATGTTGAAGGCTTTAATAGAGATGCACATATAAACCTTATGGTATTATTAATAACACTGCATATTGAATATAGGGGGAAAAATAGTAAATATTTATGTTGAAGTTGTTGACAGGTACTTGGTACACGCAATATTTTATTGGGAGAGCTAGCAGATATGCAATGTTGCCATTGTTTCTACATATTTTAGAATGATTGCCTTTCACATAAAGGTACTATCATAGTCATTAATCAAATAACCTTCTTTGCCTCAGCACGCAAATGCTTGGAATTGTTCCCTTATGTTCACTTACCCCAACTCGAAATTGAAGAACATTGGTGTAGGGCTATAAGATTCCTCTTATGGGAACACTTCACATTACGCCGCGTCGGTACCAACATAGGGCCTGTGATCTCTTCCACTCTATTTGGCAAGAGTACGGGTGATTATGAAATTTCTACGTCGGATGAATATTTACCATGACGCCTATTGAGATGGCATAGCAATCAATCTATTTGGCTTGGGCGACAAATCCTAAAACCGGCGTCGAGTGTTTGGGTTGATCGTTCTTTACATTTTTGGTATATCGATCATTTTCCTCAAAATTTTTTTTGACATATAAAAATATATTCGAAGCAATGATGACGAAGGAGCACCATGGGAAGATTATCATCATCTTTTGCACTTTCCTGATTATGACGAAAATAATCTAAGTGAACTATATCATCCATCCATTCAAAATTTCTTTTCAAATTCTTTACCAATTAATGCAATCGATTCGGAAGTGTAATTTGTCAAATATAGAAGGGAAAATTTCTATTAACATTTCAACCAAAACCGACGTTGTAGAAAAATATTCATGTTGGTGTATCTTTTTTTCTCCATCGACTTGAATCATGTTGCTCTTTATTTCGTGAATTTCACGATGTAATTTCTTGGTCTTACTAGGAAATACCGAGCATAGATACTAATATAGTTGAGCACACTATTAATATGTATCATGATGTTAGCTTGAGTGCATCCAACATCTTAGTCACTACATTCATGCGAAGAAAGCCAACGCCATCGAAGAAGTTGAAAAACATTTGCGTCTTGGTTTCATTTACCACGTGCAGTGGCGAGTGGGTTTCCAATATCGTTGTTTGTGATGAAAAATCAAGGGACCATTAGAGTGTGTGTCGATTATTGAGATGTTAACAATGCTTGTCCAAATACAACTATCCTACACCCTTTATCAATCAGATTATTGATGATTGTCTTCGGATGTGAAATTTATTCATTTATGGATGGCTTTTCAGCTACAATCAAATCAATATCCGCCCAGAATGATCAACATAAGACAACATTTATCTATCCATGGGGCACATTCGCTTATAGGAAACTCCCCATTTGGTGTAAAGAACATTGGGAAACCTTTCGAGAGGGAATGGATTATACTTTCAACGACATCAAAAGCACATTTTTTCAACCATATCCAAGACGATTTACCAGCACGTTCACGAAATCGGGTTGATCACTCGATGCATTTAAGAGCCATTTTCTTACGTTGCCGACACTAAAAAATACGTCTCAATCCACATAAATGTGTGTTTTGTGTTTTTTACATTCGATTGCTTGGATTCATGGTCTTAAATTGAAGGAATTCGAATAGACCCAATGAAGGTTTAGGAAATTCTTGATTTACACATTGCCCTCAAATTTATTTCGGATACAAAAACTTCAAGGAAAGGCTAACTTCCTAAGGAGGTTCATTCCAAATTACGCTGAAATGGCTACAAGGATTTACTCTACTATTGAAAAAGGAGGTTCCTTCCATTAGGACCAAGTTGCACAAGCTTCTTTTGATCATCCAAGGACGATCTTTTACGAGCATCATTAATGTATCCTCCTAATTATCAAAATGATTATTTCCTATATATAGTCTTGTTGAAGCTTTGACCATTGCAATGGTATTGGTCCAAGTAGAAGATGGAATTGAACATCAATCTATTATTTGAGTGTAATCTCAATGATACGAAGTTAAGTATTCTTCGTCGAAAAGCTAGCCTTGGTGGCTATTCAAGCTGTCCAAAGATTTCGCCCATTATATCATATAGAAAAACAATAATAGTTTTAGTTTAGAAACTATGACTTACATCTTATCACGTCAATTCTTTGGTAGGAAATATTCAAAATGGATTGTCATTTTGCAGGAATTTGATTTGGAATTCATTAAATCTAAGTCAAATAAGTCTTTAGTTTTAGGTGAGATTCTCTGTGACCTTCCCTCGATAGTAATGCAACTACGTCGAAACCATCAATTCTCGACGAGTCTCTATTTACGATAGGATCATCGATCCTTAGTATGGAAGTGTTCATCATTTATCTCCAAACCCCAACTTTTATACCTAATACCTCTTGCTCTAGCCAAAAACGTATTCGATACCAAGCCCAATGTTATACGATCGTCGGCGATACGATTTATCATCATGGTGTCGATACCATTTAAGTGCCTCACTCGGAGGAGGCTGAAAAAGTGTTAAATGATTGTCATCTTGGGGCTTGTGGTGGACAATTATTTGGATATGCTACCACATAGAAGATACTCCATGCTGGTTACTTTTGGCCTAATAGTTTCCGAGATTGTATCTGTTGTCGAGAAGTTGTCATGCATGCCGGATTTTTTTATCGTAAAATCCGCAAGCGCAGTGCTAATGCATCTTGTTGTCTCCTCTTTTGGACCATTTACAAAATGGGGTATTGACATCATGACATATAACCCTCGTTCTGTCGCATGGATTTATATTATTGTCGCGGTCGACTATTTTGCAAATGGGCCGAAGGCGATGCACACATTTAATAACACAACACAAACATCTACATTGTTTTTCTTTAATCATGTTATTGCATGGTTTGGGGTCCCAATCACATGATGTTTGAATTAAGCACTTAAGTTAGGATTGTCACATGATAATTCTACTCCTTATTATTCACAATCAAATGGACAAGTTGAGGCTATTAATAAAATTCTTAAACGAATGCTTCAATGAATGATAGGGTACGTAAAGAGAGCGGCATTTGATCTGTGCTACGCTTGTGGACATATCGAACCTCGGTGAGAAATACAGTAGTTTACTCATTCCAATTGGTATACATGCGGAAGCTATCTTACCGATCAATGTCCAAATATCATCATTAAAAATCACAATAGACTTGTTACACGACACCTCAAAAATTAAGTAGTCATCGGTATTTTTTATTGTTGGTGATGACTAGTTATGTAATGGAATTTTCAACGTAGGTACGAAAATTGTCAAATTTTTCAATTTGGGAAAACACACATTTTCTCTCTAATTTTCAGTCGCCCATGACAAGATGAAACCCCATTATCAAATCCCTACCTAGCCTCAACCAAAACGCTACTAGTCGCCCATCGGCTCTAAGAAACCAATCCAAATTTGTTCAAAAAACCTCCCCTTAAGTTAGGAAGTGGCGCTTTAAGGCATTTCACCCTTGGCAACCATCAAAGAGCTAAAAAACCTCCATCTGCTATAGACTAGTCAAAACCAACCTTCCACTCTGCTAATGAAGTTAGTCACAGCCCTAAGTCGCGCCACTTATACACCCTTAAGTCTCAGCAATACATAGACCATAATCTCAAGCTGATTTTAGGTATTTTACAGTGATTGATGGATTTTACAAGAACAGAAACATATCAGTATCTCAGAAGACAATTCTTGGCTCCACATGAGAAGACAACTGCTTCTCAATGGAATCCTGAGCCTGAGATGCATCTACTGGGCAAAGATTCTCTCATCAAACTCTTGCAACCTCATTCAGCCTGAAAGGACAGTAGAGGAAAAAGCAACACTGTCAAAGGGCTGTTGATAAGTCATGGCTAAAAACCTCCTTCATTTATAAGCAGAGGGTTAAGGCGCCTCCTTCATCTATAAGAAGAGGGCAATGGCCAAATTTTGACTTGAAAATTTGCAACTGACTGTAATCAAGGCAACCTTCATGTGGCTGGGACAGAAGGTTGACAAAGCGCGGATATTTTGCCAAGAGAAAAGGGCCTCATTCATTCATTAGCAGTAAGCCAGAGCAATTTTTATTTCTATGATTTATCACTGACTGATAGACAAAGTATAGACATAATAATAGATCATTGAAATGGAGAAATAAAGAGACCAAGGAGGTAAGTTTGACCAAGGAGGTCAAACTTATCTCTTAAACAGTTGTTCTCTCAAAAGACAGTTTGCAGTCAAAACAAAACCAAATTGAAGCATGGTTGACAAGTTGTGTCATTACACAGGCAAAGAACTAATGATGATTATGTTTTAAGGAATACTGGTCTCTCTACTCATAAAAGGATGTCTTTTCAAATATGCTTATCATGGTTGACAAAGGAAATCTGAGCTTATTTCCCCCAAGAGGCAATACAACTAAACACAGTTGTTCATAATATGCAAAAGGGACTTTGACATACTTTCAAATTCAGGAGAGGATTTCAAAACCGATATAGGAATGTTCATTATAAAAAGGTAAATGGTACCATATTAGTGCATTTTGAGTAAGGGAGAGGTGTCAGAAAAGGCACCCTTTTTGACAGAGAATGATAAAACATAGGTGAATGCAACTGCATTTTTGCACCTACAGTCAAGATTAGTTTCACAGTGGGAATCATTAACTCCAAAGCATTAAGAGCAAAGTGTTAGTTTATGTTGGAAAAAGGGAAAAAGAATCCCCATAAAAATGTCAAAGAATACCCCCTGCAGCATAAAATATCCTCTAGAGGTGTCCTCTTTTCATAGCAAAGCATCAAAAGTACAAAAGGGGTATTAAGGTGACAGTTCAGTTTCTTCCTCAGCAAAGAGCATTGCAAGTAAGTATACAGTTTCATCAAGTGCAAAAATAAATTTGGCATAGTTTTTTAGTTTCTGGAAATCATTTAAGGCAAAGTTTACATGCCACTGCCACAAAAGGAGACATTTTTCCCTCTAGGTGACAAACAGTCAAACCTTTAAAAGAAAAATTTCGCCAAAGTGTTTCTTCCTTCCCAAAGGGAGAAGAACTAGCTTATAGAAAATAAGCATTGTCACTATGATCTTGTTTAAAGGAAAGGGAGTCCTAGCTTTGATATCACAACAAGCGTGAACTTCACGTTTTCAGTTTAAAAAAAAAAAGCTTTGTTGAATGTTTTTCAAAAGCCCTCGTTAAAATGCACCAAAGGTTTTTTTCCCTTTTCAAATACAAGGAATAGAGACCATTGCCCACGCGTTTTCAACTTTCAACATACCAACAGGAGCCCCTTTGCTACCCTCGAGATCAGAGAAGAGGGTTCGGAGAAAAATACACAGAGGTTTTGAGTTTTTGAACTGCGCGGCGTGCCTATAGATGCGCGCGGCGCGCTCAGGTGGAAAAAATACAAAGGACTAAGAGGCTGCACGACGCGCCTGTAGGTGCGCACGACGCACCTGTAGCCTTGGGTCCTGTCGGCCCGACAGGTGACCCGATAACCTATTTCGCGCTACACTCTTTCTTCTAAACGTGTCGCGCGTATGTTTGGACTCCAACACGCCTCCAAATCACTTGTAGAAGCTGCTCCAACTCTCTTCGAAACCTGTCATCGACTTAAAGGTATTTATGTGCTTCCACGAACTTTGCAAAACTGTTGAGTGGTGGACAATAGATGAGGATCACAATGTAAATCCCAGTTTTAGGTTTTGTGTGTTTATTTGAAAAAACAAGTTCTGCTGTGATCATGTTGATTAAAGGTGAAATATCAAGAATGATGGTTCCCCCTTAATGTTTCAAAGCCAATGAATGCCCCACTACTGTGATGAAGCAAGGTTAAATCTGTCAGCTATGTGCAGCTCTGAAAACAATAGAAAGGAGCATAGGTTTTTCTTTTTTTTAAAGGTATGAAGTAGTAGGTCAGTTTGCAAAGACAGTGGTCATTATATGAGCATTCCTTCAACCTCAAAACTCTCCTCCTTATGTTAAAAAGATAAAAGGAAGTTTTTGGTTTTCATTTCCATAGAGCAGAGTCAGTAAGGCCACCATTACATTCGGAGGTGTCTTTTGTCAAACTGTGTCCAAAGGGTAGTAAAGTAAAAAGGAGCAATATTTTGGTTGAAGA
Source organism: Pinus albicaulis (assembly GCA_034641835.2). NCBI lineage: Eukaryota > Viridiplantae > Streptophyta > Pinopsida > Pinales > Pinaceae > Pinus > Pinus albicaulis. The sequence goes on along the minus strand of CM076572.1, from coordinate 1,412,591,930 downwards.
AGAGCCTTGTTTGATTAAAACTCTTACAAAACTTTGTTAAACACCTCAGAAACATTTCAAAGTTCTGCCACCTTGTCCTATGAACAGTCACCTTTGACTGTGTACACACTTTGGCTGACTGTATTTATGGTGTTAAATTGATTGGTTGAGTTGCATACGAGGAGGGTAGTGTTTTGTTCGAAGAGAAGTTTATTGGCATTAGACTGCTATAGGCCTTTGCTACCACTTCATAAAAAATATTTCAAACTCTGTCACCATATCTATAAACAGTGACTTTGACTGTATGGATATCCTTTGTTGACTGTGGTGTAGTGTTGAAAATACTAATTGAAGGGCATACCAAGAAGATAAAAAAGGTCTTGAACTAAGAAGATTGTGTTTTGCCTTCCTCTAAAAAGACAAGGCTATCTTATTTCCTCAAAACACCAACAGGCAGGGTACTCTTACCACAAGCACAAGAAAAGTCCTTTTGACTGTCTTTATACTTGTTTATTGTGTTTTCATTGTGGATATTGGCTGATTGATATACAAAGGTTGGGAAGGCAGCATTTTGAAGAAACAAGGATCTTATATCAAAAAAGGGACATTTTACACAGCATTCAAAATCATTTTTGCCTTACCAAACAGTGAGTTGACAGGCTAAGACAGAGTTTGGTTTGAAGAACACTTTTCAAAGACTGTGAGGCAGTTTGGTGTTGCAGGAGCGCATCCAAGTCAATATGCCTCCTAGGCAAGATAGCAGAAGTGGGTTGCATAAGAGGTATGAGCCAATTTCTACCGAAGAGGTAAATGCACACCCATCTATCCTATTCAATTTTCCTGAGGTAGGGTGTTTGGATTTCTGCCAGAGGGTACAAGAAGTCGAAAGTTTGTCGCCCTTAACACATTTTTGCGCCTTGAGGTTCAAAGACAAACATTTTCAAGTGGCAGGCCTTGATTTCAAGTTCTCCCCGAGATCCATATCCAAGGTGACTAAAATCCCATACATTGGCGAGAAATGGTTCAAGCAGGCCTATTAGGACTTGGATGAATACAACCCTTCCTCAAGCCCGAGCACAGAGAAGCATGCCCTGCTATTTTCCCCTTCTCTTATCTTCTAGCCAGCTATGCTCCCCTTATGAAGATTATAATGAATTATTTCACTTGTGAAGGGAGATATTCCCGAGTTTATGCATACCACATCCGACTGTTGATGCACTTCACAAGAACCAAGCAGCTCAACCTTCCTTTCTTCTTGTGCAAAAGCATTGAGAAAATGGCCTCCTCAGTCCAGAAGAAACCTCCATCACAACAAATAGCTTCTCTATTCCATCATTCTCTTATTAAAATCATCATCCTTCACCAGTTGGAGAAGAAAGAGGTTTCTTGGGATGTTTTCAGTAGTCACCCAGATTTCTCCACTATCCCTCCAGTCCATACATCCCCCACATCGCCTACTCATCGCCCCTCGCCGTCCTCTAGTAGACCTACTCCTAGAAGGCTCAGATTCACCACAGAACAGTCAAAAGAGCATGGAGAAGGAGAGGGAAGTGGACAGCAAGAAGAGGAAGGGAATGAGCATGAAGAAAGTGATGGCCCCAGGCGGGAACAAGAGGAAGAACCGAGTTTGAGCAGCGACTTGGGCAAAAAGTGAGCATGAGCTCTAAACAACAACGATAGATATTGAGATCAAGAGAGCGGCGGTTTGAGCAGCTTGATATTGAGGATCAAGGGCAGCAGTTTGAGTAGCTTGATATTGAGGGTCAGGAGCAGCAGTTTGAACAACTTTACATTGAGGGGCAGGGGCAGACTGAAGAAGATACACAGTAGCCTCTTCATGACACTCAGCAGCCTCTTCATGATGCACCACAGCCTCAAGAAGAAAAACAAATTCAAGAAGGTGAAAAGCAAGATGATAAAAGCAAAGGAATCATGCCTTCCTCTCCTAAAAAGGCCAAGCCCAAGACAACAAGGAAGAAAGTGCCCAAAGTTGTCACACAAAATGTGACAAGAGCTCTCCGTAGTAAAGGGAAGTTTCCAAACAATCCTACCATTGACTTGCCTAGGAGGAAGAGCGCGAGGATAGCCTTTCAAGGTAAAGGAAAGGGCAAGGAGGAGAAGGACATGAGCATGGGAGTGCATTGGATGCCATCCCAATCCAAAGTGACGGCAGTGACAACGAGGCCCGGATTCTTGAAAACCTTCTAATCCATAGAGAGGGCCAAATTGATGCATTGGAGAATGACCTTCATTGGGCAAGGAACTTCAATCAATTCTTGCAGATCCAAAACAGCCAAATGAGTGCCCATATGTCTGTCTATGAGACACGAGCGATCAAGTGCAAGAAATATGCTGCCAAAGCCCAAGCAAGGATAGAGGAGCTCATAGGTGATTTTGATGAAAGTGAGGAAGAAGACTAGCCTAGGCGAAAAAGGCCTAGAACCATAGGGCTTAAAAGAGCCCTTGAAAAGCAAAAGGAAGAAGATCAAGCCTTTCTTCAATCCACTCCCCTCACTGCGCTACTTGAGCAAGAGATTGAAAAGAATAAGGAGGCATGGCTGGAAAGAGCCAATGAACATTTGGAGAGGAAGCTTGAAAAGGCAAACAGAGATTTAGAGCTGCAAAGGAGGATGACCAAGCATTACCAAAAGCTAAATCAGTTTGCCCGACGCAAGTTGAAGGCTGCCCAAGAGAAGCTAAGGGAGGCAAAAGGGAAGCGCCCTACACGGAAAGTGAAGAGAGACATATCAAGACTTCATATTTTGGCTTCTGCTTCAGAGCATGTTGCTAAGGACCCTTGAGGGTCATGCTCACCAATTTTGGGCACATTTTGACATGTTTTGGTTTTTTGGCATTTTTAAGTTTTTTGTCAAAACTCATGAAATTTGCCATTTCATTTTGGGGATTCGTCAAAGGAGGAGGATGGTATCATTGGATGCCATAAATTCAGGAGCACACCCTTAGCGATTTTCAGAACATTTGGAGATCATTTTCTTCCCCGAAATGGCGAAAAATGCTCGCTTTTTGCACACTCTGCCCGGTCTATCAGCAAACTGTAATTTTTTGGTTTTTTACACACAAGTGGAGTTTTGGAGGACTTCCAGGCATAGATTTGGAAAATTTCCATTTTTGTGGAAATTAGACATTCAGATCTTTCCAACGAGCTATCATGAGCCTCATTTTGACACCGAGAAGGCTGCCAAATGTTTCCGGCAAGTCAGGGGACCTTTTGCTGATGTAAATTTTGAATATTTTTGTAAATTTTGAACCTTTAAAAACTGATATTTCCTCATGTGCGTTTAGCTATTTTTGCACATGAGAAGTTATGAAAAGTCAATTTAATTCCCTCTTTTAGCATTTTTTAGATATTTTATGAGATATTTTGTGCCTTGGGCTTTGCAAAGCCTCAAGGACAAATTTAGATATTTTGATTAGGCCAATAGGATGGCAAGTTGAACCATGAGGTTTTCCTCACTTGAGCCTATATATTCCAAATGCTTTCATTGTAAAACAAGGCTGAACTTGAGAAGAGAAGCAATGTATGGTCATATGAGTTTTGGAAGGAAATACTTGTGTTATGCTTTTGGATTGCCTCTTGGATGTTCTTGGATGAATGATGAAGGATTGTTGATGGATTCCATGACTTGGTAGAATGGTATAGTGTCTCTTGCTTTGTTGTTTTCTTCTAGTTTTCATTCATGATACATGTTTCTTGCTTGCTATAGATCAGTAGAGAAAAAATTTGAGATATGCCCATGGAGGCACCTCAAATTTCCTGAATCTTCATAGCTTTCATGTTTTCTTCTTCCTTAGTTGCATTAAAGAATTCTTAACTGCTCTTTAACAACTTGAGGATATTGTTTCTTGTTTCATTCATAGTTCTATACATGCTAAGTATGACTTACGGTATGCCCTGATTACCTATGGCTAGCTATAGTTCCATCCATGAAATTTCTCTTTGACTGATTAGATTATCATCTTGTTGAACCAAGGAGGCCTAGTTTCGATCTAGCCCTTTGCCTAAAACTATGCAAATCTTGTTGTTCAAAGTGCCCAATAACTTGAAGTACTATGTTTAGGCATTCCGGCATAGTAAGTTAAGTTGTTTGTCTTCCTTAAATGTTTTCCCTGAAATCTGATAGCCATTTCCCAAAGTTAGAGGGTCTTATACTTCTATGCATGGCTTGAATGTTTATTTCTATGTATTGATTAGCTTGTAGTTACATTTTGCATGATTAATGGTTTTCCCTACCATGTTTATGTTATCTATTGAACTAGTTATGCTTGAAAATCTTTGTTGTTCACAAACTTGATGTCCATTTACTCCATTTTTCCCAAAGATCCTTTCTACCTTGAATCAAATCGGCCCTTCAACAGCCTTGTATCACCGTCTAATAGCTTTCTTGACCTTTTTGACCCCATAGCCCAGTTAATCTAACATATTGTTACCTATTTTATATATTTGATTAGTTTCATCCCTCATAACTTAAAAAACCAAAAAAATTACTTCATAACTAGCCTAAAATCAGAACACAATAAGCAAACACATAGATATCCCTTACACATATAGAGAGAGCCCTCTCTGAGTCTAGGAAGGCTGTGTAGCAGGCTCCAAGATTATTTTTTTTCTGTCATTTGTGGCTTGTCAATCGGCAAATCAGAACTAACGGGATAGAAGTTCCATCCCAAATTAATCTAAGAAAGATAGAGTCTCTGATTCTTGGTCTAGGGAGGAGGAGGATGTTGGATAAGCAGGGATAAAATAATGTGTTGATGAGGGAGCAAATGAGGATCCAGGAGGAGAAGTAATAGAGGGCGGGTCAAATCCAGAAGGAGAGTAAACTACATGAGATATAACAACAACATATGTTAGTGGCTCAAAAATGAGAGCCCCTACTGGAAAAATAGAGGGAGAAAAAACATGGAAGGATGACTAAGCAGGAGGATAAAATCGAACAGGGGAGGAATGAGGAATACCTGATAAATCCGAAGATGTTTTGTTCGATATCTTTTTGTGCAGATCCCTTGATGATGGAGTAATTGTGTGCATCCAGTGAGAGTGGCGAGCCAGCTAGATTTGACCCGGGAAGGTAGCGCAAAGCTGTCCCGCTGAGTGGAATATCAAGCAGCTATAAGGAATTCCCTAATAGTCAATACTAATACTGTGGGAGTAAGATTCCCAATTTAGGTCCAGGCTAGATAAGAGACCACCTCCGAGGTACACCTCAGCCAAAACCCATGCTATCTTTTTTTCCATTTGACCCATTCACCCCTCGTCCCAAAAGTAAAACATTTCAATGGAATTAGCAATGTCAATAATCGCTGGACGAGTCCAAAGTTTGAGTGGAAGACCCAACAACTTGGTCCATATGATCTTCCACCGGGGAGTTTCCATGAGGGGGCCGAATCCAACCTACCAAGCTTGTAGCAGGAGAAACCCTCTACCTTTAACCCAGGGAAATTGAAGAATGAGTTCCAAATATTCTAGACTAAGAAAATGATAACAAACCCAAATTTTCTGTGGCATACTGATGCACGAGCAATATCCAACTTTCGATACCCAATAAATTTTCATCCACTGTTTTATTTGCTCTCTTGTAAGGTGCAAGAATTTCCACCTACCGAGGAGAGATTGAAACTTTAATCTCTCAAGGTTCTCCAAGAAATTATTAGATCGCATAGATAGAAGCTTGGGAACGTCATTCACTTTCATTGGGTGAGATGGTTTGTCGCCATGCTTCCTGCGAGGATGGGTATGTAAACCATCCGATGATAAGTGCATGAGAGATAAGTCGGAAATAAGTGATGACTCGCAATTGTGATTTGGAAAAGGATGGGCATGAGACTCAACCTTGATGGTGAGTTCAACAAAGGTCTTGAAATCTGGGGAAGAGGGCATCTGCATGGTAGACAAATGTAAGGATCAATAGGAAAACCAAAGCAAGTGGATGGGTTACAGATCAAGAAACTTAAAGCTATGATGGGAGGAGGTGTAACAAGGTTAGTTTATATAAATAATCTTCACTAGGTGTCAATCAATGACATATTAAGAGTGTGGCGCTTAGTTACATTATATCCTTGAAGATAGGCAAGGTAAATGCATCCACTTATAATTAATATTAGCCAAGTTGTCTGAGAAGCGTCTAGTCTAAGCCCACCAAATCATCGTGACCTATAGAATGAAAAAATTCAAAATAAACCAATTCCCACCAATGGGAAGAATCTAGTCTCCATTCCTCAGACTTTGATCGTGAGGAATTATTCCGACGTCCACAACCTTGAAGATGATCGGTCTTTCACCAATGTTAACAAAATTGCTTTTCCAATACCAATGAAATGAAAACCTGAAGAATAATTAAAAAAATACTTTGTAAGGTACTTCACACTCCTGTGTTATTCTTCCTGTAAAAAATCATAACAAGGAGGTATTATGAATCCTCTTTAAGTGTTATGTTCTCTTGAGACAGCTGACTGGATCTTGCCTTGTCTCACATATTATGAGATTTAACTGCTTCCTTCCCAGATTTGTCCTCTTGAAATCTTGATGTGTCTCTCCTTTATTCTCCTTTGCTTCTCTTCCTGTAAAAAACTTCTCTCAAAATATTTTCAATCCCGACCATCCTTGTTCTTGTTTCCTGCAAAAACCACGATGCTAGTGAGTTCCCCCCTGTTTAGATTACTATGTGTAAGGGAAACTGACTTCCGTGTTCTGCATCTATTCTATCCATGGATGCCTGGTTCCAATCCCAACTCTCCTAGTTCTTGTTTCCTACAATAACCGCAATGTTTGTGAGCTTCCCCACGTTCAAATTACTATGTAAGGGAAAAATATGACTTTTCCCTCCCGCTTTTGTTCTATCCATGGATTCCTAGTTATGATCCTGACTCTCTTGGTTCTTGTTTCCTGCAATAACTGCGTAGTGAGCTTCCCCCTATTCATATTAATGTTTGTAAGGGATAACTATGAATCTCTCCTTCTAGTTGATTTTGACTTGGGATTCTTGGGACTTAAATTTAAATCAATGCCTTTTAGGCACCCACGGTACTACCATGTCTTGAGAGGTCATACCTACAACTTCGTCTCACCTATTATGAGCTTTAACTGCTTCCTTCCCAAATTTTTCCTCCTGAAATCTTGATGTGTCTCTCCTTTATGCTCCTTTGTTTCTCTTCTTGTAAAAAACTTCTTTCAAAATATTTCCAATCTCGTCTCTTTTGGTTCTTGTTTCCTACAATAACCACGATGTTAGTGAGTTTTCCCCTATTCATATTAATGTGTGTAAGGGAAAATTATGACTTCCTCCTTCCGCTTCTGTTCTATCCATGGATGCATGGTTCCAATCCTGAATCTCCTGGTTCTTTTTTCCTGTAATAACCGTGATTTTAGTGAGCTTGCCCCCATTCGGATTACTGTGTGTTAGGTAAAACTATTACTTTCTCCTTATGCTTCTGTTCTATTCATGGATGCCTAGTTCTAATTTCGACTCTCCTAGTCCTTGTGTCATACAATAACCGCGAAGTTAGTGAGCTCCCCCCCATTCATATTATTTTATGTAAGGATTCATATATCATCCTTGCAGATTCCAGTCATAGGTCGACGAATATCTAGTCCTTTAACACATGTTTCTTGTTCAAAGTGGGAATGAAATTCAAGGAAAATAATATCATTTTCAAATTAAATGGATTATTACTGTAAAAATTATATCATTTACAAGTTTTCCAAAAACAAAAAAAATTATTAAAAAAATTAGATTTAATGGTAAAAAAAATAAGAAGATTTTCATTATTTGATAAGCTTAAATTTAATAGTAAAAAACTAGAAATTAAGAATCAATTTTAATTGCACAGTCTCCAACTTAGTATGGTAGAGATGTTGTAATGTAATGTAATATAGTATAAACATTTTGACTAAATCAAAATAATTTTGGAAGTAATGCTTCCATGTCATGTGTAGTTTTCATTAGGAGTTACGAGGAATCAATCTAGAAGTTGTCGTTTCCAATGTATGAGTTGTAGTCATGATCTAGATGTGTCAAATAAAATAATTTATGTCCTATATATTTGTAACTGTGGTTAGCAATAAAAGTGTAAGTGTGTGTGATTGGTTGTGTGTTTAATCTCTCTTTTATCTCTCTCAATTTTTCTAACATGGTATCAGAGCTAGATCTGGCTTGATTCCCTTATGGGAAGGCCAAGAAAATGTGAGAGAGCCTTGAATTTTATTGTTATGTAAATATATAGATTAATATAGGTGTGTGAAAATTTATTTCTATTGTGATGTTTTCTCCCTGTTTAGATTTGTGTGTGAGTGTGGTTTTGTAGATTTGTAGCCAGAAAGGATCAACAATGTTAGTGACAGTTGTTCTCTGGTAGTGCTAGTGGATCTCAAATCTAAGACTGTATGTGATGACAAAGAGACTGCCCAATCCAACATATGTAGTAGTTGTTGTTTATATGGTTTAATAAATTTTAAAACAACTGAACCACAACCATTAATTGTCAACCAGGGTAGGTATTTTTATTTCAAAGGCATCTGCACTATCTATGTCGATACTTGAACAACCAGGGGGAAAATATAAAAAATGTCATTGAACACAATTGTAGAATTCAAAGCATCCTTGCAGAAATTAAAAATACACTGCAGGAATGAAACTCACTCAACACAGAAATAATTCACACTTGATAAACTCAGAATAGAAATAGGAGTGTCATGCATCATTAGCTAGATTATAATAGCTAACTGAATATTATAGATCCAACCAATCTGGTGTAACAACATATAATGAATTTGAAAACAGAAGTGCATCTGCACTACAATATATGAAACAACAATAATAAATCCACACCAATATACAAAAAATCAATTAATATACTACTATTGCGATCCCTGCTAAAGAGGAGAGCCCTTCCTCCTTAGCAGGGTGCACAGATGGAAAGAAACTAGTTAAATATTCAACACGAAATCTGTAAAAAAATCACCAGATGCGTATTGTATTAAAATGATTGAAATATATAAGATCAAAATGTTGGTATTGTTCCTTTTTTTCCATCCCCTCCTTATGACACTAAGCATTTTTATAAAGTCTTTTACAAGCTCATAAATTAGGGAATTGATCAATTGTGAGAATCTCGCGATTCTCATGTTGATTGAATTAAAAACGAAATAGAAGTTGTTACAAACAGTTTTCAATTAAAAGACCTGTTATGGTTACACCATATTTGCAATCATAACTACTCAGATCCTTCTTCAACCGTCCACAGGTAGTTTCATGATCTTCAACAATTGTCTTTTAGAATAGCGGTCACGGTCTTTGGCAGTTTGCAGTGTAGCAACATCTTCAGGGTGTAACAAAAAACTACGGGGTGTAGCAACAAACTTCATGGTGTAACAACAAGTAACAACATCAACTGTTTTCCCCTTGGTCTTTGGTAATTATAGCAACACCTGAAAGATAAAGATCAAAATATCTCTTCCACAATTTCCCTAGTTAGTCATTCTAAAAGGACATTGTTTCATTCAATATTTAACATAAAATGGCATAATAATATGTCGGTGAAAATATTTATCTTATAACTAGGGAAAGTTGCATTTTTTTAAGGGATTCATCGATTTAATGAAAGGAAATGACCAAAAATAGGGAAAGAGGTGCCTGAAATATCCTTAAATACTGCACCCAACATCTCCCCCCAACTGAAGCCACTGCATGTACTCATGCAAAATCTTCAGAATGATTAGGTTTCCTATCCATGGTAGAACTGTTATATCGATGATGTAACTCTGTCAAATTATAAGCGCCAAAAATTTCTTCATCAACTAACATGTATCCTTGAGTGGCCATTAGCTGATGCGGCCAAGATTCATATTCATATTTGCACAGTTGGTAATGGGGCTGATAGTCCTTGACTGGAAGCCAAATCAAGGGAAACTTAAATTTGAGTCCTATCCAGGAAGTTCCCATTGTTTTCAAAATTCGTGCATATTCATGAACTAGTGTAACAACAATAATAAAATTAGAGAATCGAAAAGGATAACTTGCTCGTAGATTTTCACTGCCAGTCTCTGTACATATCAGGCATCCAAATAATTCTTGGATTTTTAGTTGTGCAAAGATATTAAGGAAAAAACCAATAATTCTCCTCCTATAGAGGGATGATTGCTCCACTATGTTAGGGGTACTAAGAAACTTCCTAAAATCATGCCTCATCTCAGTAGCCATACCAAGTTCTACTCTTATCCACAGGGTTCCCTTATCTTCATTTGTAGTGGATGATTTCATGGCAAGATGTAAATCCACTTGGTTTCTCATGAAAGAAATGAAACCATGTAACTGCAAATCCCCCATATAGGAGAATATGTGTACGACCGTATGAAAACTAGAATGTTTATAAAATATTTTATGTAGGAAAAGTTAACACAACAAGCTGTGCTCATCAAAATTGCATGGTCAAAAAACATTTAGCAAAGTTCGAGTGGAGTTACTCTGATAGGGTATGTTCTCATAGATAGCCTTCAACTGAAAAAGATAATTTTTGTCCCATAAGAAGATTGGATAAGATGGAGAAGGTGCCCTGCACCCTAAAATGTTTAAGGTGATTCTGTACATCTTACCTTTTTCTTCTGCCAGTTCCTCGACATCTTGTTGTAGTTGTTGTATATGTTCTTCATTATCCTTCTCAAATTGCTTTTCTTCTCAATTTATCCACTCTTATATCGACAAATTTACGACCCACTGATCCTTGAGAGTATGAATGGGTTTTTGATGTTCCTCCAGGGAAATCACTCCCTTTTGCAAGGAGAATAGAAATTGTTTCCATTTCTGTAATTTTGATACCAACAAAAGTCTCTCTGAGTTCCATCTTGCTTTAGGGTCCCGTGTTGTTTCACATGCAACAAAAATAGAGGGTGTAACAACATCTCGTGTTTCGAGTTGTTCTGCTTCGACTGCTGGTTCTTGTGTAACAACAACTTCATCAACAAGTTCTTGTGGAACAAATCTTACTTTTTGCTCCTGAAGAACCTCTGCCTCAACCGCTGGTTCTTGTGCAATAGTAGGACCGTCGAAAGGTTCTTGTGTTTCGGTTTCCAGGTAAAATACCATGGGATGCTCCATTTCAGCTTCTGGTTCTTGTGTAACAAGAACATCGTCAATATATTCTTGTGTAACAACAACATCGTCAACGGGTTCTTGTGTAACAACCTCCCATGGTTCTGTTTGAGTTTATTTCGAGATGGTGTTTGCAACAAAATCTTTATACCCTGATGTTTCCAAACTCTTAGCACATGCTTTACATACAGGGCCCAACATAGTTTTTGCTCTAACCTTATCAACAACCTCTTCAAGAGTATCAAGACCCAAAACCCTTGTTTCCACATTTATACCCTCTAATTTATACCTTTGCTGCTTATTTTCTGCTTCTAATTATTTGATTTTATGCAGCAGGGTTTCAGTTTCATTCTTACCTAGCGAAGGAGTCCCCTCCTCCTTGGCCTGTTCCTCTTTCTTATGCGTCCTTTCATCTTCATGCTTGCTTGACTTCTTTTTATACTTTGGCAAGGGTTATGGTTGAGTAAAAACCATAACCCTCTTCTTTGGTGTTCTGCCACCTATTGGTCTCTCCAATGATCTTTTCTTGATTATGCTTCTGGAGGAATGCCCATGTTCCTCAACTACCTCAGTTTTTTTTCTTTTTCCGGAGCATCAGTGGATGTTTCAACTTGTTTCTAGCATGTATTTCTTATCTTTTTATTAAAAAAATCCTCTCAGCTTCATCCTTTCCACTCTAGGGCTTCCATTATGATTAATTTTATAAGACCATGATTAGTGATATAACTTTCCAGGTGAGAGGAAACCTTCACAGCAACAACCATATGCTTAAAATTTTCCAACAGGAAGTAGGGAAGATTGATCAATTTCTTGTTTTGGGGATGATTCAACAACGGAAAATGATAGTTAAAAACTATCATTGATCGTCCTTCACATATAATATGTTGGACACCTAATCCTTCTAGGGTTAGTGTGGAAGCTCAAGAGACTTAGGGAGTCCAACAGACCTTGGAATATGAATCCGACTGTCACCCCATTGTATGATAAATATTTATCATTATGAAGAATATTTCATCCATGCTTATCTTTCCTATTCTCGTGTGCTTACCATGGTTGTGTTTGACATGGTATCATTTGAATATTTATGTACCTACATTCTAATTTATGTACCTAAATTAACACAATTATTTCTTATCAATCCGAGTTGTTTATGCTTTGAGGCAAGTTCACTATATGTGAAGATCAGATGTAATCAAACCTTGAAAGATAAGTTATTCAAAAGCTGAAAGTAATACATCCTATAATTCTAATTCAATTAGTTTAAAAAGAGGAAGAATATTGAAATGGTTCTTGACTCAAGAAGTCCACTTTCACCTCAATTACCACTTAATGAATCAGAGATTAAAACCAAGAACTTAAGATGGATAAATTATTAATGAAAGAAACTCTTAACTTAAGAGACACATAAGGTATTCCATCATAATTCATTCATCTCAATATCAAAATCTCAATAAGAAACTACTTGCATACAAACAAAGGAAACTAGTTTTAATTCATCATTTTAGTAGAAGGGATGCTCAACTTGAACACCTGTTTTTACAACTCGATAAAGTGATGAATAAGCTATGAACTAATGAAATCAATCACTATGCATGAACCATAAAGCAATCTGAAATAAAGCTTTGAAAAACCAGTTCTACAATAATCAGATTACAAGGAAATAAAACTAGTTAACAAGGAAGTGTACTTAGCTTGGAATGGGGGCCCTTCCACCCTTGCCTTGCACACTTGATAAGTGATCTCAGAAGCTTAAATTCAGTTACACATCCATAGCATTGAACAGCAAAATAATAACAACACAAGTCTTCAAATTAACTCCTCAATCCAAAGTTGTCACAATATAAAAGTATAATAAGTCAATAATACATAAGCCATCAAAGTTTTGGCTTTAAATAAGAAGTCTCATGAAACAAACTGATCTATATTCACTCAAACAAACCCATCTACTCTCATCCACCTATCTAAGTCGAATTCATTACTCTTATCCCAAGAAATATGACCAATCCCATAGAATCTCAAAATTGCCCTATTTCTATGGGATTTCTGAATGACTAGTCATGATTGACTAGCACCAAATGGGCCTAATAAAGCTTGTTCTGTTCGAACTAAGCATAGCTGGCTTAATCCTAGTTCCCAAGCTATCCATCCATGCATTCAATTCGTGCCCAAGTGTCCTGCAACCACATCAACCATAGAGCTATTACGGGAATTTCTGAATCTGCCAATTTTTCACTAAAAACCAAACTTTCATAAAAACTTTAGAAATTGAAAAATTAAAATTAAATACCTGAATGGATATCAAATATACATCAAAATGGAATAAATGAAGGGAAAATGGATGGGAAATAGATGGATTAGTAAGTTTCTTTGAGCAAAAATAAGATCAAAACTAAGGCCCAACATCTCTCCCTTGCTTATCATCAAGCATGTCCCCATGCTTGCTTATTCCTCTTTGACCTTCTTCTCTCTGTAGTATATGTTGTACCTGTAGATGCTTCCTGTTGTGCTGCCCTGGCCAAACAATCCAAACCTGTGTCATGTCTTTCCCTGAACAAAGCTGCTTTGACCTTCTGTTTTTCATACCTTGCCTGCCACATATTCTTTTCCTTTAACCACTTAAATGCTTGCTTAGAAAGTAGATTATTTTTCTGTTTCAGTCTCCCAAATTCTTCTTTTAATTTTTCATTTGCCTTAACCAATTTAGCATTATCTTTCTTATTTGCCTTGTTTTCCTCTTTTAATTGTTTCTCCACAATTTTGCTAATTTCCAATTGGTCAGTTAAGTCCCTGATTCTTCCAACATTGATTTCTTTTTCAAAATCTTGTGTTGTTTTCATTAGTGATGCTGCTGCTGCATCATCATATGAAGAATCCCTCTCAAATTCTTCTTGTGCAATGTCATTTTCTTCTTGTTGTCTTTGGGAATATGTTTCTACTTCCTTGTCTAAGTCAATGGGACTTTTATTCGTAAATCTTCTAGGAATAGACATAACAGATGTTTCATTTTCCTGCATGGCCATGTTATTCTGCTGTTTAGCTCTTGTTCTGGGATACAAGGGTGAGTTCATCAATCCTCTGTTTTCCTGCTCTGTTTTATCTTGTACTTCCTTAATCTGTTCAATGAACTGATTTTTAGACATGAACTCTCTCCATACTATGCCTTGTGACCTCACCTGATACTCAACTAGGATTTTGATCAATCCTTGATGGTAAATCTGTCCTGCTTTAGGCCTGTGTTCATGTTTTGCTGTTTCAATCATTCTCAAGAGGCTCCTATATAGGAAGTAAGGCAAGTTAATCCTATCCTCTCCCTTAATATGCTGTAGAAGTCTGACATGATACAAGTGGGCAACGCTATATCCTCTATCACAAGTCAAAAACTTCTGGATGACCAAAACCAACTCACCCCATGGACCATCAAGAAAGAAAGTCCAAGCTTTCTCCTTGAAGTGCAGGCCTTTGTAATACTTCTCACCTATCATGGGTAGATCTAAAGCTTGGGAAAGATATTCCTGGGTTACAGGAATAATGACATCTCCTACCCGTGTCTGGTCTTGATTGAAGTTATTTATAAAGTCCCTGGTTATCTGTTCAGAGTGGCCATCAAATTTTTGTAAAAAGCTTATCATCCCTGCTTGGTAAAGTTTTTCTATAGTTTCCTTCCCCCAGCTCTCTATCTGAAATTTTGGCTCTACTCTGACTGACATTGTTTCTGAAAACCAATGAATGAATGCTTCTGCTGTTACTAATTTCATTTTGACAATAAAAATAACTATTGTTCGTTTTCAAAACGAAATTTTTAAAGCAAAGAAGCTTACCTTCCTCCTCTCAACAATTTAGCTCTGATTTTCTTAACCTATGTTTACTCTTTTCTCTGCAGCAGCACTGTTTTAATTCCCTGTTCAAACAACCAAACACCTGTATACCCCTGTCAATATGCTACTCTCTGTTTTTTAAAACAAAATACATATGCAAACAATGTTCCATGTATGCTCATCGCCTTATACTGTTTCCAAAATCAAACCATATATTCACTGTGTATGTACAAATAAGGAGTGTTTTTTGACTATTGTGCCGCATTTAATCTGTGTTTTAAAATGGCTCAGTAATCGAACTCCCTTTGGCAACCAAAAATCACACATGGCATGGCTCGTTCGGCCCTTAGAAACTTCAATCCCCTGTTTCGGTTAAAACAATAAACAAAAATGCGCAGGAAGCAAGGGTTCATAACAGAGGCATATGGCGTTTTCATGTTAACTGTTTGTTAAAATGTTAATGGAAACATCGCGCACAATTCAATCAAAACAAAGCGCAGTGCGCATTCAATCAACGACTACCGCCATACAGCATAAACACGCCATAACAACTCTGTTCATAGACTTCAACACGGCACATCGTTAAAACTCCTAACGTGTTATCCATGCAATGAATTCTCATTAAAATGCTGCGCGATTCACTAGTAGTTTATGCCATGATTTACGCAGTGAATCAACTGATTTAGTGCTGTGGTTTCGGCATTACCTGTTGTCAACGAGCGCTTGAGGAATATCCGGCGCTCCAAATCCCTGTTCAACCGTTCAATTGACTGGTGGCAAGAGCAGAGTAACATAACCATTAATAACAGATAGTTCACAATGTATACTTCCACTGTTTGCCGAGCTTAAACAATTATTCCATTACCTGATTGAATCCCAAAAATCGGTGATCACTGATCGTTAAAACCGGGATGATTTTCCTTCTTAAATCCGCCCAAACTCGCTTCACCCTTCTTTCCACTAGTTTTCAGCTTCAAACACCATCTCTCTGAGCTATTTGGCAATGAGGACTGAGGTTTAAACAATCAAGAACTCGGTCAATTCATGACCGTTTCATGGGTGTACTGTGCGCCTCTCGTTCATTGGTGTTACAGTGCGTGGTTGGTATGGCCGTCCTGTTTGACCAGTCACCCGACTGTGTCATGAGGATGGCCAAATCATCGTTTTATGCGTATAACATTATTGCCACCGTCGTGTGCTCCTCATGCGTGCAATGATATTCAGGCATTGTTCGTATTGTGTATGCAATTATCATTTGACAATACCCCGCCGCAATACTTATATCATATGCGCCCTTTTCTAAGTTAATACCATATGCCTTTACTTATACCATATACCATATGTTTTATACCACTATATCATATGCACTTTGGGTTATGATATATATATGACTATGGCGCATGCATACCATTTGGACTATGGTATATAATTTGATATGGTATATTTTTACTTTGATTTCCATATAGCGCATGATTTTTGTTTGGATTATATAGCATATCTTTATAATTTTAAAATGACCATCTTGGGTCATATTTAAAATTATCACCATCACTAATGCTTGAGTTGTATGTGCAGGTTGAAAAGTTGTCCCAGTTTGGTCTTTTAAGCTCTTAAAGAAAAATACTTAGGGATTAATGAAATAGGGAATATGTATGGAAATAAAATGGAATATGATGTATAAGGGTTATAGGATATGTATAGGAAATATAGGATATGAAATGATAATGAATATCCTCAGGTACTAATTTCAACTTAACAAAAACTAAAAATTTCTAAGAAAATTTTGAATTTTCAAGCACAAAATGACTATACATATACTCCCCTGGATGATGTCTGTACAAGTGTGATGAAATCAATTGATCAGATGTTGTAGATGGATCAAAAAGTAAACTTTATTGCTGCTCCTTGTTCTTCATGCTCTGGTTCTTGAATTGTTAGTCAGGTCCCTCTGTAATGATTCTTTTGTTTCAGGTCCCTCTGCACTGCTTACATAATATGCACATGTTGTTTTGACATTGGCAGGTCTTTCAGGTCCCTCTGTAATGATTTCTTATTTCAGGTCCCTCTGTTGACAATGCAAGTTCCTTCTATACTTCAGCTTTCCAGCTAAAGATCTGATGCAAGTCTCCCCCTTGTTTAAGATGTGACTTGTCCTCAAGTCAGTTGTTGGTGGAGAGTACCTGTATTGAAATTATGTGAGAACAATAGAACAAGAATAAGGAATTCATAGAGTCCATGTTGCCCTGGTTTTCCCCTATGAATTCATGTTTGCTAAGTGCCAGTTGTCTGGTTTTCACTAGCAAACAAATTATTTTTTATGTTTTATTTATTTATTTATTTTATATGTTTTTTTTTATTCAACTACAAGACTGGAAGATGGCTGAGCCTGGTGTGCCATGACTTCTAGTTCTGTATCTTCTATCAGTTGTTTCATAAATGCTTCTTTACTGATAGGCCTATTATAAACTTTGAGCCTATGTCCATTCACTATAAAGGAGGTGGAGTCCTGGTCGATTGTCTTGATTTTGACTGCTCCATTGTCAAAGATTTCGTCAATTTCATATGGGCCTAGCCAGTGTGTTGTGAACTTTGCTTTGAAGTCTTTGAATTTGGAGTCAAAAAGTAATGCCCAGTCTCCGTTGCGAAATGTCTTTGTTTTGATATATCTGTCGTGCCACTTCATTCTTTGTTGTTGCACCAATGTAGTATGTTCTATGGCTTGTTGACGATGCTCATCCAACTGATTCAGTTCCATGATCCGCTGCTGTTGTGCTTCTGTCAGGTCTAGTCCTAGTTCAGCTGCTAGTCTGTATGTTTGTATTTGAAACTCTATAGGCAATAAGGCCTCTTTCCCATATACTAACTGGTATGGACTAAAACCAGTTGTATTCTTCCATGTAATTCTGTAGGCCCATAGTGCATCTTTTAATTTTTCAGACCAATATTTTCTGTTCAGCTGTACTGTTTTTGTCATGATATTTTCTAGGACTTTATTTGTTGATTCAACCTGCCCATTTGCTTGAGGATGATATGGTGTAGATTTCCTATGTTTGATCTTGTATTTCTCTGTTAGATCTCGTACCAGCTTTGATGTAAATTGTGTTCCTTGATCCGTTACAATTTGTCTAGGTACTCCATATCTGACAAAGATTTCTTCAAAAAGAAAGGTGACCACTGTATCTTCTGTTGCTCTGTTCACTGCTTTAGCCTCTGCCCACTTGGTTACATAATATGTACATACTAAGATGTACTTCTTTCCATTTGATGGTGGATTGATGGGTCCAACAAAGTCAAGTGCCCATTGCTCAAATGGTTCTATGAGGACCTGTGGCTTCAGCGGCATCTCATCTGTTGTGATTGGTCTCCCTGTTCTCTGGCAACTGTCACATTGCTTGACATATTTCTTAGAGTCTTTGAAGATGGATGGCCAGTAGTAGCCCAGTTGCAGCACCTTATATGTCGTTCGTTTGTCTGCAAAATGGCCACCACATGGTTCATCGTGACATGCTCTTAGAATGTCTAATATTTCATCTTCTCGCACACATTTTCTAATTATCAAATCTGAACTAGTATAAAATAAATCACCATTTACCCAACTATACCTAGAGCTTTCTCTAACAATTTTGTGTCTTTTCTTTTTAGTGAATTGAGTTGGAAACTTTCCAGAAGATAAATAGTTTGCAATGTCTGCAAACCATGGTGTTTTTACTGTGATGGCAAACAGGTGTTCATCGGGAAAGTTATCTGCAACCGGATTTGGATCGTTGGGTGAATGTATGCGGGACAGAAAGTCAGCCACTTGATTTTCCTTGCCTGGCCGGTCTTGTATTGTGATATTAAATTCTTGCAATAACAATAACCATCTTGTTATTCTTCCATTGGTGATGGGTTTATTCATCAAGTATTTGATTGCTGAATGATCTGTATGAATGAAAACTTGATATCCTGTTATATAATGTCTGAATTTGTTTACTGCATGTATAACGGCTAACATTTCTTTCTCGGTGACTGTATAGTTCAATTCTGCAGTGTTAGATTCTTGCTTATAAAGTATATTGCATAATTGAACAAGTTCTCTTTCTGTCCAAGGGAGGCACCTATTGCAGTATCAGATGCATCAGTTGATATATGAAATGGCAAAGACCAATTTGGTCCACGGAGAATGGGCGCAACTGATAATTTTTCTTTCAGATTTTGAAATGCATTTTGACAGTCATTTGTCCAGTGAAATTCAATATCTTTTGCTAATAATTTAAACAGAGGTTGGGCTATTTTACTGAAGTTTTCAATGAATCGTCTATAATAGCCTGCATAGCCTAAGAAACTTCTTACCTCTTTCCGTGTTGTAGGAGGCATTAAGTTTACTAGGACTTGGATTTTTGCTGGATCCACTTTAATTCCTGAAGCAGAAATATGGTGTCCCAGAACTATTCCTTCTGTCAACATCATATAGCATTTCTCATTGCTTAATGACAAATTTGTTTCAATGCATCGTTTTAAAACTTTCTCAAGGTTATTTAGGCAATCATTATATGTGTTTCCATAAACTGTGAAGTCATCCATATAAACCTCTACACATTCATGAATTAGATCAGCAAAGATTGCAAGCACTGCTCGTTGAAAAGTTGCAGGTGCATTACATAAACCAAATGGCAAAACATTATATGCATAAGTTCCCCATGGGCAAGTAAATGTTGTCTTGTCTTGGTCTTCTGTTGCTATTCTTATCTGGTTGTATCCGCTAAACCCATCCAAGAAGGAGAAATTTTTTTTTCCAGCTAATGAGTCTAACACTTGATCAATGAATGGTAGAGGAAAATGATCTTTTAGTGTAGCTTTGTTTAGTTCTCGATAGTCCACACATACCCTCCACTTTCCATTTTTCTTTGGTACAATAACCAGTGGAGAAACCCATTGACTATCTGAAATAGGATAGATGAATCCAACATTTAACAATTTTTGTAGTTCCTCTTTCACTATTTCTTTCATCATGGGATTCATTCGTCTTTGAGGTTGTCTTACAGGTTTGAGTTGATCATCTGTATAGATGTGGTGGACACATGTGCTAGGATGGATTCCTTGCATGTCAGTATAATCCCAGGCAAACGCTTTTGAATATTTCTGTAATAATGCAATTACCTCTTGCTCTTGTGCTGATTGCAACTCGTTTCCAATGTTTAAATGTTTTCCAGGATTTACCTCAATTTTTTTTATTGTTGGATTGGAGATTGTGTTTACAGGAAAGATGTCTATAAAAGATTTCCGCAAAGTTTGAACAGTACAAGTTTCCTGAAAGCATTGATTCAAAAGATTATTTGCAGCTTCATATTGGACTTCTCTAAGCTGCTCTGAAATACTTGGTTCTGAAATGAAAAGATCCATTAAGTCTTCATTCTCTTCTTCTTCTCTTAAATCAAAGAATTGATTTATACTTAAAACTGATTTAGTTTGCTGTTTTTCTTGAGCTTCAAGCACTGATTCTAAAGAAGTTGATTGTGCAAGTGAATAAAGAGCAATGTGTTTCCTTTCATCTCCATGTGAAATAATCATGCTTCCTGATCCGCATCCTATGAAGGCATCAGCGGTAGCTAACCATGGTCTGCCTAAGATTAGAGGATGTCCTCCCAAATTTGTTTTTGGTTGCAAGATAAGGAAGTCAACAGGATACTCCCATGAATCCAAAGAGACTATGATATCTTCCAATATTCCTTCTGGAACAACTTTAGATCTATCTGCTAGTTCTAAGATTGTAGAGGTTGATCTAATGTTGTTCAAATGCAAAGTTTTCATTGTCTCCATTGTCATTACATTTATAGCTGCTCCCAAGTCTATTAATGTGTTTGGTACTGAGAAATTATTTATTGATATAGTAACCATAGGGATACCAGGATCAATATATTTTTCTACTATGGTTTGTGTAGACATGAGACTTGCTAGTTTACCAATGACTTGGATTGTAGTAGGATCCTTCTTCTTTTTCTGTGATTTCTTAATGCACAATTCCTTTATTGTTTTAGCATATATTGGTATTTCTTTAATTGCTTTCAACAAAGGAATTTTTACATAAGCATTTTTTAACTCATCTAAAATATCAAATTCAGGAAGGGTTATTTCTTTTTGTTGTTCCACTAACCTTTCAAGATAAGGTGGTGTTTGTGTTGTAATGTTTGTTCCTTTCTGAATTTGTATCTTAGTTTGTGATGTTTCAGGTGATTCTCCTTGTTCAGTTGGTTCTTCTATGATTGGAGGAGAATCCTTTTTAAGCACTTTTCCAGACCTTAGATGGACTTCATTAAGAGGAAGAATTGAATATGTGGGAAAACATGCTGCTTCCTCTACAGTGTATCCAGCTTTTTCCACCTTATTATTCGGATTTGCCATTGGTTGGGCTGGTAATTGAGTTGGTCTGGGTTGATTTGTGGGTAGCTGTAACTGTTGTGGTTGGGTCAACAACGGTGGAGGATTCTGCTGCGGATATGGGATGGATTGTGGATATGCAGAATGTTGTTGTTGAAATGGTATGGATTGTGGATATTGTGGATATGTAAATGGCTGTTGGTATTGTTGCCGGTATTGTTGTTGATACTGTTGAGGTGGCTGGTTTCCATAACCATATCCTCTCCAACCTTGTGCAGGTTGTTGTGGATATTGTTGTGGAGGCCAAGCTTGCCATGGCATTGGAGGGGTCCAAGGATTTTGAGGTGGATAAAGGTAATTTTGTTGAGGGAATTGTTGTTGATTTTGTTGAGGCATCCTAGGTTGCCATGGTCTTCGTGGTGCTACATAATAAAAACCTTCTATTCCTGGCACTTCTTCCATTGAATTCATTTGTAATTCTTTCAATTTTAGACAATTTTCTGTGGAATGATTTCCTATACAAAGACCACAAACCTGAACACTCTGAACACTATCCAAAGGACATTCTCTCAATGGATGTTTCTTTCTACATTTGGGACAAAAGATTGCTAGAGCTTGTTCTTGTTCTTCTTTCTTCTTGTTTGCCTTTAGCACATCTACTTGTGTCCCTAATGTACTCAAGAGATCTGTTTTAAAGTTCTCCAATAAACTTCCTATTTCAGCTCTTGTTATCCCTCCTGCAGCTGACTTTGTTGCTTTTGAACTTACTTCTCTTCTTCCTGTTTTTGCTCTTCCTCTAGAATATTTTTGACATAAGTCAACAATTTCTTCGAATGGTAGGTTTGAAATGTCTCCTTTACCCATCACATTCAAGATGTCAAGGTATTCATTCCTTATACCCTTGAGAAAGATTGTTCGAATGGTTTCTTGATTTAGAGAGTGTTGTTTAGATTTCTGTAGATTATATAAAAATCTTTCCAAATATTCTTCTAAACTTTCATCTTCTTGTTGTGTCATTCTGAAAATATCTTCCTTTGAATCTCTAGATCTACAATAAGGTTGATATTTTTTAAGGAAGACTGATCTCATATCATCCCAAGAAGCTATTGTTTGTTCTCCTAAACCCATAAACCATTTCAAAGCAGCTGCTTTTAATGTTGCAGGAAAAAGACGAAGTTTATGAATGTCATCAGTGTATCCATATGTTCTACATAGAATATCAAATTCAAACATAAATGCATCAGGATCTTCCGTGGACATTCCATAAAAATTTGGCAATACAGAAGGTGGAATATTTTTTATTTTCACTTCTTCTCCTAATATTGCACTTGTGTCTATTATTGGAAAGCCAAAGGTAGTTTCTTGATCATTACCATCTTCTTGCCTTTTCCGATCATTTTCTATTTTTCTATCATTTTCTTGTTTTGCCTCCTCCTCTCTCTTTCTTCTCCATTCCATTTGTTGTCTTTCATATGCAGCTCATTGTTCAGGAGTGAGAATAACAGATCCATGTCCCTCTTCTGCCATTGGTTGATTTGTTTCAATTTTAAGTGGAGTTTCAGGTTGGTCGAAGATAGGAGGATTTATGGATGGAAATAAAGATTGTTTTCCCTTGATAATTTCTTTTTGTTTTCCAGAAATTGAAGATTGTTTTTGCTTTGCTTCCCAAGCTAACAAAGTTTGCCTCTCAATCAAAGTTAATCTTTGTCCACTTCTTTGTTTTTCTGCCAATTCCTCAATTATTGGATTACCAGTAACTGGGGTGTTTGATGATCCTATCTCTATTTGTGGGGGGTTTTTAATAAATCTACCTTGAGGATCTCTATATCTAGGCATAAAGAAACATAACTAAAAAAAATGTAACTACTGTTTTTGTTTTTTTTTTATCTTTCTATTGACTATGCCGATATTTGCCTCCCCGGCAACGGCGCCAAAATGTTGAGCTAATTTATGTACCTAAACTAACACAATTATTTATTATCAATCCGGGTTGTTTATGCTTTGAGGCAAGTTCACTATATGTGAAGATCAGATGTAATCAAACCTTGAAAGATAAGTTATTCAAAAGCTGAAAGTAATACATCCTATAATTCTAATTCAATTAGTTTAAAAAGAGGAAGAATATTGAAATGGTTCTTGACTCAAGAAGTCCACTTTCACCTCAATTACCACTTAATGAATCAGAGATTAAAACCAAGAACTTAAGATGGATAAATTATTAATGAAATAAAATCTTAACTTAAGAGACACATAAGGTATTCCATCATAATTCATTCATCTCAATATCAAAATCTCAATAAGAAACTACTTGCATACAAACAAAGGAAACTAGTTTTAATTCATCATTTTAGTAGAAGGGATGCTCAACTTGAACACCTGTTTTTCCAACTTGATAAAGTGATGAATAAGCTATGAACTAATGAAATCAATCACTATGCATGAACCATGAAGCAATCTGAAATAAATCTTTGAAAAACCAGTTCTACAATAACCAGATTACAAGGAAATAAAACTAGTTAACAAGGAAGTGTACTTAGCTTGGAATGGGGGCCCTCCACCCTTGCCTTGCACACTTGAGAGGTGATCTCAGAAGCTTAAATTAAGTTACACATCCATAGCATTGAACAGCAAAATAATAATAACACAAGTCTTCAAATTAGCTCCTCAATCCAAAGGTGTCACAGCATAAAAGTATATTAAGTTAATACATAAGCCATCAAAGTTTTGGCTTTAAATAAGAAGTCTCATGAAACAAACTGATCTATATTCACTCAAACAAACCCATCTACTCTAATCCACCTATATAAGTCGAATTCATTACTCTTATCCCAAGAAATATGACCAATCCCATAGAATCTCAAAACTGCCCTATTTCTATGGGATTTCTGAATGACTAGTCATGATTGACTAGCACCAAATGGGCCTAAGAAAGCTTGTTCTGTTCGAACTAAGCATAGCTGGCTTAATCCTAGTTCCCAAGCTGTCCATCCATGCATTCAATTCGTGCCCAAGTGTCCTGCAACCACATCAACCATAGAGCTATTACGGGAATTTCTGAATCTGCCAATTTTGCACTAAAAACCAAACTTTCATAAAAACTTTAGAAATTGAAAAATTAAAATTAAATACCTGAATGGATATCAAATATACATCAAAATGGAATAAATGAAGGAAAAATGGATGGGAAATAGATGGATTAGTAAGTTTCTTTGAGCAAAAATAAGACCAA